>OZ038487.1:125435148-125587648 GCA_964036315.1 Acanthosepion esculentum
TTTCTTTTTTCTGAACTATTGTTTGCCATGATTTTGACGATCAGATTCTATTTACAAATGTCACAAAATCTTTTCATTTCTAATTGCTATCATTTCATTACAACCATGTCATAATAAATGCAATCGATCCAAAAATATGAGAGAGAACTTTAAACCGTGAAACTAAATCATGTCCACCTGAAAATAACTTCTTTTGTCTGGAAGCATGAATTTCAAAAGAACAGAGAAACAGATACACAAATTCTCTGCTACCTTTTCAATTTCCTTGAAAGTGAATCAATGATGAAAAAAAGCATTTTTATCTTAACTGCACACTATGTCAGCCATTTTGAAAATTCAATTCATCACTTTTGATTGGCTGAAATAATTATTTGTTTTGCTGCAATTCTCTGAATATTTTTTAAAAAGATGATTATTATGTTTCATCATCATTTCTAATTGTATTTCTTCATCTCATCCATTTCTAAATAAAAAAAACTTATTTGCCACTATTCTTACTTTGTTTTTCTCTATTATCACAGATTAATTTAAATATAATTCATATCTTTCAGGGTTTTGCATTGTCTTTCTCAATTTTGGTTGGCAGGATTTTATTACAGTTTCTAAAAATTGT
This sequence comes from Acanthosepion esculentum, assembly GCA_964036315.1. Classification (NCBI taxonomy): domain Eukaryota; kingdom Metazoa; phylum Mollusca; class Cephalopoda; order Sepiida; family Sepiidae; genus Acanthosepion; species Acanthosepion esculentum. Next base: position 125,435,762 of record OZ038487.1, read on the forward strand.
CTTTCTACAGGTTTAGTTTTTAGTAAAGTTTCAATTATATTTTAAAGATGACTTGGTGGCTGAAACAGTAGCATGGTGTCCATTTTCTTTTCTTTTTTTCAATAATTTCTCATTAAATGAAGTTAATAAAATATATTTGTATAATCAGGAAAGCCTGCTTTCTATAAATTATTCTCAATTCTGAAAAACAACTCATTAAAATCTGAAAATTTTATTTTTATGAAAGGATTTTAGAAATTCTTGAAATTCCTGGCTTTAGGAGTGCAAGTCAGAGGTTTTAGAAAAATTCAGAAAATTAGCTTCAACAAAACCAAAAATAAATGGAAGTAGTCAATTTTCAAAGTATTTACAAAGCTTAGTTTAGTATGACAAAGGGTTACAAAGGTCGAGGGAGAAACTAAGTGATGATCAAACTCATTTCAGTTGCAATGCTTAGTTTGACATAAGGTCATGCAAGCTGAGCATCTTTTGAGAATCACACTTACAATGTGCAATATGATTGTTCCACTGGTTGACTTATAGTGTAAACTTAATGATTTACGGTTTAGCCAAGTCTGTCACAAGGCTAAAATACAGAGGGTAGAGGAGTGAAATTAATATGAATAATTCACTATGTGAGTTAGTCAATTCGTATAAGCAAAATAAATTTTGATTTTAGGATAGTCTGGTACAAGGCCACAAAAATAACGCTCCAAGTAAAGATTAAATTCACTAGTAACAACTTGCAAAACTTGCTTGTTAACTATTACGAGTGCCTCTAGATATTTATTAAAATTATTGTAGTTAAAGTTAAAGAGAAACCTCCACTGGAAAGTAGGGAAGCGCCAGAAATACTAAAAGATGATTTGTTTGTTTGTTTGGAGTTTTATGGCATATCAACCACTATGGGTTATTTAATGCCAGATCCAGTATTTACTAGATATATCAAAAACGTATAGCTGGCAACATCATTGTTTCAAAAACGTATAGCTGGCAACATCATTGTTTCAAAAACGTATAGCTGGCAACATCATTGTTTCAAAAACGTATAGCTGGCAACATCATTGTTTCAAAAACGTATCCCTGGCAACATCAATGTTTAAATTTTTTTCTACTGATTGACCCTAAGCCACCGCTTTCCATCACATTTTAGGGGTAAGGTGTTAGTATATTTAGTGTAGGGTTTGGGTGGGAAAGTTAATTGTAAGTTGTAGTTGTTTTGGGATGGGTTAGATGTGATGGGGCATGACATGACCAGCCGATTGATCGGGTCGACGGCCTTTTGGTTGGACGTAGTTTATCGTCATACCCAGGACGCGGATGTAGTTTATCGTCATACCCAGGACGCGGATGTAGTTTATCGTCATACCCAGGACGCGGACACACCTTGGGATTTCACTATTTTCCCATAGCTGGGACCCCTAACAGGTGCTACCACCCCGGGTCAGGGTGGACCTGGGAACACCAGCAATTAAGAGGTGGTTCCACACTCCTCAAAACCTCCTGATCAGAGGCCTTGCTGTTGGATGTAGTTTATCGTCTTACCCAGGACTCGGATGCAGTTTAACGTCATACCCAGGACGGCTAAAAGATGAAGTAAGATCAGAAGATGAAGAGGAACAAAGCAGTAGAGCCTGATGGGATTGCAACAGCTCTCAGCCTTAGAAGACTTAGGTATCGACTAAATCACAGAAGTAATAAACTAATATAAAGTGTAATACAACAATGGCCACATACCGGAAGTCATCACTAAATCCATCTTCGTAATAGTACCTAAGAGATCAGGTGCAAGTGAATGTGAAATCCATAGAACAATCAGTTTAATAAGCCACATAACTAATGACACGAATCTAGATGAATAGAGCGCAAAACAAAACTAGACCGGAAATAAGAATTGTGCCGCTTTGTCAAGAACACAGGAATAAGCAATTTGATATTCATGATCAGAATGAATATCAGAGAGAATAATACAAATGCAGAAGGATGTACACTTATGTTTTGTAGATTATGCAAAAGCATTTGACAAGGTACGACAAGGTTCTATTTGAACTGATAGGAACATTTGATCTATTTGGTTGGTTGGTTGGTTTTGTTTAGCGGCATATCAACCTCCAGGAGTTATTTAATGCCAAAATCTAAATATTCTACACGCAATTTTATGCTTTCAATTACAGATATCTTGAACATAGTCTTACCCTGAGACTATCAAATTATGTTGGCTTTTTTTAGATATATAGTTTGCAAATCATAAAATGTATTGTTGGTAATTTTACTATAAAAATGTATTTTTATATTATTTTAATGTTGCATTGATTGTCATTTTTCTATAGAAAATGTATTGTTGGTCATTTTATTATAAAAATATACTGTTGATTTTTGTGAGTTCACTATTTACCTTGGGACCCTACCAGATGCTATCAACCATGGGTCAAGGCAGACCTGTGAACAACAGCAATTAAAATGGCAACAGGAAGGACACTTCTACTCAAAATCAGAAAAAATAGCTTAAATTCCTTGGACATATGAGGAAGGAGAGCTTGGAAAACTTAACACTCACGGGACATACTGAGGACAAGAGATATAGGCAAAAGCAGCGGGCCACCTACCTAATAAGCTTGTGTGAAGGGAGGAACGGGGGTGGTGGCTTAGCAAAGGGAGACAATCTGTTAAGATCTACACGAGATAGAAAGTTGTGGAGACGCATGATCGCTTATGAAGGGACGCAGCACGCAGAAGAAAGATCGACTTCATTACACTAACAATTCGTCTAACACTTGCTCTTTTAAAAATAAAAACCGGGAGAATTAATTTCATTATTAAAATGGGTTTGAAAGGATTATTTTATTTAGCAAAAGTTATTTAATTTATTTCCTATAAGAAAAGTAAAACCTTAATTTGAATTTTACTACATTATTCTTTTATCAGTGTTAGAGTATTAACAAATGGGGTCAGTAAAAACAAATTTGTATGCCAAGAATAAGTTCAATCGCAAATCTGTATTCAAAAATTCCAAAAGGAAAAGCGGTCGTAAATAGTCCAGCAGGCGAATTAATACCGAAAACGAAGTCAAAAGTCCACCCTTCCACTCAGGAAACGAACTTTTGCTCACCAAAGCTCAAAACTCGTTTCTCCCGGCGTTAAGGCAACGGCTTTTATTCACAGAGTAATTTTTCTAATTGGCCACACCAGTCAGGGAGTTAAGAACATTAGCATAGTTCTTCTGATACTTAAAGTGGCGGGGGGGGGGCTAATAATTTTTACTTTAATTTTCCTTCGGTAGACCACGCACAAAACACAAACTCTTTTTCAAGGTGGGTGATTTTCTCTTTCGTTACAATAAGACGAAGAAAGCAAAAAGAAAGGACTATCTGTCATCTGCAAAAAGACAGAATGCATAGTTGACAACAAATGAAATAGCCCAAAGTGTCGGCGACATATTAGGAATGTCAACATCAAGTCGATACAGAAATTTAACAATCTGACTAGACAATAGGAAATGTGACGCGGACATACAAAGGTGCGTAACAATAGTTAAAGATGCCTTTCAGAGACTAAGTATTAAGTCATAGGAAAATGCCATTAGAAAGAAACGGTGTTGAACTACTATATAATATCAGATTTCTGATATGACACTGGATGCTGAACGATCACCAAAAAGAAAAGATTTGACTTTTTTTTCACCATTTCATTCCAAGCAAGGCGATAAAGCCACTAAGACAAGGGTTACTGAATGTGATGGAAAATGAGGAGAAAGGGGAAGAAACAGAAAATGACAGATGTGATTCTACTGACAGATTCCGTGAATACCATAAACAGAACATTTAATGAAGTTTTAAGGGAAAAAGGAATTACATATAAATTGATGTTAATAATCAAAGGTACAACTGTAATTTCTGGGACATAGAGGAAAGAGGGTCTGGAGAATTTAACACCCACAGAAGACACTTAGTACAAGAGAAGCAAAAGGAAACGGAGTAGATATCATAATGAACCTGAGTGAATGGTTATCAAAACAAAAAATGGTAAAGCATCAAAAGTTACTTAGAATAAAAAAAATGAGAAATTATGGAGAGCCATGATCTGGAAAAATATTGCACATAAAAGAAAATCTCAGATTTTTAAAAAAATGAAAACCCTATTCCTAATTAAGTAAATAATTAATGAATATGTACTAAAATTTTCATTTAAATTGGATAATTCCATGATTTTTGGTAATTTATAAAATATGCTGCCCCAATTTTCCTTCGAGAGTTTGTGGCCCCAGGTTGGGAAACTTTGAAATCAACATGTACTAGAGAGGAGGCTCCGTATCAAAGTTTGGGCGGGGACATGGCCAAGCGCCAGCCCTGACACCAGGCACGGGTTTCACACTAAATAAACTGCACAAATAGTTGAATAGAAACATTGGAAGAAAGTTAGTTCATATTTGTGTGTGTATTTTTAAAAAGACATGGTTTTATTTTATAACATTTAAATATATACCCTTTAATAATGTTGCTAAGTGTGCCGTAATATTTTCATTTGTCAGAGTTGTGCTATTGCTTAAAAAGGTTCACTAAGAGAAGAATGAGATGATGCATTTCACAAGTCTTATTTTAAAGACACACACACACACACACACACACACACACAGGTGTGCACACAAATATGAGCAGATATATACACAGAGTTCCAGACACGCACACACGCAAACAAACAATTTCTTGGGAGAACAAAGAATTTCACTACATGTAAATTTGGTCATTATGCCAAAGTAGGCTGCTATTTTAAAATTCCGATGGTAGGCAGCCCTTAATAAAACAGATATAAAGATTAGTGCGACAAAATAGTTACCGTCTTGATTGGGTTAGAATACTCATGTCATCAAGTGGATTGTAAATGATTTTATCTGGGCCTGAAATGCTAGCAGTTTTATGACAGTAAAATCAAGATGCGAGAGCTTCAAAGTAACCAACCACTGCCCAAAAGTAGGGAAAAGGAAATGAATTATGTGAATAACTAAAACAATAAGTAAAATAAAGTGGCACTTTATTATGAAATAAAGTGTCACTCTCTGTCAGAAGATAAGGAATTCTGGTCGCGGGCATACGTAGTGAAGAAACCTTCCAGAAGGGACTAGTCACAAGACGTCAGTCAAAATGTCGAGAGTGGCAGTGAAACAGAGAATCAGACTTCTTGCCGGCCAATGGGAAGATCTGGTCGGTCAAGCCGTTGCGAGTGAAGACAGAAATAGCAATGAAGATGGCCCAAGTGTCTCTTACCCCCACCACCATCACAACAGTGCCAAGTGAATTCAGTTATGAAGAATCCAGTCTATTGAAAATAGGATTTTATGTTTTCTTTTGCTGTCGTAATACTTTACCTACCGTTCTTTTGTTGAACGGGCACCAGGTATTTCACAGTTTTTGTTACCATCAACACAAATGGGAATCTGACCACAGCCCGTGATAGAAGCTGACCCGTCGATGAGAAACTAACCAAGAGGTCCGTAGTAAGTTCAGAATTTTAAAATATTTTCAATAATGTCAAATCTCATTTGCAGTAGAAATATTCGGGGCATTGTAGAACCTAAAACAACGGACAGTTAAAATGGGTAATTGATTACAAAACAACACAAACTAACAAAAACAATTATATAACGTAATAAAACAAAGATAAGAAATATATATGAGAAATAAAGAAGGATTTGTTGAATTTCCAACTTGCATCTCCCATGAGTCAGATTCTATTGAGAATTTAACTCATTTCCCTTTTTACCAAAGAGAATGGTTCTACGTTTTATCAAAATGAACATGAATAAGAAATGTGGAGAAATCTTGTGTAAAGAATTGGAAACTCTTCTCGTTTTTACGCAACAGAACTGATCCATTCTCTTTTAATTGAAATTTATTATTCTTATTTATTTCAATGTGTTAAGTAGCTTTGGTTGGGCAAAAATCATGATCTCGTGATTTTTCAACTCACCTTCCTTATAATCCAAGCTTTACACCGCTTACGTTCAATGAAGCATCATGTACCGAGAATACAGAATTATCCTCCATCATTAAATCTGTTGTTGCCTTGTCATAGGAAAATCACGTTCATCAATAAAACATGTCATTTTACATCTTGTCAGGTGAGTTCTTTATTTCTAATCACTGCTTACCATTTTACAATTAAAACCTGAATGTTGTGACGAAATTCTTTGTATTGAATATCAATAATCTAATAATTATATTTGAATTAAATGCCTCTTTTTTTACCTGACTTGTTGAATTAGAGGAACCTCAGCGTTAGTTGTTTTGTTTCTGTTCGTTTAATGCTCATAGTTGCTGGTTGGTAAGACTGTAATGAAAACACTGGAAACAAAAGGTCGAGTGAAAAACGATTTAATCACATGAGGACATGTATTGAGAATGCAATAGTTCAGTGCGACAAGCGTACGACTGAAAAGTGCTACGCCTTTGCGCTCCCCTTTTTGCCACTGTTCCATGAGCAGACGTTCTACCCATAGCGGATGTTTCAATAATAAGTGTAGAGAAGGTTAGTCTTTCTACAAAACAGGTTCATAGATCTTCTAACAGTAAAAGAAATGAACCCACCCACAAACTTCATTTTCCTATCATTTATATGCCCTTATGCAGGTTTTATCATTATGCAGTTGTCCAATCACAAAGGCTAAAACAAATTCATGGAGATTACTTCATCACTCACCTAACAGGAAACAAATATTAACCAACCAAAACAAATATCCAACTTTTTGCAAATCTCCAGGAAAAGTAGTTAAAAAAAATCAATAATTTAAATCCAGAAATCTATGCAAAAATATAAATAAATAAAAAACAGAATAATTTAAGCTACTTAGGAACTAAATTGGTTTATATTAAATAGAAAGATTTCCTACGTTGTCAGCAAAGAGAACAGTCATCATCATCACACACACCAAGCTAGACAGAAGTCTATAAATGGGCATAAAAATCTCGCAGTCAGAATAAATCAATGTCAAGATTTGAACTCCAAATAAAATATCAACTGAAATAAATTCATAGGAAAGTAATAAATGAATGAAAAATCAGAAAAAAAATCATTACTGAAATTAAAAAGTTTATTAATGCAATTAATGCAATTAATAAGTTTAATTCATAAGTGGCTGAAATATAATGAAAAGGAATTCGTAATTGTTTTTTATGTAAATATCTAATAGAAAATCCCTGAACAATTTTTGATTTTGCAAATGATTAGACCAATATGAAAATTTAATACTATTCAGTGACGAGGAATAGAAAGGAATCTTTTTTTCATTTAATTTTCTTATATATGTATACAATACATAGATTTACAGTCTGATTTATCTGAGACGATCCCTGGTTAAGGGGGCTGTCCTGGTGAAATAAGTTGTCACTATTTATGTTTTGTATTAACCATAAAGTTGAACGTTTTAGTATACAAGAAAACTAAACTTATAATAAAAATTGTCCCAGTTTGATTTCCGTCTCTCGTAAGATAATGACAGGAGTCACTACAATACCTTAACGTCATGAAAATGTCCAAACCGATATCAGCTGTGCTTGACATCTACTGAGTAAGTGTGAACGTCGGCTTTGGCTTATGCTAAAGCAAGAGGCGTCAGAACGGGGCATCACAAGTGGCTGCCAGTAGATAGATTATTCCATTTCAATAATTGTGGGGATAACTGATATCTCCCAATCTACTGCGTCAAACGTGTACCGGAAATACCTGATAGAAAGTATTACTACATATGGCGAACTATATAGTGGACAACCATGTGTTTTTAATGATCGTGACCAGAGGCATCTGGCTCAAATCCCATCGACCATGTTTCATGGTATCAGGAGCCTAACCAAAAGGTGCCCTGCTTATAACAATGGACACGTGTCTCGCACCTGAGTTCATGGCGTTGCTAATTGGATTCTGGGAGACTGGCAGTATGTAACGCGATTGAATGATTCATAATTCAAGTTTCTTTGAACTCAGGTGTAACACAGACCCCGTGAGGCCATGGATATGGTGCAGGCTGAGAGTAGTTCTGTAATGGCGTAAGATGTGATTATGTACCATAGATTGGGTCCGCTGCTCCCCCTGAACATATTTTGACCGGTGACCACTATGCTTGTCTACTTTGTAACCACTTGCAACAATTCAATAACTCTCATATCTTCCGCCAACGACAATGGGGGTAATTCACCATATTATCGGGTTCAATTTCCTAAAATTCGTTCCGGGAACATTCTAGAAATATTCTGATGAAGGGTTACGCATTCACCAGACATGAGCCCAATTCAATATTTATCAGACATGGTCGAGAGGTTTATTTGATACATCATTAAAAAATTAAATTTTAACAACAAAAACTACTACTATTATTATTATTATTACTTAATTTAATATTAAAAAAAAAAAAGATTTAATGTGGAAATATGTTAATTTTTATATAAATACCCACCGTCAGATAATGTTAATCAATTGACATTTAATCACTGAGTGAATTGTTTCGACTAACGTATTTTAGCGATCACTTAAAGAATATTATAGAATATACTCGAATTTCTGAATATAAAGATTTTAGTGCACTAATTGAATGCACATTAATCGAGGAATGCTTGTATTTTATTTAATCCATAAAATGCAACTCCGGGGTTTTTTTGTTTATTTTTTTTTTTAAATGCAACTGCGGTTTGTTTTTTTTATTTGTTTTTTAATAAAATGCAACTCCGGTTTGGTTATTTTTTTTCTTTTAATCCCTGGGTGACTTGATGACTTTCTATATCGGGGCGATTGCCCTCTCAGCATTGATGAGTGTTCTTAGAACATCACTGCAATATACATCTACACCAGCGAACGACGCCCATACCGCCTAAAATTCAAAGATTTTATGGTAGATGACGAAATCACGGATCTGTTTTGCATGAAACAAAGTTTGTTTGTTTTTTGTTCTTTTTTTCATTGATTCTTTCAATTCTTTGTTCCTTTCTAGCTTCACCAAATTCTAGAACATTCATTTTTCTTTCTCTTTGTGAGTGATGCATTTACCCAGCAACGCCAATCCAATATTTGTTTCTGACAAATACCAAAGGTGCCTCTCAGATGCTTTCATAGCGTTCTCTTTGACGTTTTCGTCGGGTGGGGGTTCGTTCAGTTTAAAGGTGAAATCATATCCAAATCATCTTTTCTGCTCATCGATTTATAACGGCGTAATTCCAAACACGCACAGATATGAGGCTAGCAAAATCTGCTACTTATTATTATTTTCATTTATCGATCAGACAACCACAGCTGTTGATGAAACAAGACAATCATGAACACTTAGATGACCTTTGCTATCGACTCTGCTGAATGGCGATATCTTCGAGTCTTGAATACAAATTCACTTTCAAACCACCACCAAAAAACAGGAGCGAAAGTGGCAAAATATTTTTGCAGTTTCGTTGGTTTTCTAAAAACTCCTTGATAGGCTCTTCTTCGTCCACCATGTTCCTATATGACGCCTTATCGATTGAATCCAACGTTTTCGGAAATAGCCTGATATTAGGACCACTTGAAGGTACACGGAAACATTCTTCGAATTCACTCTAAGATCTTTTCGCAGATGTGATGGCGACAACGCAGCCACGACAAAATGCGACCAACTTCATCATCATCATACAACATCTAGAATTCAGTCTTGTATTTGGCGCAAGTGTCAAATGTGAGACCAGTGACATATGGACATATATACCGAAATCGATTCAACCCCTGAATGACAATTCGAACCTTTTCTTTGCCAATTCCATCATGGGCAACAAGCACTGTAAGCAGGCGTTTAACATTTTTTCCGATTACAATTATAGTAACTCGGTATTCCAGAGTTCTGACATTCCCGGCAGTGGCTTTCAGCAACAATTTGTCCCAATGTAGGACAAAACCTGGAGCGAGGTGGCGGGTAGGGGGTGGATGAATGCAGATTGATTTCTTTTGTAATTTGCTTTCGGTTTGCTGTCAGCGTTCAGCGCATTATGAAGACATTGCCTATTGATTGGAGAATTGTTCCTGATCCAATTTAGCCTTGAGTGAAGTCGGAACAGATTTCCAAAGGCAACGTGCCACTTTCTTTAACGACTTTCGGGTAGAAAATTATTTCTCCTCACTTTCAGTAAAACTTGAGTTCAGCTGAATTATTGAATTTATCCTATGGCACTCTTCAGCTATTCATTTCGTTTCTTAATCTTGGCATAAACCAGTCGAGTCATTCAGGAATTTATTCGGTCCTCTTGACATCTTCCAAGACACCTTCTCTATTTCAATGACATTTTGCCAAGCAATAGCAAACAGTTCCTCGGAATCTCATCTTTCTAAACTCGCTGCTTCATAAATTGTAAGCAAAGAACAGGAATCCTCGGATAATATCAGCAGACATCCTTTTGTCCTTCCCACCGACAGCAGAGCCGAGAGAAAAATCTCCTTCCCTCAAAAAGTACCAGACTTAAGTCTGCTTGGTCCCAATCACAAATCCACTGTCCAACACCAAGCATTACCGATTCCATGCAAATCAATCCCACAATCCCTACGAAAAATCTTGTCAGCAGCACCAGCTGCGTTGTCTTACTACCCCCTCCAAACAGCCAACTATGAAAGAGGACAGACCACTCATGATGGAGAAGGTATCAGCTGGTCAAGAAATGTTTCAAGGGAGAAGCTGATTGTTCCCGTTGTACCAGATGCACCTAATTGAGGTCACTTTTGCTGCTGCACCAGAGGCACCCCTTATTCTGTGTCTCTTCTCCCGCTTATCTGATTCATTTCTATATAAACAGTGTTTGATTTTTATTCTTTACCAGATTTGTGCATGTAGTTTATCGCCGCAACAAGCACAGATCAAGTTCTGTACTTTCTTCTTCCCGCTTGTCTGTGCGGCTCACCTTTTTATTTGGGTCTTTGACCACGCATGCAAATTAGCGATAGTTTTAAAAGCACTAGAACCACGCATGCGCTTTATCTAAATTGCAAATGGCGGCTCCGACCGGGATGGCGAGACACCATGGCCTCTTAGACACTGGTAGGTTAGAATGTCTTGCTCCTATTTCACCACAGTACATTCTTTGTAGAACGTTTGAATACCTTTTCTTATATTGTCCTGTCTTTAAAGTGGAGTTTAATACTCTTTGACTTAACAGTAAAGAATGTCTCTTTCATCTTCAAATTAAGATAAATTTGGAAAGAAATCGAATCTCTCCTCCCCTATGTAAAATTTATTACATATTTATTATATTTTCAAGAAGCCAAATTGTCATTTTTTCTCTTGCTGTCATTTTTAAAACTTAAAAGAAAGAAAATGTAAATTAGTAGAGATTAATTAATTAATTGTAGATGAACTACCTAATCTTCTGTTCAAATTTCATAAAACTTTCATTTTGGAGCCTCATCGCTTCTCGAAGTAGCAAACACTTGACATTCGTCAATCTTGGAGCATCTCTAAACTTGCTGTAAATCTAACACATCTATTATCAATGTTATTAGTTACTTCATACCCATGTCAATCAGTCATGTACCAATAATTACATAGCATAAGAAATATTAATATTACAAATAGTTTACAACCGAAACACACTGAAATTATGTTTCGGGTATCAGGATGAACAGGCTTTGAGTGCTAGGGTTAGTAGATGTTCGCACTTAAGTGTTATATTGCAATAAGGATGCAAGTTCCGATTTGGAGATTGGTATCGGTCATATATATGAGAGAGAAGAAAATAGTTTCGTTTATCAACGTAGCAGGTTTGAGTATCTATCTATTCGGCCATGAATTGTTTGATATAATTAACGAATTATCAATAAGAGAGAAGGGGATGTATTTCCTTATAAAAGGAGTTTCTCCCTCAAACTTTTCAGTGAGATTTTTGCTTATAGAAGACGCGTCAGAAACTACTAGGAATGAGCCAGTAAAAAAATAGTTGCAACTTTTTCCCCTCTCCTTTATTAAGGATAATAAAATTAGTCAATTTATACAAATGCGTTGAGTTGTTTAACATAATGAGAAGAAACCTTACCCCTGATATGAGAATATCCAGTTTGATTTTCAGCAAGAGACAGGGACGAACCAACTCTAGTAGATTGGTCCCAAAGAAAGACTGTTCCGAACAACGATAACAAACGCCAAACATCTTTAGGAGTCAACACGATGATCACCAGATGCACAAAGAAGTTGGAAAACTAAAGACTTGCAGCTGCACGCGCCGAACCACATAACGTCTCGAAAGATTAAATTCACTATGCAAGATGTTGTGACAACGTCAAAATTACTTCGCCATAATTTAGCTACTTATAAAAAACTGATAAAATTGAATGACCACTTATCTAAGATTTTAAATACATGCTATTTAAATAAAAAGAAACTGATCCAAGTTATACACGTGTGTGTTGCAGGACATTTAGAGCGTAAAATGGCTTCCTCACAAAGAAAAAGAGATAAATTCAGGGTCTTTATTTTGGAGCTGAGTGATTTGTAAAGATGTATTTTTGTTATTTTTAGTTTGTTTTTTGAGTTCATCCCCTCCCCCGCTCACTGTATATCATTTATAGATTTTTATGTATATGATCATGAAATTTATATATCATGGGGTATTATTTCTAGGTTCCCAGAGAGGTTGCGGTATTATGGTATAGGGAGGACTGAGTCGCGATGAAGCGGGTCTTGTGGTGGATGTGCAAATTGTAACGAGTGAATGGGTCGTGAATCAAATTAACTAGGTATAAGTTAGCAAGTGACGACCAGCCTTAACCCATTCCTCCTTTAGGCCTTGTGCCAAAATTGTATTTTTATATACAATGTATCAACATTTGGAAAGATGTATGAAATATCCACCTAGATGGAAAACACTGAAATTTATCCGATCAAATAAGAATCTAATCAAATTTACCAAGATTTTTGCAATATATATATATATATATATATCCGACCCGTCGTCAGATGTGGGATGAGGGCTACCTTACTAAAAATCATTTGCGTCCCAGTGCAAATGATATGAATTTTAATGTGCAAATTCTTACTGCCCCCCCCCCCAAAAAAAACACACTGGCGACGCACCTGATGTACATAAGGTTAATTCGTGAATTGACAGTGACGTTAGGCAAACTATATTTTCTATTTTTTTGACGACAAATAATGCTGATATGGTGCATGTGTATTTTTTTTTTAGGGGGGTGCAAGCAAATGGTCTGGGGATATCTGTGACTTACATTTAGATTCAATGAAGTGTTGTGTAATGAAAACAGTTCGACTTTTTAAAATATTACGACCATTTAGTCTTAATTAAATCCATTAAAATCCACTGCTTTTCATTGTATAACAACAGTATTATTTTTTTTTTTTATCCAGAATAGTCTTTTTATGTTGCTAGCATTAAAAATGGAAGAAAAACAAAATTATGGCTTTTTTCTGTTTTAATCTTTAAAAAATGTTAGCATAACACGAAAATGATGTTTTAGAGATTTCCTCGCTGAATGCGCTCTCCAGTTTGATAGCCAATCAAATTCCGACATTTGAAAATAATCAATTACATAGAAGACAAACAAGAAGGTCATTGAAAATCATTCACATCAATTTTCGTCCTATTAGCCAATTTAGTATTTAAGTATTTCCTCCCAAACCTCAAATAAAAAACAGCTGGGCTGTATTTTCGTGATGGATTCACAGTTTAAAGATTACTAAAATGTTAATTCTTTAAAACAAATTGTTGGAAGCAATGACAAATAGATACTTTACAACAATGTGTAAGGCAAAAAAATCGTAAAGCAAATGAAATTAACTATCACTCACCACACCAAAGGTCGGTTTTAATCCAAAGAAGTTGATTCTGTGAATGAAAGTGGAGAAAAAACGTTTCATAATATCATCTCGTTCTGCAGAACCAAACAATTCGAACCAGAACTTCTTACATTTGGGGCTCAATTGAAGGCAGCAATCAATGAAAAGCGTTCGGAATGGATTGAATATGATTTAAATAAATGAAGTATTGCTTACCTAAATTCCTTTAGAAAAAATAAACGGGTGATTGAGGAGAGTGTTTTTATGGACAAAGGGTATGTTGTGGGTATTTAAAAAAAAAAAAAAAAAAAAATTATATCGCCACCTCTTGATAGTGGGAGTTTTTTTGGTGATTACAACCAGGGCAACAAATTTGGAGTACCAAGCAAAAGAAGTTGTATGGCCTCTTCTGCATACGGTACACATAACATTGAAATTTGTGAAAAGATCTATTTCGAGGGTTTGCTTGTCTAGCAACGTGTTTTTAAAAGGTTTGAAAAATGCCGGTACTTTTTAAGCGTGTCATTGATTCAGCTCAAATCCATTCTACTTGGACTGTGGTTTCGACTTGATTGTCCAGACCAAAGCAGGAATTGGTAAGTACATGCTCTTCATTCTTGTTCACGTCATTTAAAGCACATTAAGAAAAAAAATCCGTGACATTGATTTGGAAATTCTTGTAAAAATCAAATAATTGTCCTATTTTAATTAAATTTTCACAAATGAATGAAAATTATTTTTTTTTTACATATGTTACCTCCCACTTACTTAATTTTCTGAAATTTCGCCAAAAAAAAACAAAAAAACTTTGTATTTCCTGAATTTCTTTTATTCGTTAAAAGTAGGACTCCTTGGAGAATCTAAATCGCCTAATCTTTTTTTTTTCAAACTTGCACTATTCTAACTGAAAATCTGCTCTGAATTGAAAAAATAATGAATGCAATAAAACTGTGAAATTATTTAATTAGAAAAGCTTTTAATTGATTTTGTAAATAAGTTATATTAAGGACATCATTGTCTAAAGAAATAAAATGTTTCCTATGAATAATGAATTTTTACAAGAATATTTTCTTTCTTTTTTCTTTTAAATTTTAATTATAATAATTTATAATAGTCTAAAATCGTATAAAATTCTGTATTGGGCTATTTCCTGGATGTGATATGATAATTAAGTGGAAACGAAATTTACGAATCCAAAATTGAAAAGATTAATAAACATAGTTTACGCTATTTTATTTTTAGAATAATTTTTTTTTTTTAATTTGATTCCTATTTTCATCTATGAAAGTCTAAACGTGACATTATTATGAAACAGTCACGTGATATATTAATTTAAGAAAATTTTATTTATAGTATTCTAATTTTTTTATTTTTGCATAAATCATCTTCGAAAGGTAAATAAAAGTCAATAAATTATTAGATAATTGCGAAAAATATGTTCATTTGTAAACCAAAAAAAAAGTTCACTTAGATTTCTTAAGTTTTGTATCAATTTTATCCAGCCATACGAGCAGTCATCGCTTCGTCACTCATCGGCCATCTATTATCGCCTCGGACCAATCATTAAATATGGTTGTATATTACTTTTTTTATGCTATAAGTAATATTTATTTCAAATCCGATTATTTTAACTTTAATTTTTCTAATTTTACTCAAAGGGTCAGAAATATATATTTTTCTTTTTTGAAAGAATTTTAAAATCGATAGTTGTTTTTTTTTTTTGTTTACAAATTTCTTAAAATTAAAAAAATGGCCGCATTAAGAAAATTTTAAGAAATCGAAATTAAATTTGACATTCCAATCTATATAATTTCTATCTGAAATACACCAGAATATTTGAGTATTTTACTTACTTTAACTTACTGGAAATAATATTTAATCATTTAGCTTTCAATTAAAACTAACTAAAATGAAATTTTCAAGAAGGTTTATTTAAACTTTATTTCATTTTTAAAAATTCATTTTAAACCTAAAGTAAACTTTATCGAAAATTTATGCCGAAAAAGTGGATTTGAAAACAATGGCCCAAAACTGCGTGTGCTCTCGACGAAAATTTTAGCTTATGACCATATTTATAATTCAAAATGAGAATGCAAATAAAAACCAATGAGTCAATATAGACAAGGACTTAAAATGAAACAATATTCACAACAAATTTGAGAAATTTGATTATTGCGTTACTATGTGTCCCGCCCACGATCTAATTAAGAAAAAAAAAAACAACATAAGTTCAAGCAGACAAAAAAAAAATGTGGAAAAATATTTAAAAGAAAAAAATAAATAAAATGTAACATTTCTTACATCAACAGAAAAAAAATACTCTCCGTCACCTAACTAGGGACTAGAAAGCGAAGTGAAAAATTGTAATGTGGGGGTACTGAAAAAAAAAAACAGGGCCGTCGCGTCTTACCCCCGAATCTCCCGCCCGGTCGTGGATAAGACGCGTTGTGGCCTTTGCCATTTTTTTCAGCACTGATTTATGGCCATCCGCTATTTTATTTATATTTTTTATTTATTTATTTTCTATTTTTTAAACGTTATTGTCAGCCATCAACTAATAAATATACATCGGGTGTATCTGTATGGCCGGTGCGGTGCTCACTATGCGGGAACCCCCGACGAGGTTGGCGGCCCAAAAAGGCTAGTTTCAGCAGCGTTTTTATTTTTTATTTTAGTTTTAATTTTATTTTATTTTTTATTTTATTTATTTATTTTTCATTTTTTTTTTGTACTTTTTTCTACCCAAGTTATATTGTCAGTCATCAACTATAATAATCGACAAGGCTGGTGCTCACTACCCCGAACTTCTCAACTGCGTGGAGGCTCCATGCCAACTGCTAATTTCAGTAGCGCTTATTTTTTTAAATTGTAATTTTCTTTCTGAACAGTTCTTTCATAATCAATTAAGTCGGTAATATATCTCGGTAAAATAATTTTTTATTCACTTTTATCCACTAAGGAGGATTTATGATTTTTCCCCTAATTAAGTAATACTAACCAGAAGTCCACGGCTAGTAATTAAAATAAAATTTATAGTTCGTCGTCGTCGTCGTCGTCGTCTTCTTCTTATTCTTCTTATTCTTGTTCTTCTTATTCTTCTTATTCTTACATTTTGTAGAAAGATATAAACCAAGAGAATGGCATCTGAAAAAATTTCATAGAAATACTGTAGTGTTTTCTAAAACAAATTTTTAAGACAATCCCATTTGTGTTGAATCTTTGTAAAAAAGTTTTTCATTGGTCATGCGTTGGCAATTTATCTTTATGGAAATGTTAAAATTGCAACTTGATAATTTTTTTTTTTTTTTTTTTTTTTTTTTTGAGTAAAATTTAGTCATGAAAATATTTTCTCAGATTTTTAAAAAATAAAAAACCTATTCATTATAAAAGTAAATAATGAATATGAACTGACATTTTAATTTAAATTGGATAATTCCCTAATTTTGGTAAATTTTTAAAGTGTTGCAAAATTTTCCTTCACTGATTTGTGACACCACCACAGGCTGAGAAACTTTGAAATCAACATGTACTAGAGAGAGAGTCCCTGTATCAAAGTTTGGGGTGTGGCCAGAGCCCCTAGCACTGACCCTGACTAAAAACAAGAAACCAATGACCATAAATTCCCTAGGTAAGTTAAACTAAATTAAAACTAAAATGAAAACAAACCTACATTAACTTGGCTGGGCAAAAACATCTTTCTCAAGAAAGCAAAATCCTCCACCAGTTACATCAAGATACCATTCCATGTAACCCCATTGATTCACCTTCAACTTGTGTTTGAAAAATTCCAATGCAAGGGAAGATCTTATCGTAGTCATTTTAGCCAAAGCTCTGGGTATATAAGTGGAGAATTCAAATGCAAAGGTATGGCTTGAATCTGACTACAGACAAAACAGCCTCCAAAAATGATGGTTGACTCTGTCAGAGGTCTAGAATCTGTCAAAATTGATCAGAATTGCTTCACCATTGACTTTCTCAATGATCATGCTTTGCAAATGAATTGTCCTACAAGTTTGTTCAGTGGATATCAGATGATCGAGTACAGTGGTTTGTAAAGATCTTGGCCCAAATTTTTAATCCTGCATTTTGCATAGTTCAAGACCAGAAATTACTGGTCCTTTCCCCTCTCTTTTTGTTCTTAGGTAACAACTTCACTACAAACCTGGTGAGGCATCAAGGAATACTAACCTGCTTAGTTCAGTTGTTGAAGATGAGTGCCAGCAAGAGGATAAACATCAGCGATAGCCTCGAATATATTTCCTACAATAAATCCATCAGTTCTGTCTTGTCCTTCCCAACTTTCTTCAACGTATCCCAGATTTCTTGTTCTGTTATATAAAGTCAGGTAAATAGAGGTTGAAATAAGATGAACTCAGACAGGGCACCTTGGTAAAGATCTTCTGAAAGTAATGGTTTGGAAAAATGTCACAGAGAAGGTAAGTAATATTTTCATTTAAAGTGGGCAATATCTTTAAAAAATAAATAACATTGTAATCTATTTAATATATCTTAACAGGCTAAAAGCAATATTTAATCTATACTAATGGAAAAATATTTTAATCAGACTTTCACTTTTCTAGATTAACTGTTAAAAGCATATATTCAAGATAAGAATGGTGAAACTCAGGCTGATCCTTCGGCTATCTCAAAGGTGTTTGACAGAGTTTGACATACTGGTCTTCTTTCCAAGTTGAAAGGTTATGATATTTCTGGACAAATTTTTAATCTCATTCAACTTTTCTCATCAAATTGTGAAATGAAAGTTATCTTGAACAGCCACTCTTCTCATCTTTTTTACATTATTCCTAACTTCCAACAACGACCTTTTCCATGTCATCAGTTCTCTATTTATTCCTGCCTTCCTGCTAAGTCTAATCAGTTTGATAAGGTCAAATTGGCAGATCTCAAAAATGACCTACAATCTGTTAACTGGGGCAAGGAAAGGCTTGTTAATTTTAATGCCTCCAAAACAAAACTGTTGTCTTTTAATCATCTTAAAGAATGTTTTTGCCTCCTATCATCTTAGTTTCAGTCACTTTTCCACTACTACAACATATCTTCACTATGTATTTTCAATAAATATTTTCATGGTAATTGTTCCAATGAGCTTTCCTCTTCAGTACCTTGATTTTACAAATTTAAGCACAGTACTAGATTGGCAGTTAGGTTTCATCATTTAACAGTTGAAATTCCTAGATGTAATTAAGTTCTATGCTAACAGTTTGTGGAATTCTCTTCCAGCCTTTTGCTCTCCAGCCAACTTAAAAAATTTCAATGCAATGTCAATCATTATCTTCTATCTTAATACCTGTTCTTTTATTGTTTCCGCTCCTTAATGTTTTTTTTTCTCATTCTTTCACACAAATTAAAGTCTTGCATTTTTGTGGCTTTAATACTGTGCTTGAGGTATAATTATTAAAACAAAATCTGAAGAGACTGACACAGATTGTTAGATTGATCTGAACACACTGATAGATTTCTTTACATCACCAAATTAAAGCTGTTCAAATAAGGAAATCAAAAGGTTTTAATATTTTCCACTTATTCATTTTTCAATTTCATTTTTGTATTTAAAATAAGTTTAGTTCAAAATTTCCAGTTGATTAAAATATTTTTCCATTAGTATAGATTAAATATTGCTTTTAGCCTGTTAAGATATATTAAATAGATTACAATGTTATTTATTTTTTAAAGATATTGCCCACTTTAAATGAAAATATTACTTACCTTCTCTGTGACATTTTTCCAAACCTAACAAAGCACACCTTGTGATTTATCTTCTGTGACTAAAGAATCTTCTCTAGAAATTGTTGGGAAACATCAAAGTTTTTATTAATTTTGTCTAGAAATTGAATAAATTTTATATTAAAATATTTAAATCTTTATGAACAATTCAAATCCTAAAACTTTAATTTCATTTGCACTTAATCTTTAATTCACAGTTCAATTGTACATGACTCAAGGTTGGAAATTTATTCAATTAAAATTTCAAATTGCAATTTTAAGATATTCTGGAAGTTAATTTTTTACTTTAACAGAAATAAGCGGAATTTTTAAGAATGAGTTGTAATCATTATTGGTTAGTTGTGGTGTGTTAAAGGAAAGAATTTGTCGCTTTTTTTTTTTTTTTTTTTTTATTTATTTATTTATTTACTGCATTATTATTTGGGACACCTCATCTTGATTGTTAGCAAAGTTGAAAAGAAACGGGGAGAAAAAGAAAGAGGAGGAAAAAATAAAATTTGTATAGAAAGAAGAAAGAAAAAAAAAATGATTAAGCAGAAAGAAAAAAAAATGAAAAGAAAAACTGATTGACCACTCAAATTCCTGAGGTTAATCCAGGTTTATTTCCCATCCATCCCTTCCATCAAATAAAGCAATCCCCTTTTAGCAGACTGTGAAGATTGGTGGATGAGGGGACTGAAATGACCCCCATTTTTATATTCTGGTAAGTTTACATTGAATAAAAAAGGAATCAAAGTTAAGAGAAAATGAAAATATGAAGAAAATGGAAAATTAAAGTTCTGAAGAAAGGAGAAATAAAAAAATGAATGAAAGAAGAGAGGGAGTAAAAGAAGGGAAAACTAATGAAAGAAGGAAATGGAGAGAAGGCATGAAGGCGAGAGAGGAGAAACGGCCAAAGTAGTGAAAGAAGGAAATGGAGAGAAAATCTGAAGGTTAGAGAGGAGAAAAGGCCAAAGTGGTGAAAGAAGAAAATGGAGAGAAGGCCTGAAGGTGAGAGAGAGGAGAAAAGGCCAAAGTAGTGAAAGAAGGAAATGGAGAGAAGGCATGAAGGTGAGAGAGGAGAAAAGGCCAAAGTGGCGAAAGAAGGAAATGGAGAGAAGGCATGAAGGTGAGAGAGGAGAAAAGGCCAAAGTGGCGAAAGAAGGAAATGGAGAGAAGGCCTGAAGGTGAGAGAGGAGAAAAGGCCAAAGTGGCGAAAGAAGGAAATGGAGAGAAGGCCTGAAGGTGAGAGAGGAGAAAAGGCCAAAGTGGCGAAAGAAGGAAATGGAGAGAAGGCATGAAGGTGAGAGAGGAGAAAAGGCCAAAGTGGCGAAAGAAGGAAATGGAGAGAAGGCATGAAGGTGAGAGAGGAGAAAAGGCCAAAGTGGCGAAAGAAGGAAATGGAGAGAAGGCCTGAAGGTGAGAGAGGAGAAAAGGCCAAAGTGGCGAAAGAAGGAAATGGAGAGAAGGCATGAAGGTGAGAGAGGAGAAAAGGCCAAAGTGGCGAAAGAAGGAAATGGAGAGAAGGCATGAAGGTGAGAGAGGAGAAAAGGCCAAAGTAGCGAAAGAAGGAAATGGAGAGAAGGCCTGAAGGTGAGAGAGGAGAAAAGGCCAAAGTAGCGAAAGAAGGAAATGGAGAGAAGGCCTGAAGGTGAGAGAGGAGAAAAGGCCAAAGTAGCGAAAGAAGGAAATGGAGAGAAGGCCTGAAGGTGAGAGAGGAGAAAAGGCCAAAGTAGCGAAAGAAGGAAATGGAGAGAAGGCATGAAGGCGAGTGAGGAGAAAAGGCCAAAGTAGCGAAAGAAGGAAATGGAGAAAAGGCCAAAGTAGCGAAAGAAGGAAATGTTGAGAAGGCATGAAGGCGAGTGAGGAGAAAAGGCCAAAGTAGCGAAAGAAGGAAATGGAGAAAAGGCCAAAGTAGCGAAAGAAGGAAATGTTGAGAAGGCATGAAGGCGAGTGAGGAGAAAAGGCCAAAGTAGCGAAAGAAGGAAATGTTGAGAAGGCATGAAGGCGATAGAGGAGAAAAGGCCAAAGTAGCGAAAGAAGGAAATGTTGAGAAGGCATGAAGGCGAGAGAGGAGAAAAGGCCAAAGTAGCGAAAGAAGGAAATGGAGAGAAGGCATGAAGGTGAGAGAGGAGAAAAGGCCAAAGTAGTCAAAGAAGGAAATGGAGAGAAGGCATGAAGGTGAGAGAGGAGTAAAGGCCAAAGTAGTGAAAGAAGGAAATGGAGAGAAGGCATGAAGGTGAGAGAGGAGTAAAGGCCAAAGTAGTGAAAGAAGGAAATGGAGAGAAGGCCTGAAGGTGAGAGTGGAGAAAAGGCCAAAGTAATGAAAGAAGGAAATGGAGAGAAGGCCTGAATGTGAGAGAGGAGAAAATGCCAAATTAGTGAAAGAAGGAAATGGAGAGAAGGCATGAAGGTGAGAGAGGAGAAAAGGCCAAAGTAGCGAAAGAAGGAAATGGAGAGAAGGCCTGAAGGTGAGAGAGGAGAAAAGGCCAAAGTAGCGAAAGAAGGAAATGGAGAGAAGGCATGAAGGCGAGTGAGGAGAAAAGGCCAAAGTAGCGAAAGAAGGAAATGGAGAGAAGGCATGAAGGCGAGTGAGGAGAAAAGGCCAAAGTAGCGAAAGAAGGAAATGGAGAGAAGGCCTGAAGGTGAGAGAGGAGAAAAGGCCAAAGTAGCGAAAGAAGGAAATGGAGAGAAGGCATGAAGGCGAGTGAGGAGAAAAGGCCAAAGTAGCGAAAGAAGGAAATGGAGAGAAGGCCTGAAGGTGAGAGAGGAGAAAAGGCCAAAGTAGCGAAAGAAGGAAATGGAGAGAAGGCATGAAGGCGAGTGAGGAGAAAAGGCCAAAGTAGCGAAAGAAGGAAATGGAGAGAAGGCCTGAAGGTGAGAGAGGAGAAAAGGCCAAAGTAGCGAAAGAAGGAAATGGAGAGAAGGCATGAAGGTGAGTGAGGAGAAAAGGCCAAAGTAGCGAAAGAAGGAAATGTTGAGAAGGCATGAAGGCGAGAGAGGAGAAAAGGCCAAAGTAGCGAAAGAAGGAAATGGAGAGAAGGCATGAAGGTGAGAGAGGAGAAAAGGCCAAAGTAGTGAAAGAAGGAAATGGAGAGAAGGCATGAAGGCGAGAGAGGAGAAAAGGCCAAAGTAAATGAAAGAAGAAAATGGAGAGAAGGCCTGAAGTTGAGAGAGAGGAGAAAAGGCCAAAGTAGTGAAAGAAGGAAATGGAGAGAAGGCATGAAGGCGAGAGAGGAGAAAAGGCCAAAGTAAATGAAAGAAGAAAATGGAGAGAAGGCCTGAAGTTGAGAGAGAGGAGAAAAGGCCAAAGTAGTGAAAGAAGGAAATGGAGAGAAGGCATGAAGGCGAGAGAGGAGAAAAGGCCAAAGTAATGAAAGAAGGAAATGGAGAGAAGGCCTGAAGGTGAGAGAGAGGAGAAAAGGCCAAAGTAGTGAAAGAAGAAAATGGAGAGAAGGCCTGAAGGTGAGAGAGAGGAGAAAAGGCCAAAGTAGTGAAAGAAGGAAATGGAGAGAAGGCATGAAGGTGAAAGAGGAGAAAATGCCAAAGTAGTGAAAGAAGGAAATGGAGAGAAGGCATGAAGGTGAGTGAGGAGAAAAGGCCAAAGTAGTGAAAGAAGGAAATGGAGAGAAGGCATGAAGGTGAGAGAGGAGAAAAGGCCAAAGTAGTCAAAGAAGGAAATGGAGAGAAGGCATGAAGGCGAGAGAGGAGAAAAGGCCAAAGTAATGAAAGAAGGAAATGGAGAGAAGGCCTGAAGGTGAGAGAGAGGAGAAAAGGCCAAAGTAGTGAAAGAAGGAAATGGAGAGAAGGCATGAAGGTGTGAGAGAGGAGAAAAGGCCAAAGTAATGAAAGAAGGAAATGGAGAGAAGGCCTGAATGTGAGAGTGGAGAAAAGGCCAAAGTAGTGAAAGAAGGAAATGGAGAGAAGGCATGAAGGTGAGAGAGGAGAAAAGGCCAAAGTAGTGAAAGAAGGAAATGGAGAGAAGGCATGAAGGTGAGAGAGGAGAAAATGCCAAAGTAGTCAAAGAAGGAAATGGAGAGAAGGCATGAAGGCGAGAGAGGAGAAAAGGCCAAAGTAATGAAAGAAGGAAATGGAGAGAAGGCATGAAGGTGAGAGAGGAGAAAATGCCAAATTAGTGAAAGAAGGAAATGGAGAGAAGGCATGAAGGTGAGAGAGGAGAAAAGGCCAAAGTAATGAACGAAGAAATGGAGAGAAGGCATGAAGGCGAGAGAGGGGAAAAGGCCAAAGTAGTGAAAGAAGGAAATGGAGAGAAGGCCTGAAGGCGAGAGAGGAGAAAAGGCCAAAGTCATGAAAGAAGGAAATAGAGAAGAAAGGAAGAGAAAAAAGGGAAAATAAAAAAAGGAAAAAATGTTAAAGGAAAGTTGATAAAAATCTGATAGCAACATAATTGTGATCTTAAAAATATTGTAAAATTATTTTCTCTTAAAACATCAGAAGACCTGAAACATTTGTCACATCACCAATAAAAGAGCAAAGTCAATGAAAGACGAAAAGCAATGCTGAGACAAAAAGCAATATTTTACTAGATACAAATCAACTAAGAAAACCGTATGTACTGAAAAGTTCTCAGCCTTACCAAACAGAATGCCCTAGAGTCCTGAAATTGTACTTACTATTCCCCATATCATCCCTCCCCACCAATGATCATCATTTCTCAAATTTTCTTTAACCTTTCCAAAGACTGTTATTGGAATACTGATTTTGGGAAGTGGGTTAAGCTGAGAATTTTTCATCACCCCCCTTCATAATAATCAGTATAAGATATGAATCTGTTTTTCGCAGGGAGACAAATTGAAACCTACCAACCCTGAAGATGGCCTCTCATTATGGAGACAATGGTTGGCAAACCAAACTTTCAGATCTCACTACTACTGAATAGTAAGTTTGATGAGTCAGATGGACTGATGCTTAACAATTCAGAAAATGAAATTAATGACGGTTTTCAGTTCACTTTACACTAATGCCCTTGAGAAAGGCATGAATCCATGCTTTCTCTCTACTAAATATAGCAGGGTAGACTAAGCTCTCTAGTCTTGACTGGTGACAGGTCTAGAAGAAAGATAACACTGATTTCCAAACTGAAAACTGTCTTTATCTTTCCCAAGGATAATCATAGCAATACAGTTTACAGATATTAAAAAAAAAAAAAAGAAGCTGTGGAGAAACATGATCACCTGAAGGGATATGCTACTTAAGGACAGTGAGTTTGACCCTCTATAGATGTTTCATATCTGTTTTAAACTAAGATAAACATAAGTAGTTATCAGTCCTGGAAAATTAGGTTTTTTTTTGTTGGTTTTTTTTTCACCTTACTAATCCTCTTTGTTTGGTGATAAGAATGAGGTTTTAGCAAAAGTGAATTCTATTTGATGTCCCCGGAGAAAGATATTCTGATTTATTGTTCCAAAATGGAATTCCCAATTCTAAAATTTTTCATTTGATTAGAGAAAAGAAAAAATAGGTTTTCTGTTTGCAGTCTTTCACTATCATCGAGCAACATTCATTCCCATCCACAAAACATGATTTCTCCCCATTGAATTTATCAGATGCATTCAGTGAACTCTGTGACCTCCATGTAGATTAAAACAGCTTGATCACCTCCACTGCTCCCATCCCAATGAGTCTCTGATGGCAGATTTGTTATTCAAATTGATGTGCCATTTAGAAAATTCTTTTTAAGTCTTAAATCCTATTTCATTTTACCTCATGATTGTATCGACTTGAATAACCAAATTAAAAACAACCTGGAGTCCCAAGAAATCCTAACTTGAGCCATTTTGCCTCAACAATGCATACAATTAATGCCCGAACTGGCAGTGATTGGCTTAAAAAAGAAAAAATGACTCCGTGTGACACAACTAAAAGTTTAAAACGTTTTTATAACATTGCACTTTATAGGTTTTTGCTCATTGTTTTGCCAATGAGCTAACAGCATTAAGCAAAAATGACATAAAAGAGTTTTTGTTGGTCTCTTTTGATTGGCGTTGTATCATTAAAAGGCAAGAACTGTTTGATCAGTCACCATTCCATCTCTAATCTAATCAGAGCAAATAGACTTACATTTGAACTTGTTTGCTTCTTACCCATTTTAGGTTTCTGAAGTTTAAATGTGGAAAAAGAAAATGACAGTTTGATATTGGATTTAACATATATGACCATAATTTGCAAATAAGCATCAATCTGAATCACAGACTAAATAAACAATTCCCTCCATTGAAAAATGCTACATCCAAATTCTAGTCATATGATCTCAGATGTCTTAGAACATTTTCTTTATAAATATTTGATTATATATATAATATATATATATATATATATATATATATATGCATGATGAGAACAAATAGAATACACTTCCAGTGTTCATAACATTTAATTTAAAAGAGTGCTCAATACATAGTCGAAGTATATTATTTATTTTAGGATATTACAACAAAAACAAGAATCACTACACAGTGTCGAAACATGACTGCAATTATCCTAAAATAACGTGAGATATATATGTATAATCTCGCACATTCAGTGGTGGTATTGATAAAAGAGTGCTCAATGCAATGTAACAGTTATAAACTATATATTAATAAATATACATGTAAGTGTAGCTTAGATGTGGCAAATGGCTGAAAGTAGGGGGCACCAAATGAGGATTGAACTTGCTACTCCATCATAATTGTTCTAGCAAGACAAGCTTGCTAACCATTACAGCATCTCGAGGTGCCATAAATATACATCTATATTTATTAATATATATATATATATATGTGTGTGTGTGTGTGTGTTTTTTTTTTTTGCTGGACTATTATGAAAAACATTGATATGTAATGGGATCACTGACTGTGAACGATTTTGACTACTGTACTCAAATTCTCCCAGATCAAGGAACAGTATTAAAGATGCCATAAAAGACTCTTCAACATCAATAAACCATTTTTATCTTTGACAGAATCATCAAATTGGCTTTTTACCAACAGAAAAGAATTACAAATTTATTGCAAAGGACCAGAAAGACCAGAACATTTAGTAAAAGTTTGGGATAAGAACTTAAGTGATTCTTAAACTAAAACGCCAAGTACCTATGCTGGGTGAAGTATTGGCCACTGTCATCACTGACTACGGTTACAGTGGTAAATATTTGCTGCTATTATCATATGTTCACAATAAATTATTGATTTTCTTGTTTTGTTAGTGGAGATAAATGAACATTGAATTAAGAAAAACTTTCTTTATGCCTCCACTTTTTTCTATGATTGTCTTTAAGAATATTTTCAGTATTAATGTCATGTCATCCATTTAACACAGGCACACACACATTTTTATTTCTGGTACAAGGGCAGCAGTAGTGAGGTACCCAATTAGATTCCCATTTTCTGCTAGTAATGCTTTGTGGGACTAGAATCACACAATAGGACAATGTCCAGATATTGGAAACTCTTGAACACAGATGTAGCAGGCAGTCAAAAAATAAAAAGCAAATCAAAAACATGTTCTTCAGAAAGATGTATAAAATCTAAAAGGAACAGTCATGATAGAAAAAGAAGTTACTAAACAGCTAGAATTAATTAAAAATTTGGTCTATAAAATCAGAGTTTAGCCACTGATCAGGATATAATCTGTCACGTCCATAAAAAATTAATTGTAATGCCAAAAATAACTACAATAAAATAATTCTAACAATTATAATTATCATTAATTAACTCATCCTAAACCAATGAGGATCAACCCCCACTTTTCTCCTCTACATACACGAGTGTCGTAGTTAGCTCCTCCTCATTTCCTTAACCCTTCAACAGGGGTCTCTCTCTCCCGGGAGTATAAATACTGGCTGACCTTTCACCTCTTTCTCTTTCCACGGCTTCGCACACGTGCGGCCAAACTGCCTTTCCCGGGGCCCGCAACTTCGCGCGTGAGGTGAGGTAAAAAAAAAACTTTCTCTTTTTCACTTACACCACTATGTGATCCTCTCACACAAGCAGCGTTTCCCATATTCTGGGTGCACGCTTACGCATCCGTACGGACACTCAACACTCACACACAATAATTTCTCCATACAACACTGTAACATTTTATTCATGTCTTCAATGTATATGTAATTCATGTATTAATCTATTTGTTAATAATATATATTTGTTCGCATACATGTATATCGGTCTCGTTCGTTTTCTTTTGCCTTCTTTGGACTCCATTATAGTCCAACATTCTTATGTAGCTGGACCGGCCAGCGGAAGCCTTAACCCAGAGATAACTCATCTTCTCTTCTCACATTCACACACCGCACGGTCCACCACACGAGCATGTGACCTACTCAATGTTGGACAAACAGTGCACACAGCCAGGTCAGTTAATGAAAATTTTGGTTGGTTTTGTTCTTTGAACATAGTGATTTTTTTGTGTGCAACTGATGCATTGTTCATTTGTGCACTAATAAAATAAATACCTACGTTTTAAAGAAATTATTTTTCCAATCACAAAGGGTTCGATAAAGGCATGAATGAAACTTGTAGGATTCAGTACCTCCAACAAGGTTAAGAACCATTGGTCTAGACATTTAGGGTTGGGTTGTTCATTCATCCATTAATTTTGGTTCATATATAATTCAGTATTTACTTAGTTTGTGAAACATCAGCTTACATCAGGTACCCTTTTTAAGTCTGCCACAAAATGTTTTCTACTGACATGAAGTAGAAAGATTATTGAATCAATTGCTGTGTTTGCTTCTTGGAAAGTTGATTCAGTGTGTTGTGCTAGGCAATTTTTCTTGTTAGAATCTCTTACATATTTATAAATCTACCATCTGTCCTTGCTTTAAATATTGCTGCCACATCTGGTCTGGTGTTCCTGCTATATATTTAGAGATTCTTGATAAAATCCATTGCCAATTGCAATTTTATTGGTCCTGACCTGGCATCCTAGCTTCTGTCCCTTTCACCACTATAACATTGTTTTTCTGTGCCTTTTCGATAAATACTTTTGAGGTAATTATTCTGATGAACTTTCCTCTCTGGCACCTAGACTTTAGGAATTTAAATGTAGTACTTGATTGGCGCTAAGGTCTCATTATTTTACAGTTGAAATGGCTAGAAATGTAAAGTTCTATGCTAACAATTTCTTTTCTCACACTTTTTACTTGTAAAATCACTTCCGGCTTGTTTCCCAGTCAACCTTGATCTTCAAAAATTTAAATGCAATGTCAATCATTATCATCTGTCTTAATTCCTCTTTTATTGTTTTCTCTCCTTAATAGTGTTTTTTCTCTTATATTCAGTAAACCCTTGCATCTTTGTGGCTTTATTGCCTTGCTTGAGGTGAAATTATTAAAAAACCAGACCACAATTGTAAAGCACTGAGTAATTTTAGCTTAGTGTGGCACAAGGCTACAGAAATTCAGTGCAGACACACTAGGCTGTGAGATTGGTTTGCTAATCACTACCCAATGGAAAAAGTTGCTCATCAATATTTGACCACAAACGCAATGGTCAAGATGTTTACCAAAATGGAACAGTCAAATTGGATACATAACATTCACAATCAATCCTGACCAATAATTAAATTCTCTGCACTAGTTCTGTTGTTTATGAGAGTTGCTTTTCTTTCCAACTGGGACATCAAACTTATGAACTGTTTTACAAGAATTCCCATCATCCCCTAGTGTAATATTACACATTTATTTATTAATCCTTCAATTAAATAAACTTTATTTTGTGACAGTAAACATTAATCTAAAGCCACATGCTGTTCTCTCAGGGAATTCTAACATTCTCTTTAAAGTGTTATTTCTTTTGAAAGTTAACATTCAACAGACGCAAGCAAAAGGATATGGGGTCTTTCACAATTGACAAAGTTTCAAAGAAAAACCCAATGAAACTCTTGCAAAACCCCAAGGAAAATTCAAAGTTGAAAACAAAGATGGAGAAATCATTTAAGATTTAAGATTTTAACATATACAACTTCCCCCAGATGAAAAGTTTTTCTTCCCCATCATTGCAAACCAACACCAGATATTGTTAGCTATCATTTGGGAAGGGTGAGATTGACGGTGAGTAAGTAGGTGTGGAGAAGTGTACGCAATGACACCCTTCAAGGTTTCCCTTATGGTGATGCTTTACTTTCTGTGTATTTTCAACAATTTTATTATTGATTTCGGTCAGAATTAATTTTTATTAGAATGAACATCAAAATAAGTCACTTTATTATTTTAATTCATTTATATTTTAATTGTTTTAACTCATTTTAATTAATTCTGTATTTTTAAAAGTAATTATAAAATTTTAGTAATGATGGATTTAAATTTAGGATTAAAAATTTTAGTTATTATTTAAAAAATTTAATCAGTGATAATTAAATGACTCCTAATTTTATGCCAATCAATGAATAGTTACATTGCTTAAGATTTAACTTGTGTGTGTTTATATATGTGGGTGAGATGAACACCCTCAACCATAGTGAAGGGAATTCACCTTATCCTTTTCCCCCAAATCTCAACAGACACTTTGCTTAGATTACAACAAGCTATTTTGGTATTCATGGCTGATGGCAAGTTTGACCTGAAACTAATCCCTGAATTGGATGGTTCAGTCCAAGGTCTTGCTGTTGTTGAATGGTTTGAAAAGGCTGAACATGATCTGTGTGGTGTGAAGAACATTGCTAGCATTCTGCCACTTGGATTAATGGATGTGCATTTGCTGTGTTCCAAGAACTCGGCAAGGAAGAAAGAAAAGATCTAGGCCATATTAGGGAGGCCTTGTACGTTACCTTTGACACAGATTCATTCATAGCATATGACCAGTTTGTAGCTAGGTGCTTGAATTCAAACAATTCTGTAGACATCTATATGGCAGACTTCTGCAGACTTTGTATGGAATGGTATCTGACCATGGAATTGCATGTGCATTTGTAGCAGGGTTGCCTGAGCACATTAGGAAGCTACT
This sequence comes from Acanthosepion esculentum, assembly GCA_964036315.1. Classification (NCBI taxonomy): domain Eukaryota; kingdom Metazoa; phylum Mollusca; class Cephalopoda; order Sepiida; family Sepiidae; genus Acanthosepion; species Acanthosepion esculentum. The sequence goes on from OZ038487.1 coordinate 125,466,191, forward strand.
TCATGCTTCCTCTCAAATAAATGCACTGGATGTCAACCAGCTATTAGACCATGCTAGAGGCATACTGAAGGATGATCTATCAGTGGAGGAATTGATCGGGGTAGCCACAAAGCCTGAGCAACTGGGTACAGACTTGACTTCTGCCAATGATACACAGTGATATATTCTGCTACAGATGTGGTAGTGCTAATCACTTGGCTAGATATTGTTTGAGTCAACGAAATGGGCAAAGTGGGAGCCAGTGAGGAGACAAAGCTGATGCTATTGCTGTGACAAATTGAGCCATATATGAAAAGGTTCAAAGAAATGGATCAGGGAAACAGACATCAATGCCAGTCTCATTGGCTATTTTTGAATTTTATATCTCTGTTTGAACACATATACAAATTTTGACTCCCCTTCAATCAGGTGGCATCAACTGGAACTCATTTCAATAAATTTTCTGTGAAGACAATATAATGTGTAGTGGAATGGAAGGGTCGCAATATAATTTGGCCTGTGCACCCTAATAAAGATAGTCATAGGAGGTCCATTTATAAATTAAAGACATGAAATCTCACAGGTGGAACAAAAATGTACAACAGAATGAAGATATTTAAAATTTAGTGCATAATTTATTTAGAATACAGACCAGAGTCCTTGTAGGTTAAATTAGCATGTAAGTCCACAAAGTTAAGTTCACATGTCCAGTGAAAGTGTTGAAAAGTTGCTGGTTAAGTCCAGTGGTGAACCTTCCATAGTATTTTAACCGAAGTGTATGGAGTAATTTGTTTGAGTCTGGAAGATATGCATGCAACGATTTCTTAAATCAGGTGAGTTAGGAAGACAGAAAAGGCAGAAGCAGGGACTTAGTGTAGCCAGAAGTTCAGAGTTGTTGTAGGCAGGTTCATTTAATTCAGATCAACCAAGTGAATTTGGTCAAGATAGGGATGTCAGAAGTAGGCATCATCGTGTAGCTGGACTGCATTAACTTGGTATTTGACCCCATTACACATTTTGGATGCAATTTATTTTGGATTGGCCACAAAGAGAAAAAACAGCATGGAGTTTGAATTGCAATATGCAAATAATCAGATATTGTAATAGACAAAATATCTTACACCAGAGCCAGACAGGCTGATGGCTGCCAACATTATTGTTCATTCTTGTAAGATCCAAGTGTTATCAGCTTGTACTCCAACTAAAAAAAAAAGTTGTTTCCGAAAAATAAATTCTACACAGAAAACTGCATTAATGGGAATTTTAATGCTACCTCAAGTATTTTTAAACATCACTGCTCCTTTGAAGAAGACACAATCCTTTGAAATGGAAGCCTCAAGCAACAATGAAGAATTTGTTAATTTTTTGTCATTCAAAAAGATATTCCATCCTTATCACGTGGTTCAACCATCTCATAAAACATAACATGCCATGGTTTAGATAACATAAAAAAAAAGATTAACTTCAGCATGTCAGACTCTTGGCTTAGGCAATTTTTAACAAATGTTAGAGTATGCAACTCCTACTTTGTATCTGATCACAGACAATTTGTAACTAAACTGACAACACCAGAAAACAAAATAGCTCAACTATACTCACAAAAATTCCTGGACATAACATCCAAGCCCTTAAAAGTGAAGGGGTAAGGTGAGAATTCTATAATAAACTAGTTCAAATTAATACCCTAACTTTCTTTTTTAATCAATTCACCCCAAGCAAGGCAATAATGCCACTGTGATGCAATGGGAGCTACTGGGAGTGAAAGAGAATGGAAAAAAAGTTAAGAAGGAACCAGAAACCCAATCCTAAACAGGAAAAAGGGATAAACCTCTACTCCCGTTCAAAAGACCAGGAAAGAGTGTGAACCAAGACCAAAACAACAATAATGCTGAAGCACATGAAACCATTCTAAGAATACCTAGGAAACAAGTTCCACCCATGGGCTGACAATCCCGAGTTGAAAAAAATGATACAAGAAACAAACGGAAGAGGAATGAAAATGGAAGGAAAAATACCAAGCAATAAAGAAAATTAAAAAAAACAAAACCAGTTAACGCTCTGAGAAATCAATATTACTAAAATATTGGAAACAGAATTAACGAAGCCAAGCAGGTATAGACAATGCAGAGAAAAGCAAAAAATCCCCAAAACATCAATCATTCATTCAAAACCAACATAGAAGAAATTTCCTAGTCTCAAAAAACACTGACTACACTAAAGATGTCCACAGAAATAGAATATTTAAGGTGCATTCTAGAAGTTTTGTGATTTTTTTTTTTTTTTTTTTTTTTTTTAGGTGAGGCAATCATAACTGTCCAAGATTGTCATAATTTCAGTATATTATTACTTATGTCTAAAAAGCTGACCTGCCAACTTTGTTATTCCAGATTGAAGGAGACGACTGTAACGGCTCTTGGAACACACTCGACTACAGACTGATTGTCCCCAGCTGACAAGTTTTCCGAATGCAGTCTGAACATAAAGACAATCTGGAAGCTCATTAGGCAATGAAGTTTTATGTTGAAGTTGGCAGAGACACTATAGGAGCTTCTATGTTCCAGATTGCTTATGGATTATTTGGTTGGCACAAGAGGTTCAAAGATGGTAAGGGGGGGTGAGACAACGAGAGATGTTGGAGAGAGAGGGATGGTTGAGAAAATTTGCAAATTTTTGGATGTCATTGTGTGTCTATAAAGACAATAATTTGATCCCTGTGACTTTTAATTGTTGCCCAAATAGGAGAACTCCTGAGGCACTCATTTTGAAGACATTGAGAAGATTGTGTGTGTGTGTGTGTGTGTGTGTGTGTGTGTGTGAGAGAGAGAGAGAAAGAGACACATTAAAGGATGTGAAAGATAAGTGATGTGGGAGAGACATTGTGGACATCAAAACATCAGAGCTGGTTGAAAAAATTCTCAATATTCTGGATGAAGACCGTGTTGTGTCTATAAAGACAATAAGCGTACAGTTTAGAGTTAGTGTAGCAACTGTTCAAACAATTATTCACGAAGAACTGAAGATGTGGCAAACAGAAGGAAAGACATGTTGGTAACAGCAGGGAAATGATTGATTGGCATCAAAACTGTCATTCACCCTCCCTACAGACCAGAGCTTTTGGTCCCTGTGACTTTTGATTGTCCCCCAAGATGAAGAAGTACCGCATGGGCAGTCATTTTGAAGATATTGAAAAGGTTGAGACTGTGGCAAGGCTCCTGGACACCTTTATGAAATGGCTGGAGTACTACAACAAGTAGATTGGAGTCAGAGGGTCCTACTTTAGTGGAGATTAGAATTGCATAATTCTTTAAAATTAATGTCTCGCCTGAAAAAAATCTGGAATTCACCTCCTGTACCAAAGTACATCCAACATTACAGAGTCTCTCCCCAAACATAAATAATAATGGACCTACCCTTTTACCTAATTTTCAATGCATTTCTATGCAAAAAAGCATTAAAAAGGCTATTATTTTCAGAATCTATATATAAAATTCTGAGACATCTGTTAGTCCACTAGGCCATCACAATGTCTAAAATAGCCATTTCTTGACCGATCGAAACCAAATTTCAGGGAGAAATGGAAATAGGTAAGGGAGTGTAAAGTACACTTCGTTTTACTAGGGTGTATTTATCTTAAAAACAATTTAATAAAATTACAAATACTTAACAATTCAATATTACTTTTTGCATATGTTTTCTTTAAGATTTTATACATAATTCATTCTGATTGTTTACAATATAATTTTTAAAAGATTAATGGCTAATTTATCTATCTATATATAAAATTCTATGACTTTTGTTAGTCCATCTGTCTTGCCCTCTAAAATAGCTATACATTGACCTATCAAAACCAAATTTTTGGGAGAAGGGCAAACAGATAAATAGGTACAAAGTACAGTTGGCTTTACTAGGGTCTGTAACTTAGTACCAGAAATTTCAATTTATTTTTTGGGGGCAGGGATTTTATTATTTAACATATAAAATACTCTCACTATAAAAACAATTTAATGATTAAAATAACAAAACTTATTTAATAAAAATGCAATATTGTTTTTTGCATATCTTTTTAAGTTTTTATACATACAAGAATCCAGTTTCCAGTTCATTCTGCATTTGCAAGAACTATAAACAAATCAAAATGCCAAATTCTTTAAAAAGTTTGAATTTGGCTCCAGACAGAAATATTTATGTATGGCCAGTTGTATGTTGCATGCTCAACAGTAAGAAATCCTTAGGATTTATTTGCTGTTAAAAATAAAAAAGGAAAAAAATAAATTTTCTTAAAAAATATTGTTAATCATAATGTCATTTAAAATTAAACTAAATTAAAAAAAATTAAACTGCAAAGTAGGGTTTTTATCAAAGTATTTTCTCAAACAAATCAGCTTATTCAAATTTCATTGATTGGCTTGTGAAATTGAACAAAACATAATTTATAAATCTCAACAAAAAATGTTATTGATACATTCAACAATACTAAATACAGTGAAGATTTTACCATACGTAAGTGTATTGCAAAAAATTCCAGTATACTAAAATTTACGCAATACTAGGCTCACTATAGTAACTCAAGTTAGATGGTTAGGCTGAAAGAGGCATTGGTAGGAAGTGAAGATTATGAGGATAAGGAGGATAGATAAGGACTGACCTTTGACTTGAAAAGTTCAAGATTGAAGTGTTCAGAGAAGCATCCACTTGGTTACCTGTTCCACAAAATGGCAGTTCTTGGGGGAAAAAGCTTTTGAACTTTCTTCTTACATACAGTGTGCACATAGGAAAGAGTGGGGGATTCATTTTTACATATAAATCTTATTCTGTTAGTAACACTGACCATCATTCATGACTACATACATTCACTTTTGCTCTCATTTTCAAAATATTTCTAAAGCCATTGTAGGAAGGCAAGGCAATTATACATAAAACAGTATTCAGCAACACTTGTATTCATTTCTGTTTCTAGACAATCTGTTTCTTGAATTTCACTGTATTTCTGTAGTAAAAGAATTATTCTATACTCCATGTCCCTTCAGGCCTTAGGCAATCATGTCGCTCCACTATTTCCTGTTCTTTGTAGCTCTTAATAAATTTTGTTTTTTCTTATTTCTCTTGAACCGTGTTCCATCATCCATTTAATTAAGCTTACTAAGTAGTTTATGCGTTGTTTTCCTCTGTCTGTTTTGCCTTCAATCTGTCCTGTGAGTATCAGAATTTCCAAATCCTCTTTTTTCATTGTGTCCTAGAAATTTCAATTGTCTGTTCCTGTTGTTAAGCATAAGTTTCCTTTTTGTTTCCATTTCCTTTAAAATTTTGTCATTGTTCACATAGCAAAGTAAAGTAACCTTTTTATTCTATCAGTAAAATTTGTATTCGTTCCTGATCAGACAATCCCTTTCTTCCTGATTTTGAACATATTTCTATAGTAAAATGATTAGCAGTATATTTACATTATACATATACCATTAGTCATTTAATGAGAATTTTCACTTACTGACCATGGACAATCCCCTTGTTTCCAATTTTCAATGGACAAATTTTACTAAAACAAATTCATTAGAAAATTGCAATATTTGGTCATTAATTATAATTTTTTTCATCAATGCTATATTTAATTTTTTAAAGCAGCCAAGGTCTAAGGCTATGCATGGGAGTAGCAGAGTAGTGGTAATGTCAGTGGACAAAAAGATTACACAGAAACTGTCCTTTCTGCTCTCATCAATAATGTTCACTCATTTATTAGACTTTTTATTTCAGCTTTATTCTAATCTGCTTCTTCTTTAATCTACGTCTTTCGGTTTATTGCTGATTTCTTAAATAAGCACAAATATAATATCATATTGACTATTACTAAAAATAGGAATTGAAATTACATATTATTGTCAATATTGAAATCATATTTAATTTATTTAATAAATAATCAACACTTTTGTAATGAAATAAGCCTGGTGATATTTTGGAACAATTTTAAAGACAGAAATGTTATCTATGACAATGAGAAACCATGTCCTAAAGCATCTCACCCCATAATTCTGGCATGGGTTCTATTCAAAAAAGTTTCATCTGCTAATTAGAGACACTCTCGTCACCTCTTCATTTCATAATCATTTACCATTAGCTGTTTCCTTTCTCATAACCTATTTTTTCCTCTTGTTGGCAAAGGAAGAACTAAAGGTCATATATTTGAAGATTGTATTGTCTTTCATTCAATTTCTTTTTTTTTATTTTTAAATCATTTCACCCCAAGTAAGGGGACAATGCCACTAGAATGCAGGGGGCTATAGGGAGTGAAAGTGAAAAGAGAATGGGTGAAGATTGAGGAAAGGACAGAAAAGGAACAGGGTTCAAGAAGACAGAAGATGGCAATTAATGTTGCATTTAAATTTTTGAAAATTCTAGTTATCAGGGAAGTAAGAAATCGGAAGAGTTCCACAGGTGAAAAGTGTGAGGAAAAAACCTGTTAGAATAGAACTAACAGTTGCATGTAGCTAGTTCAAGAGTAAAATGGTGAGACCTAGTGGCCAATTGAGTAGTATGCTTAAATTTATGTAGTAAGGATATCAGAGAAAAAATAACTAATCAGAGCAGTTGCTTTGAAAATGTTTGTAGAACAGACAAATGTAAACTGTCACATCAGTGAGAAAGTGACAGGAGATGAAATTCTTGGTCAGGATCAATTGTATTGTAGATCCTTCTTTGAATTTTGTCAAGAATTTCAAGATGTATAGAGAAGCACCAGATATGGCAACAGATGAATGGTAGATTTACAAACATGCAAGATGGATCCTGATAAGAAAAATTTTTTGGCATGACAGTGAATCAAACTTCCTTGCAACAGCAACTGACTCAATATAATTATTCTGCTTCATGTCAGTGGAAAACGTGAGGCCACGGTGTAGTGTTGCTCTCCTGGAGTTTAGCATCAGCTATCTTAATAGCAGGCAGAAAAAGTTATCTGTGGTGATTAAGTGAAAGCAGTTTTGTTTTATAAGCATTTAAGAGTCATTTCTTGCCACAGTTAACCACTGATTTAGAGGTCCTTTTCAAAAGCAGTTGCCAGATTTACTTTGTCAAATCTGTTGGATTTGCTACTGTGACAGGAGTAAATGGTTGTATCATGTGCATAAATACCTACTTGGGAATTGATGACATTAGTGAGATCATTGATGTTGATCAGAAATAGCATATATCCAACAATAGATTGCTGAGGGACACCCACATTAGTATGAAATGATCTGGAAGCCTACCTGTTCAACACGACCTTCATTACTCAGTTTGTTAGGAATTATTGAATCAAGCTAAATATACGTCCTATGACACTGTAGCCCTTGTTGGATGTCTTCGAGATAGTCACTACCTGAACTTCACTATTCTTATCTAAAGCTTGATCTATAACTTCAGAGATGGCCATTAACATGTAAAGCTGGTGAAATAGAAGCCATATTGTTTGTTTGAAAGGAGATTGTGCAAAGTAAGATGCTTAACCAATTCAGCATTGAATTAAGGCTTCAAGTACTTTTGCTGAAAAGTGGTAAAGATACTGATAGGGTAATAATTTGTTCAAGTTTTCAATTGCCTCTTCCCTTAGGAAACTGTTGGTGACTGGTTGTAGTTGTGTGGTAAAATGAAGGTTAAATTTCAGGACACTGTCTAAATTTGAGTACAAAACTGATTTAAGAAGTCACCAGACTGAGTTGCTTCCCTTTGCAACAAGAGTTATCTTTGTCTTTCTGACATTTATTTTAAGCTGTTAAACACATGTGCAATGCCTTGACACTTAGTTAAATACTAATGACTTCGAACCAGTAAAATTATTACAGTGGTAACGCCTCAAGTTACAAAAGCTTATTCCGGGTTCCAGAGAGACTGACATTCTCTGTGCAAGAAAAATGAAAAGTGAATAACAGATTTTTAACCCACTCTCTAACACATGAACTTATAATTGGTAAAATGTCTGCTGAAGAAGCCGAAGACTAAGAAACAGGAAATAAATAGATTAAAAATCACTTGAATTCATTTCTGTATAAATTTTCATACCTACAGCATATTAAACTTGACTTTGTTTGGTGTAAGGCCACAAAATGTGAGATTCATCACTCATATCTGCATCCACTTATATCTATATATTTATGTACACTACTCTCTGTAAACCTCTGTACATTGATATATGTTACATTGTATATGTATGTGTGTCTGTGGGTGTGTATGCAAATGTTATAAATCTGTTAAGAGAATAAAAACAAAATGAGGATATTGTTCTGAATAAGTCATTGAATAATAAAAATACATCATCCCAAAACTTCATAGAATACATGTAAAAATCATTATCTTGTTCTTTTTAATGACCAACAATAAAATAAAAACGATTCATTTTCTCTGACAAATGACATGTGATCTCCATTTGATCCATCAAAAAGAATACATCTTGGCCATCAAGTCAATCCAAACACAGTTGGATTTGAAATTGGAATGATGGAAAGGTGAGGCTTCTTAAAAAATGATTTATTGATTCATGTAATGAAATACTTCACCAAATTGTCACTCATGATAAGACATTGGAAATTCTAAATTAATTCATGTAAATAATATATTTTAGCAAAATAATATATAATGTATAATATGGGAGAATAATTCTGGGACCATAATTTTGGCTTAAAGTATGTGGATTTAATTAAAGGAGAAAGTAATTTATTAAGATGAAAATGTATAGAAAGTTCACTAATTTCTGAGTTTTCTATAGTAAATGTACATCCAGGTTCATACAGCATGTCACCTTTCCTAACAAAACTATTACAATGTGGAATATTTAAAAACAGCAATAAAAACTCAAATGGTAAAAAATCAAAAATGGTAAGAAGCTGAATGTAGGATGCTACAGCTTCAGCATTTCATTTCATGTATAATCATAAACTCCCACTCTATCTCTCTCTCTCTCTCTATATATATATATTTATATATATATATATATATATATATATATATATATATATGATCCCCTCAATAAAAATCTTTATCTGAAGAAGTCCTTTTGAATGATGAAATGTCATATAGGATTTTTTTCCATTTTGTCATTAAATTACCAAACAATGTTTGATATCTACTGTAATTCCCCATGTATAATACACCTTCATCCTTAATACACACTCCTAAAATTGTGCTGATAGTGTGGGAAAATGCTTCTACTCACACATAATCTGCACCCATTGTTTGATAATCAAACCCTATAAATTGTACCCCTCCAATTTCATTACGACCAGCATTTCCTACTCTTATTTTTTAAAAAATGGTTTTAAACATAGAATAATATTATTCTAATTTAGTTTTCTGATAATTCTTATTTTATTTTAAAGCAATTTTTTAAAGATGTTTTTGTAGCCATGCATAATATGCACCCCTGATTTTGCATATTAGTTTTTAGAAAAAAATGTGTATTATACATGAGGCATTACAGTAATTAATATATGTCAAGTTAAAGACTTCTCAAACTGTTACATGTGGTAAGCCTACTTTTAAATAATCATCAGGTGAGTTTAGCACTTGCAATAATTTGTCATCACCAAGGTAAAACTTTTTGGAAAACTAAAATTTTACCTGGAATTGAATCAGATTTGCATATGAATAAGTGTAGTGAGTGTGAAATAACTCCCTTTACCCACTCCCTTCAAATACAGGTGAGCTGAGGAAAAAGATGGAAAGGAATTTGCAAGCCTATGTGAAATTTTCTTTGGCCCAATGAAAACCTGGCCTTCACAGAATTTAGCTTTGAGCAAAGAAAGGAAAGTAGCAAGCCGATACAAAATTCTTCTTTTTTAGGAGAAAAATTAAATTAATAAAAGGATGTTTGAAGTCATGTGAAACGTTCTATTTCTGTTCACCGTGTCCAGTGTTGAAGTTTTCACCAGTGTAAAATTACTCAACAATTATCGGCTTTTAACCAAACAGGCGGCAATTCAAAGAATAATCTCTCAACAATCCAAGAAAGCGAAGTATTTCAGACTCTCTTCATCTACTTTTGAATGCATACAACCATATAACCTTTCTGTGAACAACAAGCTCTCATACTTTTGTTTTTTGAATATTATTTTGTGTCAGCTGATTTAATCTGTTGTATGAACATTTCCTCTTCATGACAAGTCGTTAAAACTATGGACTTTAAAAATTTCTGATTTCTTTTCCTGAAACGAGCTACTGACACAACTTCAAGCATGTAAATTCATAAATTCTTTATCTTGTTATTTACCTGTGTGTTTCCTCATCATTATTATCCTCCATAAATCTTCTTGGCATGAGGAATACAACTGTTCATTTTAACCCCTAACCCCCACACAACTATAGCAGATAAAGATTAATGCTTGGCAAAGAAAGAATCATTTATACAACTAAGAATGCAATGGAAATAATTTCCTCAACTGCTGAGTGATTATAAGAAGACTAAATTTAAATTAATTCTCCCTCTATTGTGAAGAATGTCTAAAGAGGAAGAATAATGAAAAGACCTTTTTTTTCCTTTTTTATTTTTTTATAGAGAGTAAAGACAAGGACAGGTAACTCATTCCCACCTAATTTCAGGCCCACTTCTCCAAATAATAGGAAAAAAGAGCAAGATTGCCATTACTATTGGCGTAATCTAAAACACAAAACTAGTTTCACACAATGTCGCATAAACATTGAATCTGTTTTCTCAAAAAGCGCCATTCCATAAACATTAATCACATGACTTTATTCTCTTCTTAAATTGGTAAAGCATTTGATAATTTTTTACCTTTTCAGGAATCTGATTGAGAAATAATTTAACGTCAAAATGTTGAAATTTTTTCATTTCATACAAATTTAATAATTTTGCCACGTTTTCTTTGATTTTCTTCTCTAATAATTTTAATTGCCAAGCAGGAATTGTGTAAACCAGTCAAATCGAAAATTCGATGAAGAAAATAAAAATAAATAAAGACAATGTTTTCTGGAAAACGAACAAAAGCAGACTACACGTTCATATTTTGGGATTAACTAATTACTCACATCAGAAGACACAAGCAGACTTCATCAACAAACAAAAAAGGAAAAAATTAATGAATAATTTTTATTTATTTTCATTCTTTCTTTCCATTCTTTTTCTTTCTCTTTCCCATTTTCTTTATCTCTATTTAACACTTTTATTTAGGAAGGAAACCTCTGTTTCTTTTTCAACACCTGTCAGTTGCTGTTATATATAATGGCATATTTTGACCCACATAATTATCCTACCCTACATTGACAACAGATTCTAAATAGTAAATATTTATCTGTTCATGTCTATCTCTCCCTGTCTATCTCTGCCTGTCGACATCTCCCTGCCTATCTCTGTCTGTTAATATAGTGGGGTCACTCACATCAAAGCAGAAGAAATTGGTCACATGTTCACTGAGGCAAAAGCATACTTGATAGGAAATAAAACATACACAAAATAATGGGAAATTATGGTAAATTGTATGTTAATTTTATACAATTTATTTACATTTTGTGTGTTGTGTATTTTTCTTTGTTTTTTGTTACAATTGTTTCTTGGTGCATGCGATAAAAGGGAGAAGTCACTCTGTATTATGACACTCCATGTCACAGAGAGAAGTTGGACATGTGTTGACTGAGGATTCATGGCAAAGAGGTTGAATTTAATGTCTTTTGGTGGGATGTCTGTATTTTGGCAGGAACAGTTTTGTTGCATGTTGGGAGTATTTTTATTATTTTTTCATTTTTATTTAATTTATTTTATACAATATTTTTATGTTTTTATTGTATTTTGTTTTTATAATTTTCATTATTATTATTTTATATTTTATTTTTATTTATTAATAATAATAATGTCCCTATAATATCTCTCTCTCTATTGATATGTCTCTATCAATCACTATCTCTCTCCCATTCTGCTGATGTCTATCCACATATCATTTGAAAGCTTTCTACCTCTGTTTTTTGTTTTCGTTTCTTTTCTTTTTTTTATATCTTTGTCCTTCTTCTCTTCTCTCTTTTTTTCTTTTTTCTTTTTCCCAATTTCCTTTTTTAGACTTTTTCCTTTTCTCACTCCTCATTCTTTTGTCTTTTGAAAAAGCAGCATTCCAGTTCTTTGCTGACTGCTTTAGACTAGAATTGAAATCCTTGTAATTTTCATCATGGTTTCAAGCAATGTCGTTTTCCCCTTTTTCAGGTGTGTAATTCTTACTGTAGAAATTTTTTTCTTAAGACTTTTAAATCTGCTCAGCAGTAATTCCTGATTAATAATGAAAAGACTACATATACCAAAGCGATCGACACATTATTCTTCAGTACGTGTGTTAGTCGTTCATGTCATTGTTTTTTGATTGCAGCAGAGGAGCAGCCAATTCCATTTTGTTTTGCTTCTCACACAGCACTGAATTCTTCATTGATTTTGTTTATATAACCTTTTGTCAAACTTATAGCTGCCACTTTCTAATAAACTCTGAGTTATATTGATATTTCAACTTTATTCCAAAGAAGACAATGTGTTTCCTCTTCTTTTCAAATAACTTTGATGCCACAATATGTATCATGGCATTTTTGATTAAGGCTCTTCTTCATTTCATCTTCTTTATTATATTCCCCACTAAAACTGATTAGTTATAAGGAGGCTCTTTTCTTTTTCTTTTATGAAGACATTCCATCATGGTTTCACATTCCAAAAAATAATCTTGTAAATTTGTATTGGTTACAAACTATAGTTTACTGCCCAAAGGAAAAATTTGAGATTGTTGTTTGTTTCAATGATAAAAGATGAACAGTTCTTAAGCATTTCTATAAAACACAAAGTTGTGCACCGAATAATGAACTAAACTCCTTTCATGAAATCAGAAAGAATGTTTAGAAATCAAAGATTTGCCATCCAGATGCCAATATTCTTCAGACTGTTAAATATTCTTTTTACTAATCCTAACTCGATGCAAAACTGTAGAGAGCCACTCAAGGTAGTGAAGAACGTTGTTGTATGCGTGGCAAGAGTAAGAGGCAAGAAGCGCAATTTACGCAGCTATATGGGAAAGATAATAGTCAACCGTAGATTTGAAGAGGTGAAGATTGTAGTGGTTGGGAAAGCATCCTCTCAGGAGTCTAGTCCACAAAGTAGCAATTTGTGGGAACAAGCTTTCCAAGGGGTAACTTTCTTTTTACTAATGGACTACAAAGGGAATTGGCAAATGCATCACCCCTCATGTATATGGTCTGGCAGGTCTTAGATGTAAAAGTCTGAACTGGTGGAAATATAGAATGTAGTTTGTCAGAACATTTTCCATGGAAATAGATGTGGAGTAGCAAGAAGCTTGCAATGCTGTCTGTGGGAATGGGGTTTTCGGGTGGAAAATAATTCATCACCCACAAGGTTGTGTGGACACTTGAATTCTGTCAATATTGGAAAGTGAGGACTGGACATCTCCAGCCCACACAGAGCAGGAGTATTATTCCATTTTTTATTATTCCATTTTTGGTCTCGTCTGATTCTCATAAAGATCAAAGCATATCAGGAGGAGTCTGATAGTTACGAGAGTGATGCAAGGAACCAACCATTTTTCCAGCATCTTTAGCAAAGGAGTGGCACTTGAAGTTTGGACTTTCTCATAATTTGTTTTCAATGTTGAATCTATTTTGTAGAATTTCTTGGCAGCCACTATGTTTTAGGTTAATTCAAATCAGAATTTATTTATGCCAATGTAAACTGATTTTGTTTATTTCGAATTGTTCTTTTTTACTTATTTATTACTTAAAAGGCATTTATTTAATTAAATTTTGTTGCCTTTAAAAACTTTCTATATGTGCATTTAATGGACTTTTACAAATTAATTACAAAGCACTGTTGAGAGCAGGCTGTAAGGTTTAGTAATCATTAGATATACTGCTATTTTCAGTGCATATATATATATATATATATATATATATATATATATATGACAGCGCAAATTTTTCTTTAATAAGACTTCTTGAACATTTAGGCTGTAAGGTGAAAATAAATACATATACCTGTTTAATATGTTAATGAAGCACCTGCTCACATATGAGTATCCACTAAAAATAATGCTTAAAGTTATAAATCTGTTGGATTAATAAAAATCCCTTCTAAAATTCTCTTTATTTGGATATAAAACTGAAGATATGAAAGAACTTTGAGAGACAGGAGAAACTTTGCTTGAAAAGCATGAAATTCGTTTTGCCTGATTGTCTGTTTGTTCATTGCTAAGTGATAAGGTGCATTGGACTAAATAGTGGTTTAATTCCTGCTGAAGAGTGCAAATTTTTCTTTAATAAGATTTCCCAAACATTCATGCTGGTAGGTGAAAGTAAATAAGTATACTGTTTAATAAATAAATGGAACACCTACTCAAATATAAGTATCCACTAATAATATTTATAATGATATACAGTCCCCTCCAAAAGTATTGGAAGGCCAATTCCTTTGTATTTTTGTTTTTTTTTTGGGGGGGTGCGGGGGGAGCAGTAGATCATTATTCAAACATATATAGTCAAATATAACAGACAATGTCTATCATGTTTGATCAGGAGCCATTCTAAACTTTGTATGATTGCTTAAATTTTGGGTGAAAATAAAAACAAAAATTGTCTAACATTTAGATATTTTCTTTATTAGATGAAGATGGCTCATGTGAGCTGAAAGCTTAGATCAAGAAATAGCTTAATAATAAAAAAATAAAAAAAAAGATATCCAAATGTTGGACAATTTTTCATCTTTATTTTCACCCAAAATTAAAGCAACTATACAAAGTTTAGAATGGCTCATGATCAAACATAATAGACATTCATTGCCTGTTATATTTGACTATATATGTTTGAAAATAAATATGGGCAGGTTCCTCACACCAAAACAAGGACAAAAGTCTATGTAAACGTATGTCCGCAAATCCTTTGTTTTGAGTTAAGTTTAAACTTTGGAGGTGATTTCCTGACACCAAAGGTGAAATGTCCATATTAACGTATGTCCAAAAGGCCATTGATGTAGCTCAACACAGCAACTCACAACAAATGTTCAATGTCCTTTGCTTGCTTCTATGCACACAGGCACCCATCGAATCGTTGACTGGTGAACCTTTTCAAATTCCCCTACATGGTGTTGAATGGTTTTGCAGGCCCCCATGACAGGTTTAAAGTGTCTCTGCATTATTAATGTCTGCTGCATAAACCAATTGTTTTAGGTGGCCCCCCCACAGATAAAAATCCAAAGGAAAGAAGTTGGGTAATGTGCAAGCCATGGAACCTGTCCTCTCTTACCTCTCCATCTCTCATGGTAGATGAAAGCCAGTGCATTGCAAACAATGTGACTGAAATGTGCTGGACCTCCTTCATGCATGAACAATATGCATCTTTCTATTAGCAGGAGTACATCCTCTAGCAGGTCTGGAATTGTGTTTGAAATAAAGTCCCTGTAGACAGCTCCTGGGAGAACATATGAACCTACCAGAAAGTCATCTACAATTCCAGCCTACACATTAACCATAAAGTTATACTTGCATTGCACCATGGGGATTCTGATCCTCTCACAAATATTGGTTGTGTAAATCTGTTATTCCATCTCTTCCAAATGTTACCTTATTTGTAAACAAGACTGACGAGACAAACAATGGATCAGCAGTCTGTGCAACAAACCATCAGCAGAAGTTCTCCTGTGGTGAGTGATCAGAGGGCAAAAGATCCTGCCCACATTGCAAATGATACGGATGTACAGGAGCTGCTCTTGAATTACCCTCCATGCTGTAATATGAGATGTACAACATGCTAGGACCACTTGATGTGTGCTGACATCTGGATCATCTGACAGCCTGTAAAACGTGTTCTTTATGGTCAGGTGTACAAGTGGATCTCGGTCTTCCTCGCTCCATAGTTTGTGGTGCCACAGATTCTGTCTCAGCAACGCAACAATGAACAGCAGCAAAGGTTGGATGACTCGATAGCCTTGGATCTGGAAACACAATATGATACAGCTTTGTGTCCATTACCATTTGCATGGTCATATGTAATAATCATATCTTCCTGCTCATAATATGACTGTCCTGCCATTATTAAACAGAACACTTCTCAGTTAACTCACTACTACACACATTAAACGTTGAAGTCGGACTAGCCACAGATGTACACGAATGACAAATGTAAGCTAGTCTACATGGCAACACAGCATCATCTACTGTAAACTTTAAACTTGATAACTCCAAAAGGAAGGATTTGTGGACATATGGTTATATGGACTTTTGTTTTGGTGTGAGAAACACATACACCCTGTATGTACATATATGTGCATAATATATATATATATATATATATATATATATATATATATATATAATAAGAAAATTTTTAAAATTTCAACAAGAATAACATTTGCACTCTCTCATTTTTCAGGCATTCATTTATTACTTCACTTATCATCCTCCATAGTTTACCTTGACTTTCACAGACTTAAGAACATTTTTGAGTATTTTTAAATTTCAATTTTCGAAAATCCAGTATTTTCTACTTCTATTCATGAATAGATGTCACAAAATAAAATGTTTACATTTGCCTTGATATATTCTATCTGAGTACAAAATGTTTTGGTAAAAAACAATTTTCCTTCCTCTTTATTCACATATATATAAAAACAGATGAATTACAGCAAAATGCTGTGTCACTCCTATCCAATAAGACACAGTTCATTAAGAATCATAAAAATTGGACAAGAGAAGATTGGAATAATGTTTCATATCTAATGAGTCTCAACTTCTGCTTTGTCATTTGGACAGTAGAGCTGGAATTTGGCATAAAAATGAAATTATGGATTCATATTGCCTTGCACCAATGGTTCAGGCTGCTGGTGGTGCAATGGTATGGAGAATATTTTCTTGTCATGCACTGTGATGCTTGGTGCTTTAAGATAATTTAAATGCCACAGCTTATTATGGCTGATGATGAAACTCAATTGATGACTACAATGGACCTATTCTCTGGTGTCTACTTTCAGTAAGACAATGTCCTGAAGCCAAACTTAAAAATAGTAGCAGAATCTGCAATGCTATTAGTCTTGACCTGCCATCTTAGAATCGGTCACTTTTCCATCACGTTAATATAGCTTCCCTGTGCTGTTTCTATAATTACTTTCATGGTAAGTTTTTTTATGAACTTTGCTCTATGGTACCTAGACTTTATGAATTTAAGCGCAGTACTAGATTGGCAGGAAGGTCTCATCATTTTACAGCTGAATTGGCTTGATACAACCACAAGTTCTATGCTAACACTTTCTTTTATTGCACTTCTTGCTTGTGGAACTCTCTTACAGGTTCTTGCTTCCCAATCAACTTTGATCTTAAAAAATTTAAATGCAATATCTTCTGTTTTCATAATTTGTCTGCTTTTATTGTTCTCACTCCTTCTTTTTCTCATATTTTCACACTCAGTAACCCCTTGCATCTTGGTGGCTTTATTGCCTTGCTTGGGGTTATTATTTTTTTCTGCATTAAAGTGTTCTCTGGATTTCTAGCTTATAGGGCACTGTGAAAAGTTGATTCAAATCCTGGATGTGCAACCAACCAAACTAGGAGAATTGTGAGAGGGTTATTATAAGAGCATGGACCCAAATGTTACAGAACACTGTCAAATTCACACAAAGACGAATGAAGGTGGCTCTAAAGGCAAGAAAGGGTTCAATCTTTTATTAAGAGTATACCTAATAGAGTGACCAGTGAGTGACCATACATACACACACACACACACACACACACATATAAGTGGACATTTAGCATGAAACAGATTGTCTTAACCTGTTCAAATCTAGGCTCAACCATTATCTTCCTCATATCCCTATAAACTGTTCCTCTTATTCTATAACACTCTTCCTTGAGTGGCTCTTTGGCCTTATACAGAGTGAACGTCATTGTATAAAAAACATACACTTTCTAATTTACCTACATTACTTCTTTTCCTGTTACATTTTTGTTACATGCTTACTTTTCTATGTAGCATGAATTTTTGTTACATGTGTTTTTCTGTGTTACATGTTACATATGTTTCCTAAGTTACATGTTTTATATAACATTCTTTTATTCCTATGTTACATCCTTTTAATACAGCATGTGTACTTTTCTATGTTACAGGCTTTTTATGTAGCATGCTTTCTTTCCTGTTATACACATTTTATGTTCTGTTATTTTCTTGTTACATGCTTTTCTAATTGTCCTCTCTATAATACAACAATCACTTTGTTTTTGAGCATTACTTCATTTTTATATATATATATATATATTAGTGTGAAGTGTCAAATAATTCATAGATATATTCAGAAATATAAAACTAAGTAGCATCTGTGCCAATTTTGTCACAATCTGAAATGTAAAGCTAAATGCCAAAATAGTCATTGAAAATAGTAATTATTTTTTCAATACATTTTCTATTTATTTCATCACACATGAACTCAACTTCCAAAAACCACCCAATGTAAGTATAAATAATATTTTCCCTTAAGCTACACAACTGTTTTGGAAAATAAACAGTGTTCTTTGAGATGCCACCTTCTGTCTGGGGTAAAATCCAGAAAGGGATTTCTTTAAGCTAGGAAGTATATCAATGAATGACATCAAGCAAAAAGAAATCAATAAGTATTATTATTATTATCATCATTATTATTATTATTTCCCCTCCTTGTGTTTTCCTACCAGTTGTTATGGTAACTGTTGGGTTAGCCAAGTGACTAAGTGACAGCAAGTCTCCTCAATAATCCCTTCTCAGTATTTTAGCTGTTTTCAATAATACCATTGTCGGGATGGTTCCAATTCTTCTTCCCTTAATTTCTAGTTCCTTCAGCCTTTTTGCCTGGTTCTTTGGAGCTATACCCATTCCTCACATAATGACTGGCATGACTGCCACCTTCATATTCCATAACATTTTCAATTACCAAGCAATATTAAGATACTTAACTGTTTTTTTTTTTTGTTTTTTTTTTATTTTCTGGCAGATTCTGTTCTGTTGCATGCCAGGACAGAGAACTTCACTTTCTGGCAGATTGTATTCTATTGTTGACTACCAGACCCTGTCCTCTGTCCCGGATTGAATCCCAAAATGCATTGAGGCATTTTGTTTTTTTTTGTCTGACAGGTTCTGGTTTGTACATATGCAAATGATATCTGTGGTTAAAATGTTGTTACTTGCATCATTCTCAAGGGATAACTTCTGCCCAGTCATTCCTATTCTTGTATCCATTTAGGACCAATTTGCTGCATTTGGTATGTTGAATAAGTGGGCATTTTCATGTGAAATTGACAAAATTCACAATAACAACAATAATTAAATGAACAGGCCAAAATAATACACAATGCAAGGCAAAGTAAAGCAATTATAAGCCTGAAAGAAAGAAACCATGTTTATATGCAAACCGGATGCAATCAGGTGGTGGTTGCAATCAAACCAGAGAGTTGAAAATTGATTTTTTTTTTTCTTAAAGGTTAAAGCCAGAAAATATTTTTGGATTGTAACAATTATTTTTTGGAAATAATGATTTTCTAGTACAATGCTACTAATTAACCCATAATTGTGGGGGGAAAGGGTGGATTCATAGCTTTCCCAAGGGCATGTGCACATAAATGAAAATAACAAACCCAACTGGAATTTGAACTTAGCACACTGATTTCTCAATCTGAGCCGTTATCCGTTACACCTTAGCAAATCTCAGTTTACAGCACCTAGTATTCACAAGAAGTCACCCATCTAGGTACTGACCAAGCTTGATGTTGCTTAACTTCATTGATCTGATGAGAAATGGTGTTTCAACATGATATGGCCATAAACAGTTGAAAAATATCTAGTTTTATCTGTAATAGAGGTTTACTTTTTTTATCTTTTGAAAACAACATATCATCCTCAGGAAAAGTGAGGAATTTATATACTTGTAAAATCTGTTACACATGAACAAAATTAAATTTTGTTAATCATTAATACAATATCAAATAATAAGTTAGGAATTTCTCTTTAGACTGTGTGTTAGAGGAGGTTAGTCACTTGCTAAATTGGGAAGTGTGATGTCAAGGTGTTTCTGAAGGGTGGTCTCTCTGTTGCTAAGGTTTATCTGGGGGTAATTTCCCTGTTGCTAAGGTGTTTCTGAAGAGTGGTTTCACTATTAAGGGGTGAATGTGTGGGTGGTGTAATGGATAGCAGTTTTGAATGAGAAAATGGAGTGCTGAGTTCAAGTTCATTACATTCACTAATACATAAATACACTTGGGAAAGATATTAATCTATTTCCTCTCCAGTTTTGGGTTAAATAATAGAATGTGTATCAGGAAAAATCTTTATTTTCAAAAGAATTTTTAATCTAGTATTCACTCAGAAAAAAAACATATTTACAATCCAAAATATGTTTTGGCTTAACCCACAAAGAGTTGATAAGCCATAAAAACGAAATCAATCAATCACTTTTGTTAAAATGTCTTTGGAGGGTAACTTCACTGTTGTTAAATTGTGGAAGGGAGATTTCAATGTTGTCTTTGATGACTGACATCCATGTTGTTAAACTGTGTGTGGTGCTGCTGTCACTGTTAATTGTAAAATAGTTTTTCTCTCAACATTAAATTCAATTTCCTCTTTAAGATTTAAATATGAATAAAAAAAAACTTAGCACAAACCATAAAAATATCAAATTAGTAAACGATTTTGGATAGGATAGATGAGGGAGGGAGAGAGAGAGAAACAGTAAAAAAAAAAGACAGAGACAGGAATCAAAAGATCAAAGATAGACTGAGAGAGTGTGAGCAAAACAGAAATAAAGATATAGTGAGAAAATGTTTTATTGAATCAAAATACTTCATCAGACATGGTTGTGTAAAAGTAAAACAAAGGCAAAAAGTTTATTTATAAATTTTTTTTTCTTGATTTAGTATGAATATTTATTTATTTATCCCTTTACTATAATTTAGCCCAAGGCCACAAAAATTAGAGCATCCTGTAAGGATTGACTTCACAAATAATAGCAAGATGACTCATTTGTTGTCTATCATTTTACAGTATCTCAACAACAGATATTTACTAAACTTGGATCCATTTGCCACAAGGCTGCAATAGTGAGATGTTCACTAAGAAATGATTTCAAGACACAGTAAAAAACATAGCCTGACAAATAAGCTTCTTATCCATTTTGCTGTTATACTAGCAACCAGTGTTTAACTTAAGCAAAGACTTACAAAAAGTGTAAATCATTTGCAAAAGAACTCTGATTTGTTCAATTGCCATTCTTGTAGTAATTCTTCTGAAAACAGCAAAAAAAATTACCTTTAACCCTCAAATTTTGTAATTCTGTTAATATTATGAGGTTTAATTCCATTTTCTTCAAAACATCAAAATTAATGTTGCATAAAATTTCTTTTTTAATTCACCTTCCGAATCTTAGTTAATTAGCATCCAAAGCCTATTAATATTTCAATGTCATGTCCTCTTCCAAACATACAAGGAAACATTTACTAAGTTTAACCAAGTCTGGCACAAGGTCAACATAAGAAACAAAGTAGGTAAATGATTGTGTTGTGCAAAACTTTGAAATATGAAAGATCATCATTCAAAATTAATGTTCTCAAGTGCTGATTACTAGCACCATTAAAAAATATCACAACTACTTCAGCCACTAGATGGGCCTAAACGGTTTCCATTTGAAATCTCAAATCATAATGGGTTTAAATGAACAGACATTCAGTCATCCTTGAATGTTCAGTTATGAAGAGACTTCATGCCAATATTCTCGGTTTTATGGATTCATTCTTTCAAACACATTCATCAAGAAGCAACAAATTGTCATGAGGAATCTTGCTTTTATATCCTTTGTCCCCTTAGGACTTGGGTGATCATGGCTAACTACATCTTCCTTTTTTTTCTTTTTGGCTTTTAGCAATATTGTCTTTAATGTCAATATTTTTATGACCAGGATAAGATTTTTCTCCATTTATAAACAGTTCCCTACCATCCATACAGGAAGTCGTTTTCAAAGAGTTGCAAAATTTAAATTGTTTAACAAGCGTCTGTCAAGTTAAAAAAAAAAAAAAAAAAAAAATCTAATTTTAAATTTTCTAGATATTTTTAACTTTAATCATCATGATATAGCTAACATATTTTAAAAGCTTAAAACAAGATATTCATAAATGTTCACTCATTCAAGTAATAACCAAGCTGTACATTGCTTAACCTGAGGTTTCCACTTGTAACAATCCTTTTCAGCTCTTTTTTTCAACCTCAAAGAACTGATACAGAAAGAAAAAAATGAGCTCTAAGAAATCAATTTTTTTAATAAGTCCTTTTACAAGAATTTCTTTCAAGAATTTTCTCTTTAATGTTCTGCTTGGTCATAACAATAAGTCTCATTAAGGTTGCTATGACAACCTGTTACCCAGGATCTCCCTTATTCTAATCCATACCCAACTCCTCACCATTGCTGCTGCCATCTCCAAAACAGCAGGAAAGCTATAGATAAGCCATATATGGCAATGTCACATATTCTAGTTCTGGTTCAATGAAAGCCAAGCAAACTGAAGACTGATGTTTGAAGGAATGGAGGTGTGTGTGTGTGTGTATCTCAAACATACAAGATGATATGGTTATTTGAATAAACATTTTTTTTTTCTTTTTCAGTATCTTTTCTTTTTCTTTTAACCCTTTGAAAGACTGTCATGGCACACTGACTCCTCAATACTTCATTTGTACACTTGCAAAATCATAAAGAACTAAATTCCATATCTGTCTCTGCTGAGACCCCCCCACTCTTAAATGCGAACTAGTATCTCAAGCCATTCATAGTGAATTTCATCAGCATTTACTCAGCAAAATGGTTAAGTTCCCATATTACATTGTTTCTTTTTCTATGAACCATATCCCAATGGGACGTGGCTCTCCACAACGTCCTGTCCTTTGTAGCATTTAGTAAATTTCATCTTTTTTGCTGTCACTCCTAATCCCTGTTCTGCCAACATTTTACACAAGTTCATTACATAGGTTATGCACTGCTTTACTCTGTCCTATCTGCCAGCAGTATGTCCTGTGAGTATTGAATTTTCCAAGCCCTCTTTCCTCATGTGCCCTAGAAACTGTCTCTCTCTTGATTTGAAGTATGTGTCCTCTTTTTAGAAGAGATCTTCATACCCTAATTTATATACTTTGCATTTAAGGGTGAAGTTTTTTGCTGCAATGTCAAAGAAGTTTTTTTTAAAAAGACTACAGAAAAATGTGCATATATTATGCAAACTGCAATTTCTATTGGCTAAAAACTGTATAGATTTTATTTATTCTATAAATAAAACAGCAAAACATACTTATTGTGGAATAAATGAACCTGGCAAAAAAACAAAGTTTTCTTTATTTTAAGAGTTTCAATTTCTTATTATTCCTCTTTTATTGAACATATTTTAGATTCACTTAAGAATGATAAACATAAGAATTTCCTTTATAAAAAATTTAACTGACGATATAGACTCTGAAAATGTAAACAATGTCAAAGTTATACTCATCAATCCAAAGCAGTTGGATATAGAATTTAACCATTTCTGACATTGGGTCAGGTGGGCAGCATAAAAGTGGCACTACTGTACAGAGCTGCTACTTTATTGATCCAAGTAAACTAAATTGTCAAAATATTGTTCATGCAAAATGTGATAACATTTTGACTTTTGATTTGAACCTTCTGACAGACAAAATAAATAAAAAGGCAGAAAAGTTAGTGTAATTCCATATTTTCTTACAGGAACACTAGTGGTTATTCAGGGAAATAAGATTTTCTTTCAGACAAATTGAAATTTATTCAATATTTTTCATATATTGGCTGGTTTCTTTCTCTTTCTGGCCTTTCTTGAAGTTTAGATGGGTGTGTGTTGCATGTAGATGTGAATGTGTGTGTATTTCATATATATATATATATACACACACACATACATACTGTATTTTCCAGGTTACAAGACACTTTTTTTTCCTAAAAATACCCTGAGAAATGCATATGTGTCTTCCAAGATGAATGTAAAGCACCGCCCAGGCTCAAGTCAGCTTGGACGGTCACCTAATTGGCTTGATTGATAGGGATGTGGATTTGTATGTTGAGTCATTACATTATAATGTTAGCTGTCTATCTAATTCAGCCTTTTATAAGATGTGACCTCAGTACTTAGCTGTTACAAGTATTCCAAGACTATAAACCTTTGCTGGAACTGAGCCACAAGCTTAAACATGCTCTGTTTACTAGCAGCTGTGGGAGCCTTTCTGCTCTTGACTCGTATGTCATTGCCATACAAATAAAATCAGATGAGTGATTAATGGAAACAATACATGGGGCCAGTATGTGAGGGACACATGAGAATTACTTTTTTTTCTTAGAAATTTCTTTTCAATATTAGGGTGCATCTTCCAAGCCAGAAAATATGGTATATATATATATATATATATATATATACACACAAGTCATGTGCGGTAAAGCAATATTTAGTAAGCCAGTTTTTAAAGTAATTACTAACATATTCTATCCTTATTGGATGCTCACTATTATTGACCTTGTGTCAGATTAGGCAAAGTTAAGAAAATATCAATGTTTATCTCTGCTTTTAATCATTTGAATCAATCTCTTTGCTTAAGATTCAAAGGAATTTGTCAATTCATGTGCTCAAAGAAATGGATCAGTTATCAAGGCATTTATTCTTCCAAATGACAAATACAGTGTCACTGCTTGGAATTTAAGTACTGTATCTGTGTCGGTCTACCTGCATCTATCTTAGGCTTATAAACTCTAAAAAGTTATTAATAACTATTTATCTCAGTCTGTTTATATTAATATATATATATATAATCTGATCATTTCATTTTAAGTGTCTGTTTGGGGGAGGGCTGGGTCTTGGTGGATGAGACACTGGTCAGTGAAACCCCAGTGTCAGTATTTGGGGGTTTCCATCCAGGTAATTTCAACTTTTTCAGCGGCCATATCAAAGCAAACAAGTCCTTTCTTGTAAAGTCAGCTTTTCACAATTTACTTACTTCCCAGCAATTAACACAATTAATATTTTCCTCATTATGACTTGACAGGATTGCTTACACACACACATTTTGATAATTTCACCTCCAAGCAAGGCAATAGAGCCACTAAGACACAAGGAGTTACTGAGAGTGAAAGAGAATCAAAAGACATTATTGAGGAAAAGACAATAATTTAAATTTTTGGAAATTGTAGTTGAAAGGAAATTAAGTTGGATAAAAATTCCATAGGTGATACATGAGTGTAAAAGAAACTATGAGAATAGAATTTACAGTTGCATCATATGCGATCTCAACGATTAAAAGATGGGAACTCACCTCCAATATGGTGCTGCTCTTAAATACATAGATTTGTTGGATGTCTGGAAAAAAAGACAATTATTTTAAATATTATCTTTGGGCTTCACTTGTTTTGCACAGCACTATATATATATATATATATATATATATATATATATATATATATATATATATACAGGGTGTCCATAAAGTTTGTGTGCACTTTAAAAAATTTATAACTTTATTTGCGTTAGAAATAATCTGTAAAAAATGTTATAAAGTTTAATGTACCTAGTTTTAAGTATAGCTAAAATAACTAATGTGATTTCAGGCATTACTGTAAATCAGTTGGCAAATGTTTTCCGTGAACTGCAAAATTGTATTACCCTTTGTATTGCTAATGATGGAGGACATGTGGAAACTTAATTAAAATTTCAATAAACCCTTAAAAAATAGTTCCCAATGTGGCTCAGAATCACCATAATTGATTTGTCAGTTGCTGATCAGGTGACTCTATCTCTTAAGATTGTTGCTACATAGTCTTCAAAATAAATACAGTAAAATAAAAATATAAAAAAAATACAGGATTTGTGTTTGGACACATTGTTGAATTGCCATGTCTTGGACACAGCATCAAATTGTTATGTCTTAAGAAAATAAGTCAGAAAGAAAGGCAATATTACATCTTTTATGACTTCATACAACAGAAAATGTGTGTAATTATTAATCTTTGATTATCAATAGAAGAATTGAATCTCAGCTCTAATTTCCTTTCAATCATGATAAGACAAATTGTGATCATTAATTTCTTTCTTTGATCATAAGAAGGATTCAATTGTGATCTCCTCTTTCCATCTTGGATCATTGCAAGAAGGATTCAATTGTGATCTCCTCTTTCCATCTTGGATCATTGCAAGAAGGATTCAATTGTGATCTCCTCTTTCCATCTTGGATCATTGCAAGAAGGATTCAATTGTGATCTCCTCTTTCCATCTTGGATCATTGCAAGAAGGATTCAATTGTGATCTCCTCTTTCCATCTTGGATCATTGCAAGAAGGATTCAATTGTGATCTCCTCTTTCCATCTTGGATCATTGCAAGAAGGATTCAATTGTGATCTCCTCTTTCCATCTTGGATCATTGCAAGAAGGATTCAATTGTGATCTCCTCTTTCCATCTTGGATCATTGCAAGAAGGATTCAATTGTGATCTCCTCTTTCCATCTTGGATCATTGCAAGAAGGATTCAATTGTGATCTCCTCTTTCCATCTTGGATCATTGCAAGAAGGATTCAATTGTGATCTCCTCTTTCCATCTTGGATCATTGCAAGAAGGATTCAATTGTGATCTCCTCTTTCCATCTTGGATCATTGCAAGAAGGATTCAATTGTGATCTCCTCTTTCCATCTTGGATCATTGCAAGAAGGATTCAATTGTGATCTCCTCTTTCCATCTTGGATCATTGCAAGAAGGATTCAATTGTGATCTCCTCTTTCCATCTTGGATCATTGCAAGAAGGATTCAATTGTGATCTCCTCTTTCCATCTTGGATCATTGCAAGAAGGATTCAATTGTGATCTCCTCTTTCCATCTTGGATCATTGCAAGAAGGATTCAATTGTGATCTCCTCTTTCCATCTTGGATCATTGCAAGAAGGATTCAATTGTGATCTCCTCTTTCCATCTTGGATCATTGCAAGAAGGATTCAATTGTGATCTCCTCTTTCCATCTTGGATCATTGCAAGAAGGATTCAATTGTGATCTCCTCTTTCCATCTTGGATCATTGCAAGAAGGATTCAATTGTGATCTCCTCTTTCCATCTTGGGTCATTGCAAGAAGGATTCAATTGTGATCTCCTCTTTCCATCTTGGGTCATTGCAAGAAGGATTCAATTGTGATCTCCTCTTTCCATCTTGGGTCATTGCAAGAAGGATTCAATTGTGATCTCCTCTTTCCATCTTGGGTCATTGCAAGAAGGATTCAATTGTGATCTCCTCTTTCCATCTTGGATCATTGCAAGAAGGATTCAATTGTGATCTCCTCTTTCCATCTTGGATCATTGCAAGAAGGATTCAATTGTGATCTCCTCTTTCCATCTTGGATCATTGCAAGAAGGATTCAATTGTGATCTCCTCTTTCCATCTTGGATCATTGCAAGAAGGATTCAATTGTGATCTCCTCTTTCCATCTTGGATCATTGCAAGAAGGATTCAATTGTGATCTCCTCTTTCCATCTTGGATCATTGCAAGAAGGATTCAATTGTGATCTCCTCTTTCCATCTTGGATCATTGCAAGAAGGATTCAATTGTGATCTCCTCTTTCCATCTTGGATCATTGCAAGAAGGATTCAATTGTGATCTCCTCTTTCCATCTTGGATCATTGCAAGAAGGATTCAATTGTGATCTCCTCTTTCCATCTTGGATCATTGCAAGAAGGATTCAATTGTGATCTCCTCTTTCCATCTTGGATCATTGCAAGAAGGATTCAATTGTGATCTCCTCTTTCCATCTTGGGTCATTGCAAGAAGGATTCAATTGTGATCTCCTCTTTCCATCTTGGGTCATTGCAAGAAGGATTCAATTGTGATCTCCTCTTTCCATCTTGGGTCATTGCAAGAAGGATTCAATTGTGATCTCCTCTTTCCATCTTGGGTCATTGCAAGAAGGATTCAATTGTGATCTCCTCTTTCCATCTTGGATCATTGCAAGAAGGATTCAATTGTGATCTCCTCTTTCCATCTTGGATCATTGCAAGAAGGATTCAATTGTGATCTCCTCTTTCCATCTTGGATCATTGCAAGAAGGATTCAATTGTGATCTCCTCTTTCCATCTTGGATCATTGCAAGAAGGATTCAATTGTGATCTCCTCTTTCCATCTTGGATCATTGCAAGAAGGATTCAATTGTGATCTCCTCTTTCCATCTTGGATCATTGCAAGAAGGATTCAATTGTGATCTCCTCTTTCCATCTTGGATCATTGCAAGAAGGATTCAATTGTGATCTCCTCTTTCCATCTTGGATCATTGCAAGAAGGATTCAATTGTGATCTCCTCTTTCCATCTTGGATCATTGCAAGAAGGATTCAATTGTGATCTCCTCTTTCCATCTTGGATCATTGCAAGAAGGATTCAATTGTGATCTCCTCTTTCCATCTTGGATCATTGCAAGAAGGATTCAATTGTGATCTCCTCTTTCCATCTTGGATCATTGCAAGAAGGATTCAATTGTAATTTTTCAATCTTTTCATTTAACCTGATTATAACATTTAACTGTTGATCTACCATTGCACCTTCTTTTATTGTCACAAAGAAATCATTGATTTTCATTTCCATTCTTTTATCCTAAGAATAAGGACTCAAGGACTCTCTGTTTTCTTTTTTGTTGTCTTTAAGGATGAAAGTGTCATCTCCATTTGCCTTCTGGCTTTATGAAAATAAGTATTAAATTGTGATCTCTACTTTTTGTTTTTATCAAAATGGATTAAATTAGGATCCCTGGTTTCCTTATTCTGTCATGATAACAAGGATTAAATTGCAATTCCCTCTTCCTTTCTTTTTACCAAGAGAAGATTATTTAAATTGTGATCTCCAATTGCCTTCTTTTCTCATCACAAGAAAAGATCTTCCCTTTTTAACAGTGATTCCAAGGTCTTCCAATGGGCCTCTTTCATCTTTGATGAGGTCTTGCACTGTGTCATTTGTGATGTGGTCTATGCAGGAAAGGCCTAGATTGTAGCATCTCATATCTAATGTTTGGATTCTTTACTGTAATTCTACTTTTGATGTTCAAGATTTCTAGGTTGTACTGAAAGATTAAGATGGCCAATGCATGCAACAGTTAGATTTTTGATCTCCAGTTCTGTTCTTTGATTAAGACAAGAATTCATTTTAATTTCTGTTTTTTTCTTTGATCAATTGTATTCTTTAATTCCTTTTTCTGATCATAATAATGAGTATTAAATTGTGACTTCCAACTGCTGTCTCTTATCACCTATCATTTCAAATACAGGAATGGAATGTTTAAAACTGAATTCTTTCTTCTACTTGAAAGCAATTTTCAGTAACAAAAAAGTTTTCTAAATCTTATTAAATGCTAATGGTAATATTAACCATTTCCTTATACGGAAAGATTTGGCAATCATTGGCCTAGCAGCCAGTGCTACTTTCAATCAGAATTTATAAAATCTTTGTCTTAAAACATTTTTTTGGGAAAATAGGTTTCTCATGTTGAGTAACTGATATCACCTTTTCAATTATTGACAGTTTTCCTTTCTAACCTTTTATTTGAAGTGATGTGGAATGTCAATATCTTGATTATATAATTGTTTTCTCTTCAAGTTACTTGTGCTATTCATTTTAGTTGTTGCTGCTATTGAAAGTCCTCAATTAATGTGGTTACTGTTATTTGGTACAGTTCGTTGTTTTTGTAGCACCAGTTCACAAAGTTCAAAGACGTATGGTCCTTGATGGAACCACCAAAGCCATTTTAACCATTGACCTGCAAAAGCAGTTGTCTACAGCTGACAGTTTAAATATTTCTTAAAGTATATGGTGCCATGCATACCATCCACATGAAAGTTTCAAAGCTATTTAAGAACATGACTTGAATTTTTAGGTTAATGGTTTTATTTTGTAGCAATTTGTGGCATTGGGTGAAACTAAACCTCATGCACCTTATTCTATGTACAAAATGCTTAAAGTAAAAGTTAGTTTTGTCTTGTCATTTTACTTTGAAATCATGACATTCCAAAACATGTGCTATGGTTACTGTGGATGAAAATTATGGCCACCTTTTCATGGAAGGTGATGCTGTTCTTGGAAATTTGAAATGTCTCAATTACATTCAACACAGATGTCATCATAATTGATGCAGTAGGAATTTAATAGATGGTTTCTTTCTCTTAAATGGAGAATATCCAACATCATTTCCTTAATGAGTAAATAGCATAAAAATTTGATCTTTTGTGTCATGGTAAATATTTCTGAATAGAAGTTTTTATTTGTTGACTTATAAAAGCCCTCACCTTTTTCTTAGCAAATAGATCAAAATATATCTTGTGGATCTTATATGCAAAGATGACATTTCTGGTAGGCTAATGAATGTTTAACTAAACTGTAATTTATCACTACTTGTACCTTTTTAAATTTCATCATATTGTAAAATTAAATCTTAAGGAATTTTATATGCTATAAAATAACATATTTGAAATGAAAATTTTTTAAAAATAACTTAATTTTACTGGTATTTATTTTTATAACCAAAAGAGTTTTATCCAATCAACATGAAAAATGTTTCATTTTCACAGATTTTACATATCCTGTTCTTTAGAAAACTGAAATAAAATAAGAAGAAAATAGCAAAAAATTTTGTTTTAGCTTTTCTTATTTCAGGTTCTTTTGATGTAAATGCAAAATCTTGTTTGGAAGCAAATAAAAAAGAAAAAACTAGATTTTCTTTTTAAATGTATTTTCAAAAATCTTTAAACATTTCATTGTATTTCAGTCCCATCCAAACCATTTGAAGAAAGTTTGTAAAGTTTTTAACATCCTGTGAGATTAGAGCAGCAGTCCCCCAACCACCAGGGCATCGGTTATTTGGTACTGGGCCACACAGAAAGAATAAAACCTTTTTTATTCCATTTGGTTGGCTATTGTGGTTTTGTTTATTGTATTTTTTTTTATGCATGTGACCAACACCAAGTAAAATCCCAGTCTGTGAAAAAGTTGTCTTGCATGACATCAGTCTGTTGCGCAAAAAAAGATGAGGATCACTGGATTAAAGAAGATTAGTTTGTCTTTCACTTTTCAATTGGTTTTGTCAATGATTTTCTATTCAGAAACAAATATAAAACAGAATTACACAGTGATATTTTTTTATCAAATTCACGCCAAGACACAAGTGGTTACTGAATGTGAAAGAATTAGAAAACTGAAATATTACTAATGAATGAGAACAATAGAAGAGTAATAAGGAAGACGGTAGATAATGATTGATATTGAATTTAAATTTTTGAATATCAAAGTTGGTCAGAAAGCATGGCACTGGAAGAGAGTTCCACAAGCGAGAAGTGTGAGAAAAGAAACTGTTAGCATAGAAGTTAGGGTTACACTAGCCAATTCAACAGTAAATTGATGAGACCTAGTTGCCAATCTAGTACTGTGCTTAAATTCATAAAGTCTAGGTACCACAACAAAGAATTCATCCAAACAATTACCATGAAAATATTTATAGAAAAGGCACAGGGAAGCAACTTTATGACAGTGGGAAAGTGACTGAAGCTGAGATGCCAGGTCAGGACTAATAATATTGCTGATTCTTCTTTGGATTTTATCAAGAATGTCTAAATATATAGCAGGAGCACCAGACCTTATGTCAGGAAATATTCACAGTATGGATGAATGGTAGACTATTTTCATTTTAACAAAAATGACAAATGTATTATTGAAGTAAATTACATTTTCAAGTCTTTTGCTACCACATCTTGTTAGGACTTCTGTATCTGTATGCAGGCTGTGTGTTCTCAGCAAAAGTCGCAGATGACTTTTTAATCTTTCCTGTATAAATCCAGACTTCCCGGTATTTCTCTAGTATTTCTAGCAGGTCATTGTGTCATATCTTATCAAATGCTGTTGTGTAATCTATCAAACATAATTCTTTCAGCATTTATATTGCTTGCCCTTATAGCATAATTTACATAACATGAAAATTATATTTCTTGTTCCAGTGACATGAACTAAGCCATACTATTCCTTTCCATATTTCCAGTTATGGGCTCTATTCATTAGAATCTTATGGAAGTTGTGTTACTGATTGTTTGAAGTTTGTATTCATTTGCACCTGGCTCTTTTTTGGCAATGTTATGAAGGCAGATCTACTGAGGTCTTTTGCAGCTGTCATATACTTAATTTCTTATTTCCATCATCTTATTTAATGTTATGAGAATAATCTGGAACTTATACTAGGAGCAAACGACTTGCATGTGGATAGAAAATGAATTCAGTAAAGACACAGATATAGAAAAGGGCATATAACATGGATGTGTCTT
This sequence comes from Acanthosepion esculentum, assembly GCA_964036315.1. NCBI lineage: Eukaryota > Metazoa > Mollusca > Cephalopoda > Sepiida > Sepiidae > Acanthosepion > Acanthosepion esculentum. Next base: position 125,498,487 of record OZ038487.1, read on the forward strand.
CTCAGCAGATTTAGTCAACTTTTGTAATGAGGCAATCTTAAGAGAACTAGGAGTCCTATACAATCTTAATATATGCAGATAACAATGTGTTGATGGCAGAAAGAAATCTGCAGGAACTCTTAAACAAGGTAGTAAGGGAAGAAAGAAATAATGGCCATAAGCAAAAGAGACAGCCCAAGACACATATTATAAATTGGAAATGTCAAAATCTAAACAGAAGTTTGAATATGTAGGAAGTGCTATGATAGAAAATGTGACTCTGAAATCTGATGGTGCACTTGAATAGTAAAAGATGCCTTCCAAAACCTAGAGAAAGTATTAAGAAACAAGAAAAGTTTGATAGTAACAAAAAGATTGTTGAACTGCTATGTATTATCAATCCTTCTATATAGCGGAGTATGCTGGATTATTTCATCACAGATGAAGAGGGAACTTTAAACAACAAAGATATGAGTTTACAGAAGGATGCTGAGAATACCATGAACTGAGCATGTAAGCAAAACAGATATTTATGATCAGAAAGAGAAAGATGAAATTTCTAGGATACATAATGAGAGAAGGAAAGAATTTGATACTCACTGGATATCTTCAAGGCCAGAAAGACGGAGGGAAGCAACAAGTAACCTACCTAATGAGCTTGTGTAAATGGATGGCAAAACAGAGACGGGGGGGGGGATAGTAAAAAGATAAACATTTCTAAGAGTTAAGAAGGATAGGAAGTTGTGAAGAGCCATGATCACTAGAGCAGGTTGATTTTGGAACCATGGTATTGCACTTAATTTGAAAGGTGGGGTTTGAGATAAATAGCAGCACAAAATATTTTTTCCAAATTGTCACAATTTTTTTTGAAGAAACAAGTTTGAGGATAAAGTTTAGGTTCAGAATCATAAAGTTGGAATTTCCTTCCGGTGATCAGTGAAGGTCTTATATCACAGCCTTTATAAAATTTAAAATTTACTGAAGCTTTACAAATTGTATGTGGACAAGATGCAAGGCATACGCATATTACTAGTAAATCATTGTATCCTCAAATAAGACCCCCATTTATTTCAAAGGGACTTTATACTGAACACTTTAGCCATATTATGTTGTAATATGTTATACAGTGCAGTAGTTTTACTGTGATTTTCAATAAACAATGCAAATTTATACATTTTCTCCTATGCGTCCTCAGCAATATTATGGTGATATATATACTTTTATCTATTTTTTGTTTTTATTAATTATGATTTAACAAATGTTATTCATTGAGTAGGGCTTTTTGTAATCTTTTATAATTTTTTACACAGTTTTTACTTATTGAATCGAGTAAAAAAAATTAAAAAAAAAAATTGTATATTTTGCTTGTGGTGATTCATAATTAGAATTCTGGTGTGAATCTATTTTCCATTCAATGTTTCTCATAGAAAATATATTAATTTTATTTGGATTTATTTTGGAAATAGTAAAATTCTGAAGTCAGTTTGAAAGCAAAAACCTGTGGAAATTAGGAATTTCTACACATTTTTGTTCAGACGATCTTTAAAACTAAATTGGTAAATTGGTATAATTTTTGGTGTCAGTAATTACCACATCAAACTCTAGATTTCACACACAGTGCAATGTTGATTTTCTAAAAAAGAAGGGATAAATCAACCTACCCTAATTGTCACGTATATCCTGAAAGGACATTATACATATAGTAGATTCTATTTTATTTAAATTTACTAAAATTGTTTAAGACTATCTCTATTACAATCTCATTTAGTTCTGATTCTTTCTTTCTTGACCCAGGTCAATCTGATTTCAGATTGCAAGTCCTAATATGTATATCTTGTCATAGAAGAGTTTTCCAATGGATTTCTTTCATCTTTGGATTTTACTTTATTTTTCTATTATTCATGCCCCCTTTTTAGATTTTATGCAAATTGCTGAGTAGCATGTCTTTTGTTCTGTCATATCACAAAGGTTCAATCCCTGCCTAGGCCACGGATACCATTTGATTAATAAGGGTTTTAAGAAAGCTCAATTTGTTGATTAATTTAACCAAACCTTTCTAATTTGTTTAGCTTTTTTTATCTGCTCTTTCCATTTGCAAGATCGGATTGTGTCCTCAAAGAATTTCTCACAATCTGCATCTTATTTCTAAATACATTTAACCGATACTTAAAAGAGAAAGTACTGCAAATATATTGGTAGATTTGTTTGAGAAGGTAACCCAAAAAATAATTAGTAGCCTAGTAACTAAGGATCTATATCCCCAAGTGGGGTCTGGAGTTTTCCATGAATTTAATTTATTTTGTGACTCTCCACACCTTTCTAATTTTTGTTACCCTAAACATTCCTTGTCTCTTTAAACCTCTTTTAGTTCTTTTATTCTTTGTTCAGCCATTAATTTACTTGGAGTCATTAATTTGGTTCCAAGTTGTTTTTCAACCTCCTTGTTAGTCCATGGTATGATGATAAACTACAGCCAGGACATTGGAGATTTTGAGATGTATGGAAGCACTTAATTGCTGTTGTTCCCAAATCTACATTACCCAGGGTGGTAGCACCTGTTACAGTCAGAGATATGGCCAAATAGTGAACCTCCAAACAAAAGCAAAACACTATGAAAGGAAAATACATTTTTATAGTAAAAATACCAGCAATACATTTTTCCATAAAATAATTACCAACAATACCTATTTATCGTAAAATGATAAACATTACATTTTAATTGTAGTTGAATTGTGTTCAAAATGTTTAGATTTCAGCATTACATGACCCATAAGTAGTTGATATGTCATTAAACAAAATCAACCAACCAAAATCTTCTCTTGTTAAATTCTTACAGAATGAAATGAATGCATCAAAAATACTTCATATCTTTTTTTATTTATTCCTATACAAAGTGAATAAAACCTAAAATCCAGATTAATTCAGGCAATGCCAGATAACCTTACTTCTTAATTGTTTTTATCACTTTCTCTTTCCGTTATAGGCAAGAAGAAGGATTATTTACATTATTCAGACTATTGTCCTCATCTTTGTCTCCATTTTTATTACGTTTCGGCCGTTGTACGCTCCGGCCTTCTTCGCAGTCAAAGAAGAAGGACATCCTTTAGACGGCAGAAGCAGCCATTTTGTCCAACAATTTCAAAGGGAATCTCTTTATTCTCCATCTGAAAAGATAATACAAATAAACAGCCAAATTTATTGTTTCATTTCTTAACTCTCTTTTCTATATATAATCTATAAATTATCAATTTGCATGAATCTTGTCTAAATTCATATTCAAAATAATCTTAGAGCTGAAACCTTGAAGAAGACACAATTATTTTTCAATCTCTCTCTCTTTTTTTCTAAAAACAAATATTTCTACATTTTTCTTTTTTTTTTTAGTCTTTAGTTTTTCTTTTAATAATTGTTCACCCAATACAAGGCCCAAAAGCCACTCCAGCTAGAGCATTACTGAATGTGGTTGATGTATGTAACAGGAAGAGATAAGTACAGTTTGAGGATATGTAGGAAAGACAATGGTTAACCCTAGATTTGAAGAGGTGAAGATTGAACTATTCTTTCAGGAGTCTGTTCCCCAAAGTAGCAATTGTTGGGAAGAAACTGTCTGAATGGAACTTCCTCCTTACTAATGGAATACAAAGGGAATGACGATGATTCATCCCAGTGTACGTGGTACGGAGGTTTTAGCTGTGAAGGTTAGAATGGGTGGGACTAAGGATTGCAGTTTGTCAGAACATTTGCCTTGGAAATAGTGATAGAGAATTGAAAGGCTTGTAATGTTTTGTCTGTGGGAAAGGGGCTGTCGAGTGTAAAATAATTCCTTACCCACAAGGTTGTGTATATTTTGAACTCCAGACTGGAATGTGAAGATTGAGCAGCTCCAGCCCAGATATAGCAAGATCCATTCATTTTTGGGGTCTGCTCTGACTCTCGTCAAAAGAGAGCATAACAGGAGATGTCAGGTACTTACTGAAACAGCACAAGGAACTGAATTTTTCAAAATGGCATAAAAATGGAAAACAGAAGTAAAAGAAATTTTAGAAAAATAATACATTTTACTTGTTTATTTTTATTTTTTATTTTGTTTTGTTTAATAATTTCACCTGAAACAAGACAATAAAGCCACTAATATGCAAGGGGTTACTGAGTGTGGAAGAATATGAGAAAGAAAAACATTATTAAGGAAAGAGAACAATAAAAGAATGGGCATGAAGACAAATTTTGAAGATCACAGTTGACTGGAAATCAAGAGAGGCTGGAAGAGATTTCCACAAGTGAGAAGTATGAAAGAAATAACTGTTAGGATAGAACTAACAGTTACATCTAGCCATTTCAACTATAAACAGATGAGACCTATCTGCCAATCTAGTACTGTACTTAAATTCATAAAGTCAAGGTACCAATGAAGAAATCTCATAAAACAATTACCATGAAAATATTTATCGAAAATAAAAAATGAAAAAATAATTTTGTCACAAAAATATGTTAATCTTGGGTTGATATAAGAAATTAATTTGAATAACTGAATTATAATCCCATGATTATTTGTGTATAATAGTTATTTCCAGATTTTTAAGTCTAAAATTTATGAGTGTACATTATGACTAAGCCATACCTTTTTCAAGCCACATGCATCACCATATTCACGGTGGTATGACAAAAAATACACACACACACACACACACACACACACACACACACACACACACATACATATATATATATATATATATATATATAATATGATACAAATATAGTTTTATGGTCTGCTTTATTTATGAGTAAAAGTAATCAATATGAAAGATAGTTTATATAGATCTAAAAATCTAAATGTCAATACAGGTCAACACCAAGCGGCAACAGTCTGTTTCATGCTTGAATGCAGTCTTCAGGCCATATTGTATATACTTGTGTATAAACCAATTTTACATATAGTGTGAGCACTGAATTTTAACCTCTCCAGAAAAAACATTTACCTGTGTATAGTGTAACTGGTCATCAAAAATGCATGATTTTTAATCTCTTCAAAAAATACAAATGGTGTGATCCCCTATTTTTTTCGTATATAAAAAAAAAAAAAGAAAAACCCAAAAAACTGATCTTAAAATTTTACACTATAGTCAACTGAGATATATATATATATATATATATATATATATATATATATATATATATATGAACTGGACACTGAGGTTAACACATGATGACAGTCTTCTTGATGTCTGAACACAATCTTCAGATCATGTAATGAAGTAGATTAGATTGTCATCACTTGGTGTTGACCTCAGTGCCCACTTTTATATTTACACATGCTCTTTGATATTGAGCACTATTATCCATAAATATAGCATACCTTAAAACTATTATATATACACACATATATATATATATATATATATATATATATATATATAAGAACGAACAGTAAGATCACAGCATTCAAAACATTAATTTAAAAACAGTGCTCAATACAAAAAGTAGAGCTGTAATATATATTGCGTATTTAGGCAGCAAAGTCCTTTAAGGCAAGTATTATTAAAAATGACATTGTGTCAAGATATATGGTCCAAGCAGAAAAAATTAAAATTTATTCCTGTACATATAAGACAGATTTTAGTTTGCTTTACTACTGTCCATGTCAAAGGTCAATGTCCTGACATTTGCAAGCACCATATAGATCTTCATCATCTTCAATGTCATTGCTGTCAATAAAGTGATCTCGTTCTTTCTCAACAAGATGTCATTTTTCATTGCCATTCAGTTGTCTCTTCAAAATGCAGCATGATTTTACTATGATGGCTTTCGGTGATGCTTTTTCAGGCTTTCAATATTGTTGTACATAGAACAGAAAGATCTGCTCATCAAACTTCAACTGTGTGAATATATCCACTTCACCTGTGTGAATAATGTTTATATTTTGTGTTTTGAATAATAATATAAACTATTTAAATTCTTATTTTTAATCAATACGAATTTGATAAATAGTTGAATTGACATTAAATTTAATGGCTAAAAATTCTAAAGTAAATGCATATTATGCACAGAAAGTTTTTCCCAGAATTTCATAGCACATTAGAAGGTAAAATATTATACGCATGTGTACTAAAAGAAATGATTTATGATAAATTGGAAAAAGTTTTTGTGACTGGTTTTATCTGATGAAGTCCTGACAGATGAAATGTCTCACAAAAAACTTTTTCCAATTTGTCATACATCCTTTCTTTCGAAACTGTTCTTGATATATAAAAATTTTCTATATCATTACCCACACGTGTATATAATACCTTAATAATTACAATAACTGAAATGTTGCAATAGGTAAATTATTGACATTTTATATTTTTAATTCACGCATGCACATTGTTTTTTTTAATTTTTTACATATATTTTAGGGTCAATCAGGCACCATCTGTGAGAAAAAGATCACCATGATGAAATTCATTTTGCCAGAAATTTGAAGACAACCTGCTGTACTGCTTGCAATTCCTGCCAGAAGCTCCAATACGAACATTTCAGAGAGTTCAGGTGTCGATCTTAAGTCAGTACAGAGGATTCAGAAAGAGTTGGATGTTTTTAATGGCGATTAGGAAGGCAAGGGTAGCTTGGGAAAATCACTCTGATTGTTCTGATAAGTAAAGAACTCCCAAATTTGTTGCTATCTTCAGACTCAACATAGAGACTCAAGTGACTTGAGGAGATAGTGCTGCCCTGGGTGAAGAGGCTGGCTGCTGGAAGACCCTGTGTCTGGCAACAGGACTCTGCACCATGCCATACAAGCTGGAGAACACGGTCATGGCTGTCAGACAATTTCTGCAACCACATCACTCCTGGCCACCTAACTCCCCAGACTATAAGATTATTATATGTGGGGCACAGTTGAGTCAGCAAAACCCCTTATAACACCAAAAATGACCTGAAGGCAGGGATTATGGCAGCATTCACCAACTTAAACAAGGAGACAATCCAGATGAGTTGCAGGAGATTCCAAAGTTGCCTGGAGGCCATGGTTGAAGCCAATGGTGATTTTATTGAATAAATTCACTCTTTAGTACTTCAAAATATTTTTGTGTAATTTTGTGGGGAGGGTCGTCCATTGAAGAGTTAATTAGAAGTGCTTTTTTGTGGCCTAAAAACATCCAGCAAAGTACAAAATTATTGTAAATAAATGTAGCTACAGTATATATATATATATATATATATATATATATATATATATATATGTATGTGTGTTTTATTTTTAACTTAATATATACCTTTAAATAATGTTCCAAAAGTTTTAAAATTAAATCCAAACTTCATTGGTTCTGGGAATATTAATTTGAGGTTTTACTCATATCTCTCTCTCTCTATCACACACACACACACACTGTGCGATGGATAAATTGTCGTCTAAATTACACAAAAATGAAAATAACACTAATATCTCATTTTAACAGATATATTTACCAAAATTACACAAAAATATCTTGAGTACTAAAGAGTGATTTTATTCAATAAAATCACCATTGGTTTCAAACAGGGCCCCCAGACAACTTTGGAACCTCCTGCATTTACACATCAGTGAATGAATTTTGGGGATTTATAAACTCAGTAACCGTTTTTACCAGAGCTCATATTACAATTTTGTTGTTATTGCTTTTCTCTAGCATTCCATATTACTGATTCCCATATTATATTCATTTCTATGCTTGACTGGCTTAGGAGATTTTTGTGGCCTAGCATATGTGCTGATTTCTTATTTCATAATTTCGGGCATATGAAAGTGACTTTCCTATTAATGGGTCAATCATGTCTACAAGGAAGCAACTCAGAGGGTGGAACACAGTCTTGGCAACTAAGAATCAGCCTGAGTAGAATACTGTCTTTGTGAATTTGGGGGAGACTGTATATGTGAGGTTTGGTGTAACATTGCAACAACTGCCTGTATGTCCTGTATGGCTGATATACGTAGATGACTCCTTTATACTCTGGCCACACCAGGAAGAGAATAAGAGGATAAGAAGTACATCTGGATCTCTTTCGGATTATGCAACTAAGTCAAGTCAAAATTGTAGATGTTGTATTTGTCGTATTGTCTGGTCTTTTGTAGACTAACTTCTCCCCCCCCCATCTTTCGTACACTGCATATTTATATTTTCTCAAATCTCATGGTTGTCATGAATTTGCATCAATTTGTCGGCATAAAAACAATATGGCTTCCCACAAGATTCTTGTTACATATGGACGTCCATGAGGTAAGTTTTCTTTTTTTCTTTTTTAACTACAAAAATTAAAAATGTTACTAACTTCATCTTTCTAGAATCAGTTGTTCTGGCAACATTTGATGAAATAAAACAAACAATTGTCTCAAGTGTTTTTGAAAGACTGAAGGAAAAGATCTAGAACAGAAAATATATTCCATAGTATATTAAAAACAAGGCTCTATTGTTCTCTGATCATCCCCGGGGGGCAATTTATGCCTGTGAAACCTGGACACTAATAAAGGAGAGCATATAAAGGCTCCGAGTTTCCAAAAATAACCATCTTCTGGCCATGAGTGAGAAAAATCAGAATTAGAATGGCTGCCATAAGTAAAAAGTGACATGCAAAGATTGACATGATGAAAGGCTTAAAAGAAGGCGGCTTAAACTGGTTTGGCTGTGTAATCCATAGAGGAGAACAAAGCTTTGTATATAAATCCTAAAAAGGCTGCCTAAAAGATGGGAAGATCAAATCGAGAGAAAATTAGAATGCCAATTCTGACGTTGAGAATTACAGTTTAATCATAATTTCAACTTCTGGCCCTAATGATCTTGCTACACTATATTCAGTAATATCTTTCCAGTCTGAGAATTGCAGACTAATTTTAATCTTGCAAGAATTTATTTTCTTATTTTTATTAATTTGGCAAAGATACAAAATTACCTGCGTCCTGGGTATGACCATAAACTATATCCGTGTCCAGGGTGAGATGATAAACTATGTCCAACAGCAAGGTCTCTGATCAGGAACCTCCTCTTAATTGTTGGTGTTCCCAGGTCCACCCTGACCCGGGTGGTAGCACCTGTTAGGGTCCCAGCTATGGGTAAATAGTTAACCCAGAAACTGAGGTAAAAGGCATTATAAGGTGTAAAAATAGGTTTTAATACCAGAAATACTTTGTAAAAAATTATTACCAGAAATAAATTTTTGAAGAAAAAACTATTACCAGCAATGTTTTTGAAAATAACTATTACCAGCTATACGTTTTTGAGGAAAATAATATTACCAGCTATGTTTTTGAGGAAAAAAATATTAACAGAAATAGATTTCTGACAAAACAAAAATATTACCAAGAAAAAAAAAATTGTCAGCATTAAATAACCCATTGAGGTTGATATGCCGTAAAACAAAACAAACCAAACCAAAATTACCTGATTATTTGATGAAGATGAGAAAAATTACTTTGAAATTTCATCAACTTTGAATTTTCTTGATATGAAAGTCTGATTGCACAATTCTTTACTATAAAACATGCCACTTGTCAACCCCAATTTGAATGAAATTATTATTGTGTATATTTAAGTATAAACTGTTTTGCCATAAAATTCTTAATTCTGCCAACAACAAAAAAAAACATTCTCAGTATTTTTTTTATTTTTTACTTTTATTTATTTTTCAACTTTATTCAGTGAAATGTTACCTTTATATGATAAATTAATCTTTTGCTCGACACCTCCATCTGCAAGAAGATACACAATAATTCACCTGAACTATTAATATAACAAGCAAAGTTTAAATCCTGTGATAAAATGCTTAGTTTAATTTAATGAAATGGTGGAAGATAACAAAATGGCAGAGAAAATATAAAAAGAAGGAAAGGAAGTAAAAATAGCAATGGAAGAAAGAAAGATTAAAATAAGAAAAAGCAAGATAATCTCTAATATGCAATAATAAAAGGAAAATTACTCAAAATAGTTAACTTCCAGTTTCACCATATCCTCAGCATGAACTTTTTTGGTACTGTTAGTGGATGTTCATTTCATGTAATTTGCATTTCATGCTCTCAGGTATCCACTTTTCATTACCTGCCTTTTACAATTTAAAAAAAAAATGGAGTATTTACATTACGTTCATATAGGTAATCACACAGTAAGTATTTTTTTATTAACTGTTTTGGAAGATACACATCAAATTGACTAACATAAGCAAAATGGTGCCAATGATTTTTAGCAAATGATTTTGAATTATGTTGGTTATATTCTGGCTTATTGCAGTGATTATTTTCAAGCGATATTTGATTGAGACCAATGTCAAGTGGTCCCACCCTGCCAGGCGGGGGCTGAAAAATACACCAACTGCACCTCTGCAGAGGGGTAAGACCCCCACCCCAATGGGGCCACCTATTGGCTGTGGATGGCGACCCATAGGCACTAGGATGGAATCCTGGTGGCTGAGCAGTCATTGATCCGTCAACAGTGTGGTCCAAGGCTTGCAACACACCACTTTGGCCCTTGCTTGGTCTGATGGGCAGTTGGATAGGCCCAATCCAATCAACCAACTAGTCCCATCATGCCCTAGCACATGTATTTTTCTTTTCTCCCAAACGCATGATTCAATCTGCTCTTGAAGAACAACCCCCCCCAACCCTTTATCTTATATGTGTTAGAAGGCAGGGGGGGACTGGGGGTCAATTGTGTTAAGAGGAAAAAAGACTTTTAGACGTTGTTAGATTGTTGTGTAATATAAACCAGAATTTAGCAGAGTCTCAGAATCTTGCTCTCGACATGAGTATACTGGTATTGTATCCCCGTCTCAACCAAGGTGAATGGGTTTCCCCCTTGGTTCATTCCCAACACAAGTTGGACTCCATGGTGGGTGGTGGAGCATAGGACCAATGAAAAATATATGCTTATTATGGCTTCTTCCTTCAAAAAATTCAAAAGATATTTATCAGATTCCGACTCGGAGATTGAAACAGATTTTCCAAGATTCATTATTATTGAATCATGAGAGGAAATCAAATTGGATAAGTTATCACCTTTCCTGTTAGAGAAAATCATATCAAGTAGGTCAAATCCCAAAAAACGTAAAACTTTGAAATGGTAACTTGCTAGTGGAAGTTGAAACAAAAAAATATGCAGAAAATCTACTGAAAATGGATAAATTTCGCAACACCAAATGTAGAGCATATCCGCATGAAAGATTAAACACTTCAAAAGGCGCTATAAGAAAAGCCGCGAACTTTTGTTAGCAACACAAGAAGAAATTGAAAGTGCATTAAAAAAAATGGTGTAAAGGAATAGAAGAGAATATCTATTTGAAGAAACGATGATGTTATAGAGACCCATATATAGATATACTAACGTTTGAAAAACCCGTAATAACAAAAGAAATCAGGATTGGCTATACTATAGAAAGGGTAGAGCAATTTCTACCAGCTCTCCTGCGGTGCTTCAAATGTCAAAAAATTGGACACAACAAAGACATTTGCAGAGGACGCTAAGTGTGTGAAAAGTGTGGTGAATGTGATCCAAATCACACAGAGAATGAATGCAGTAATGTGAAATGCGTTAACTGCTACGAAGAACACCCTTCCTGTGATATCTACAAGAGATAAAAGGAAATAATGTATGTAAAGCACACGAAAAATATACCTTTTCTAGAAACCAGGAAAATTGTTGAAAGCTATATGGGAACGAAAAACTATACTGTACAAAAGGCAAATCAAAAACCTCAGGACATCACTCCAATAGATAAGTATAAAAAACCTATAGAAATATTAATAAATTTGAATACAAATGAATTGCCATCATTCCAAGATAATTTTAAAAGAATGTATTCAACAGAAAGAAAACAAACTGAGTCTTGTACGAAAACAAAATTAAATAAGGATACCAATTTAGAAATGCCCATAGAAAATTCTAAGATGACTGAATCCACAAATGAAAAGCGACAAAGATCACCGATCCAACCTCCAGATATTAACAAAGACATAATTGAAAATAAAATAAAAGATACTGCTATTAAAAAACAAAATGCTTTTAAAAACAAAAATGACACAACCCACCCCAATAAGCACATTAAACATATTTGAAGAAATGGAGATTGAAAATAAAACTCCAGAAACAAGTGACTTCAAAATAAAAATCTCAAAAAAAATCTCTCAAATCTCAAGAGGTTGATATGTCATAAAACAAAATAACCAATCAACTCACAAATCTCAAAATTAAATTTAAATGAATAATATAACCCAATGGAATATCTGAGGATCAAGGGTCAATTATTCTGAATTGTGGCTGCTTATAAATAAATACTGCCCAGCAATCATATGCCTTCAAGAGACTTGCATCAAATGCAACAATACCGTCAACATTAAAAATCACCAATCATACAATTACATTAAACATCACACCGATAGACCTTGTGGTGGATCATTAGTAATCATTAATAATAATATACCACACAGCAAAATCATATTAAATACAAATCTGCAAGCAGTCACTATATCAGCAACCCTCCACTAAACAATAATAGTGTGTTCATTATATATTCCTCCAATTGAACAACTCAAAGAATCGGAGCTAAATAATTTGATTACAAAGACCCTTCATTTTAATGGGAGACTTCAATAGCCACAACGAGATCTGGGGAAGTAAGAAGACATATAAAAAAGGACAAAATAATAGCCACTATTAAATAAACATCAGTTGTGCATGTACAACAATAGAGCAAACGCATATCTGCAACAGGCACATACTTTTCAAAAGACCTATCAATATGTGACCCTAATCTGTTTCTAGATTATGACTGGAAAGTACATGATGACATATGTGAAAGTGATCACTTTCTGATTCGATTGGAAAACAAGACCAATATATTAAATTTGGAATCTGAAAAAAGTTAATTGGGATGGATTTAAAACATCATGTCTTACCGAACTAACCCCAGAAGCCAATAAAAACAAAGAGAAAGACATTCTATATTTTACCAGCAAACTGTTAAATATATCTGAAAGACATATACCAAAAAGCTCCATCTCTTCAAATTACAATAGGCCATGGTTCAATGAAGAATGCCAAAAGGCTGTGAGGGCTGTATTAAAGAAAACTTAAACATTTCTAAAAACAGCAGAGCCAAAGTCTGAAAAATCATCAAAGACTCCAAATGAAATACATGGCAAAATTACGTTGCCAAAATAAATAATGATACAAAACCAAAAAAAGTATGGGAGACAATTCAAAAAGTAACTGGCAGAAATAGCAATACTCCCACCAAACATCTTATTCACAATAATCAGAAGTTTGCAAAATTCATCTGCCAAAAACCAAAGCAAAAATTTTCAAATCATCGAAACAAAAGCAGAAAAAGAAAAAATCAAATTTCAAAACAAAAATACTGAAATCTACAATCAACCTTTCTCTACAACAGAACTAAAGGAATCCCCCAACAAGGCCCACAATACTGCAGTTGGACCAGATAAAATTCACTATCAATTCTTAAAAGAACTATCCGAAACCTCAATAAATTACCTCCTACAAATCTATAATAATATATGGATAAGCAGTGACATCCCTAAAATATGAAAACAAACCACATTTATACCAATACCAAAACCTTTAAAAGACATTACAAATGCAAAAAACTACAGACCCATTACTCTTAGCAGTTGTGTATGCAAAATACTAATGAGAATGATAAATGCCAGATTGATTTGGTACCTTGAAAGCAATAAATTGATAACAGAATATCAGTCTGGTTTTAGAAGCTGAAGAAGCCTTATAGATCATCTGATCTGATTGGAAACATTTATCAGAGAGGCTTCTATTAAAAAAGAACATCTAGTGGCAGTTTTTTGATCGTAAAAAGGTATATGACACAATGCGGAAGTACGGCATAGTAAGAGACCTTAAAACCTTGGCCTAGAAGGAAGAATGCCTATATTTATAAAAAAAACTTCCTACAAGATAGATTTAATGTTAGGATGGAAAATATCTTTTCTTAAGAAAAAGAACAACAAGTGGGTGTACCTCAAGGCATTGTATTGTCTGTCATATTTGGTATCAAGATAAATGATATTGTAAAAAACGTAAATAACAGAATAGACTGTGCTTTGTTTATGGATGACTTCCTGATATAGAGCAAAAATTAATGAACCATATAGAAAGACAACTTCAGATCTGCTTCAATAAACTCAATAAATGGACCAGAGAGAACGAACCAAGATTCTCAAAAGAAAAAACAAAATGAGTTCACTTCTGCAACCAACATAAACTCTACAATGACCCAGTATTGAAACTCTACCACACCAAAATCCCAATTGTAAATCAATACAAATACATAGGAGTCATTTTTGACCACAAACTCTCCTTCATTCCCCATATTAAATACTTGAGAATAAAATGTAAACAATACAATAAACAATGCAATTACTCGGAACCATAGCACACACTGATTGGGGAGGAAGCAAAGAAACATTATTCAAATTGTATCGCTCTCTAATCAGATCAAAACTGGATTATGGCTGCTTCTTATATGGAGCCGCCAGAAAATCATACTTGAAAGAACTAAACACCATACACCACCAAGGACTTAGGCTAGTCCTTGGAGCACATAGCACCTCTCCTGTTGAGAACCTATATACAGCGGTAAATGAACCATCTCTTAAACTAAGACATGAAAAACTTGCTCTGCAATATTACCTAAAACTCTCATCATGCCTTCTAAATCCAGTTTTCAGTACTACTTTCCAACCACAGTTGATAGAGCTTTTTCAGCAAAAAAGAAACGTCCATCAAACCTTTTGGTTTACGGATAAAAAAGATCATAGAAGAAAACCAGATAAATGCAACACAAATTCACAAATCAATTATCTCTGCCACACCCGCCTGGATTATAAATCGGCCTAAAGTATTTCTCAACCTTACAAAATATCCAACATTCAAAACAAACCCAATAGTATACCAATCCGAAATACTAAATATAAAAAACAACTATCCAGACTAGCCTTATTTATATACGGATGGAGCATAAAATAAAGCTGGATGTGCTGCCAAACAAAAGATCATAAGAAACGGAAAAGAATTACAAACATGGCGTCCATGTATAGTGCCGAAATAATTGCTGCTAATTTGGCACTTGACCTAATAACCACAAACCACGGCAATAAATTCATTATTTTCACAGACTCTTTGTCTGCACTTACTACCTTAAAAAATAAAAATGTTACTGACCTTTTAATGACACAAGTACTTAATAGGGTATATCATTTATCAAAAAATAAAGAAATAATCTTTTGTTGGATCCCAAGCCACCTAGGTATACCGGGAAATGACCAGGCAGACTCGGAAGCAAAGAAAGCTATGAAAGATACAATAGCAAAAAAATAAAAAACAAAAATACTGTATACCGATTATAAAGCGGTAGTGAACAGAATTATCTTTAAGAAGTGGCAAAATCATTGCGATAAATACACTAATAACAGACTACAAAACATAAAACTTACCATTGGAGAATGGAACATAAAATACAAGAATAGAAAAGAACAAGTTGTGTTGACCCACCTTCACATAGGCCACACCTATATCACCCACCATCATTTACTGGAGGGCACAGAATCCCCAATATGTACTGCATGCCAAAAAAGATTCACAGTTAAACATATACTGCTTGAGTGTATAAACTTGAATCGAGTCTGGAAACAATATTACCAAACAAGTAATTTAAAGAAACTCTTTATGGAAATAACACCATCTAGGATACTAGATTTTATAAAAGCAATTGGAATGTTCTCAAAAATATGAGTCACCAAATAGTACTGCATATATATATATTCTACCAAACTATACTAAAATCTATTCCAAAACTGTCAGCATTAAATGACCCAGTGAAGTTGATATGCCATAAAACAAAATAACCAACCACCAAGTCAACTCGTCAACTTGATTAGGCAGCATTGTTCATGAAGACAACTCCATCATAAGACTTTGCAAAACACTTTTGACATAATTGATTATGCACAGCACCTTTGTAATGCACGAATTTATTCTTCATTTCAGTTGCATTTTTACCTTTCTTAAAATAAAAAAACACAACATGCCGAAGATGTTGCTTATTTCCTTCCATTTTCAACTTAAACAAAAACCTACCCATTGAGAAAATGGTTAAAAATGAATGCTGATTATTTGACAGATGTCACAATGCATCAGAAGTTGTATTTTTGGATGAATTTTATTAAAATTAATATTTAATAACAAAACAGAATTAAATCTTTACTTTATATATATATATATATATATATATATATATATATATATATATATATATATATAAAACAATAGAATTTACATACAAAATGGAAGAACACAATTCCTTAACCTTTTCAGATATCAAGCTACACCATATTAACAACAGTTTAAAACTGTTAGTTCACTGGAAATCAACCAACAAAAATGACCTAATAAGTTTCTATTCTTGCCATAATGACAAATAAAATCCGGCATAAGCATCGGATTCTAATTAAGAGCACTGAGAATATACAGCCCGAATTATTTACATGAAGGGGAGAAATACATTGAAAACACTTTCAAACTTCTCCAGTAGCCTAATTATTTTATATTTAATGAGAAACAAAAGGTCTATAAAATATTCCAAAACAAAAAACAGCCCCTCTTGATAAACCCAATCATCCCCAAAAAATATATTATCCTACCAATTAACTCTATCACATCTACAATTGAAAAGAGCTAAACAATTTGTTGCTACTACATCCAAAACAATAAAATACTTAGTCAATATTAAACAAAACAATAAGCTAAAACCTGAAAGAGGAGTTTCCTCTAGTGCATGTAATAATTGTCACAAAAAGTGCATAGGAGAAACCTCAAGGAAACTAAATAAAAGATTATATGAACACAAAAGGCACATTTTACAAAATAATATGTCAAATGCATTGGTTGCCCACCATAATGAAACTGATCCCAATTTTGGCATAAAAAATGCTACTCTGATCAAAGGAGAAAATAATTCACTATGATATAAATGGCCAGAGAGTACCTTGACTGCAAAAGTCACCTACAGTAAATTTGCGCCCTGGCTCTTACATTTCACCATTTCTGGCAGATCATTTAATATCACAGTGTGGAATACCTGCTTACAAAAACGATGTAAAGAAAAAGAAAAAAAACTCTAAATGAATTCAGCTAGTTATAAAAAAAGTTCTAAAATTCCCAACACCGTTCGTATAACAAATTTAGTTCAATGAAGTCCAGAAGAACAAAACAAATCACAAACTTTTTCCTCTTTGTCATACAATTTCCCATATATATATATATATATATGAATGACGAAATAAACAAACACTGAAATATTTGTTAAAATTATACACATTAAAAAGTGCTGAATTTCAAGTAGGAAAACCAAACTTGCAGAGCAATTTGATATCTTAAAAAAAAAATAGAACACTGACTGGAACACTACCATGGTTTCGACTGCCAAGGTCTCATCAGGTAGTTTGTTCAGCAAATCAGTCAGAGGCAATGCAAGAATTTAAATGCCTTTATTTGACACTGGAAGTAATGGGGGTAGTTGTAGTGGGGGGGGGATAAAATTAAAGTGAAAGGGATGGATAAAAAAAAATTTCCAATTTTATCCATGTTCATATAGCCCCAAAATTAACTTCCTGACATGTCTACATTTGGCCATGATGTCAGACTTTCCATTCAACAACTAATATATATATATATATATATATATATATATATAAAGAGAGAGAGAGAGACATTTGGGTCACTAACACACAAAAAAGAGAATGTCTCATACTGAGAATATTTAACATTGAAAAACATAAGAAAAAAATTAATTATTTTTAATAATATGTGGAAATCTCCACACTTTGCCTGATGTTGGTCATGAGACCAGAAACCCGTATAGCAAAATTATGGAAAATAAAGCATAATATTCTTTTTTTAAAAATCCACATTACAACCAAAAACGTTTGTGGTTTCTCTCTTCTTTTTAATATACACACACTTTTCTCTCACTGGAACTACTATAACCTCTCCCTTTTATTTATATATATATATATATAATATAAATAAAAGTGAAACACAGAAGTCAACACTTAGAGGTGACAGTTTGTTTCATGCTAGACGCAATCGTCAGACCACATGTGCTGTGTTTAGCATGAAACAGTCAAGTGATGTCATTTTTCTCAGCTATTTATATATACAGGTCAGTGGTGCATTGTGGGTAGTCTATTTTGGTGGTTATTTTTCCGGAAGTCGTTTATTTATTTATTTATTTGGGTTAAATTATTTTGCTTGTCATTATTTATTTTTATTTTTATATTTCTTATTTTATATATTTATTTATTTTTTTAAATTTTAATCTGTGTTTTTATTAATGTAGTAAAAATTGTTTATATCGTTTATTTAATAGTTCTGTTTTGGTTTGGGAAGATAATTAAAGCTATTTATTCAATTATAAAAATATTTATTCAATATATAAAATAAGAAATATAAAAATAAAAAATAAAAATCTCCTGACCACACTCCCATCAAATTAAATGGGGTGAATTTAATCAGAGAGTTTGAAGAGAATACCTAAACAGTAAGAGTGAGCTTTTCCATGCTTGGTAAGATCTGGTATCTCTGTTTTCATAAACTGTTGAAAAGAATTCTAAGCAATTGGAAAGTACTAATCAAGGTAGTGTTTTCATTGCTGAAAACAAAGTATGATGCTGATGTATGATAATGTTTTATAGTCAAGTACATTTTTTTTTAAGAAAAGCAAATACACTCTAGTTACTACAATTTTATCTTTTACTTTAAAAACAATTTAAAAATTTCTCATTTTAAGGTGATTCATTGTGGATTAACAAATGGTAGCAGATCTGCAACAAACATTAAGTGAATTTCCTTTTCTTATTTTTCTGTTACTTTTAAAGTTTTGTGACTCTAAGAATTTATGTAAATTATGTAAGACTAGATAATTCTAATACATGTTCTTCCAAATGGCCTCCTAGGCTAGACAATGACTCTGCCTATGAACAATGGAAGAAAAGCCTCCATATTTGGAGTAGGTTAAACAGACCTTCCAAAACCAAAGCAGTCTTTGGTCATTTACCTATCCTTAAGTGGAAAGGCCAGAGCTGCCTCTTCTGAGATAGTGAAGATTTGGAAGCAGACATATCTGTGAATGTTATCATCCGAAATCTGGATGAACTATTTCTATCAGATAAAGGGAAACGGCAATTTGTTGCTTTTAATAATTTGTACAATTTGTGTAGAACAGCAGAAACAGAAATAAAGGATTTTCTGATTGATTTTGACCACATCTATTTTAAGTTTACACAAGAAAACATGGCTCTTCCAGACTAGATTTTCAAACCACGCACACACACACACACACACACACAGAGTATAGTTAAGCAGAAATCTTTTGTTACAATATCATTTATTAAACAGAATGGACAAAGAATGTCTGTTAAACCGTTTGGTTAGTTTCTTGTTCTGTCAAATATGTCATTTGATGTTGAGTGGGAACTTGCCAAAATTGTAGGTAATGCTCCAAGTACATTCAACCATCTTTGGTCATTTCAAAGAGAGAAGGTAGAAGTTGCGAGATAGCCTGTAGAGAGCATTATGTTGTTAACAAATTTATTTTAAACTATGGACCATTAACAACATAATGTTACAGTGTTTGAAATAAATATGGGTCAATAGTAGTGGAATAGATATGTCTATATAAGCCTTTTTTTCATGAATCTCCAGTGCAAATTGCTTTTATTTTTATGATCTTCTGGGTATATTAGGTACACATAAACTATGAAAAAAATAAGAAGCTCTCTTTGTTGGAAGCAATACTTTGATTTTCATCTTACACAAAGAATAATTTGAAATAAAAAAAAAAAAACAATGAAAAATTTTTATGTAATGGTAATTTTCAGAACTGCCAAATAACCTTCATCTTAAGTGTAATAGGCAAACGTGGGGAAAAAAAAGAAGCTAGAAACAGAGATAAATAAAATGGCTGCCAACAAACAGGAAGTTCAAAAAATGATAACATTTACTTACATTGATTTTACAATCTTCTTTCGCAGAAGAGAATATTGAAAAGCAGAAGTTGCAAGTCGACTTTGTAGCTTTTCTTTTGACCATTATTTTTATTCTGAAGCCATAATTAGACTGTATCAAATATATTTTAATTTTTTACAGACCATTTCTTCAAATATGTACCTATATTATGGAAGAATATATTTCCAAAATTATATATAATGCTCGACATATCGCATTTTAGTTTTTGTGCACTACTAGTGGGCAGGGGGTTCCTATGCAACTGATGGCGATCCACTTCTAGACTTTATTTCAAAAGACAATTCACCATGCTTAAAAGTCCTAAACCAATTTGGGGGTGCAGTCGATATTGCCTCACTACCCTCTACTTCTCAAATTCTATAAAGTTTCAGGAACTCTGAGACCAAGTTTAACATTGCCAAAATTTTGATACTTGTATAGCAGCTGAAATAAACAGTACATAATATAATGGAATCACAAATCTTTGTTTAAAAGAAATAGGCATTGAAATAATATTAAGAAGAATTCTAAAAATCTTTATATATCCAATATGCACTCAGATATGAGACTTATGTAAATAAACACGAAACATATCAGTAGCTTAAGACTAAAGGGTTAAAATCAGAGATGGAGGCATTTATAATGGCTTCACAGGACCAAAGTCTATTTAACAGGATTTACCAGGCAAACATAATACAAATAATGTGGATTATGGATTATGTGAACATGTCAAAACTATTGACCATTTTATGTCTTGCTCTCCAATCTTGACAGCAAAGGAATACAAAGATCAAGATGACCGATGAGAAGACATTATAATGCCTGGTCTATTAGTTTTTATATGTCTGTTTGTATCAATTGTAATGTCCCAAAGAATAGTGACCACATGGCTTTCTATGACTGGTTCAGGGTGATGTTCAGCCCATTTGTCAGCATGTGGTGTACTAATACTGACATACCTTCTTCTAATGAATATACTGTCCAATCTGATCATCTTGACATATAAGATAAAAACTATATCTGTTAAAGAATATGACAAATAAATATGAAGATATTGAAACTGAAAAAATGTGATACCTTAAAACTAGTCATGTTATACAAGGGTCATTCAATAAGCCTCATTCAGATTGAGTTGGAGAGCTAAGAGTTTTACACTATTTTTCAATGTAGTTTCTCTTGACATCAACACACTTGGTCCAACAATGTTTAAGCATTGCAGTCTCATTACAGTTGGAGGTGGCATCCTCCACAATGCAGATGATCTCATCATTGCTTTCCAAATGGCAACCACACAGGTGGAATTTCAGTTTAGGAAATAGGAAAAGTCAGATGGAGCTAAGTTGGTGAGTAAGGCAAATGTAATAAGAATCAGCCAATTGTAGCTTTGAATTGCTACTCCACTCTGGTAACAATTCAAAGCTACAGTTGGCTGCTTCAGCTACTGCAACCTGAGCAGTGTGAACAGACATTACCCTGGAGTAAGACCACACTTGCCCTCAGCTTCCCTTTGCATTTCAACTTGATTGCTTCCTTCAGTTGTCTTAATTCTAATGCATAGTACTGTCCATTAATAGACTATGTGGAAATAGAAAAACTATCATCATTATGCATTCAGAATAAAAAAAAATTCAGAAGCCATCACCTTGCCAACAGATGCGGCCTGCTTGAACTTCTTCAGGAATGGAAAACCAGTGTTTTCACTGTTTGCTTTGAATCTTTGATTCAGGTTTGAAGTGGTGAATTCAGATTTTATCTTGACTTGCTAATCTGCAGTGGAAATTCTCAGGGTCAGTCTGAAAGCAAGTCAGAAATGTTCTGGAAATGTCAACCTTTTTCAACTTCTGCTCTGATGCTAGCATTTTTGTGACCCATCTCGCAGACAGTTTGCTCATCCTCAAGATCTCAATTAAAATGGTATGGACTGAACCAGAACTAATGTCTATCTGCTGGACAGTAAGACAGCTGCCATCCAAAACCATGCAGTGAATGGCATCAACTTGTTTATTTGTTGAGGTTTTTGGATGACCTAACTGAGGGTCATCTTCTGTGTTGTCCTTTCCCTGCTTGAAAGGGGGGAGTATTCAGCAAGTGTTTATATCATATCATATACTTTTCTTTTGCGGATACTTTATAACTGCTCATGCCTCTGTTTTAACTATTTTTAGATGTGTTGTACACCTCACCTTTGTATAGGCCTCACCTGCACAGAAATTAAGACTGAAATCTGAATTAGTTTTTTTAGCTTTATAAGTGGTAGAGTGTTTCCACAATAAGAATGTTCAACTATGGCTCTTCTTTCTGGGTGAGGCTTATAACTATTTGAACAACCCTCATACGTATAACAACTGGGGCTCTGGATACGATTAAAAAATTACAGGCAAGAATATTAACAAAATCCCTGTCAGCACCTCTTGACAAGATATAAAAAAATTGCAATGTGTGGATCGACTCAGGGGAGTATTATGAATGTAAAGAAAGTATAAACACTTAAGTTGTTAAGTATCACTTAACATCAAAATTGTGCAAACAGAATGCATGTACACTATTTACATTATTCGGACTATTGTCCTCATCTTTGTTGCCATGTTTATCATAATGTTTCGGCCATTGTACGCTCTGGCCTTCTTCAGGTAGTTGTAATAAACGTGGCAACAAAGATGAGGACAATAGTCTGAATAATGTAAATAGTGTACATAATACCATCTCGGAAATATAGACGGATACAGAATGCATGTATTTAATGTTTTGCCTTGGTTTTGAGTAATGAGCCGGTAAGGGATTGTACTGAACAGGAAGCAGGAGAAAATAATAATTACTTGGGATAATGAAGTGAGTGATTTACCAAAAATACATTGTTTTATTAAAGACTGAATGGGTTGAATGTCAATTTTAACAAAAGTTTATTCAAAATTAAATGTCTAAAATTTGTCCTTTACTTAATTTCATAAAATATCCATATTTTTTTGTCTGTAAGGAAAATCAGTAATTCCATCAGTGATCTTAAATTGCAATCTACATTCATTACCCCCCCCCCCCACCGACATTTTATTTTATTGGTTTCTTTTCCCTGTCAGAACGCATTCTTCTCCTCGTTGCAATACAAGATTGGATCAGGATGTCCAGTTTGACACATATTAGTTAAATTTTGAATCTGAAATTTTTGCAGTATAATGTTTGAATGCATTGACGAGTGGTAAACAGGTTTTTACTTAAAACCCAATATCAAGTAAATAATTGAGAGCAAAGATTAATGTTGAGAGAATGCAAGGAAAAGGCCGGTTCCTCTTCATGCCAATTCAGATTCCATGACCATTTATGTTTTATTGGTCTATTTTCTGCAGTTACTGATTTATTGAAAGATATCTTTTATTTTCATATAAAGACTCTCAAACTTCCTGTGACATTTTCTCCATTAAATTCCCGTATTTTAATTGTGAAAATTTACTGAAATATTTTTATAAAAACTAGAACAAATGATCAAACTGGACTGGTTTATTCCTGAATTCCCATTCCCAAGCTTATTTGCTAGGTTATAATCAGCCAGAATCTGGGATCAAGGTATTTTCAAGTTAGTTCTGGTAGTACTCACACAGCAGTTCCTCTTCCATAAAGCACTATATTAAGCTATCAGGTTGCCTAACAGAAAATCATGTTAGTAATTTTCTAAGAAATTTTAAACAGTCAAATCAACAACCTAATATTAACTCTCAACGTGAACCTTTCACTTTGGTTTGGAACTAACTTTTCTGATTTTAAATGTATTTATGTATGGATAGCAACCATTTTATAATTCAGGATTTCAGAGTATATACTTTTTCAAAAAGAATTTTCAGTTGTTTCACTATTCTTCATTACCCTATTGTTAAAACATTTGATTTTAACATCTTATTGAAGCCTTCATCTGCAATTATGGCTTCAATACAGGACCTGGACTGTTGACATTAATGCATCACATGGTCTGTATGGATATTATACATTACTTTGGTAATGGTGGATTTTAACAAATCAGTCGTATATGGGAGAATGTCGATTAGTCTCCCATTCAACAATGCTCCACATGTGATAGTTAAGGGGATTTAGGCCTGACAAATTAGGTGGCCACATGTTTGATGTGATCATGCAGTGTCCTGCTGAAACACATACAGCCTCCTTCCATTGCATACAAGGTCTATCCAGGGCTTCACAACTGTTTCCAGTACCTCATTCAACCAAAGACCCTGTTCAAAGAAGTGAATGTCCTTCACTACTCACCACACCCTTAAAACCCTCCCAGAAGAATGGGAAACTTTCTATACATAACATTAGGGATATCCGAAGGATCTACATATAACCAGCTTTCATTTCTAGTTCACTTTTTGTTACTGATTGAATTTTATTTTGTCTGAGAAAAAAACAAAAAAAAACAAAAAAAAAAAAACCTAGAGCATATCAGGTTGTTCTGGATGTTTAAAATTGTTTACTAATCATTTTGCTCAAAGCAGCCGTGGTTCTTGTGTGTGAGTGCCAATATGAACTGCTCTTTCCTCATCACATGACTTTTATCAAAAGTCCTCTTGCACCACATTGTGAATTGTTCCCTTGGACTCTGGAGATCTCTAGCAATGACCCTCATGATGTTCTGGAATTTGCATCAATAATTTCCTGCACCCATTATATGAATTGTGGTGTCATGATGCTATCCAAATGCTGGGAATGCATTTTGCACTTTGCTACATGCATCACATCACCATTGGAAGCTACCAACTCCTTTTGAACTTTGTGCACAAATGACCTGTGGACTTCAAAATATGTGCAATCACAATATCGACATACTTTGCATGTATCACAAGAGTTAGAGAATGTTGTTTCATCTCATATGTTAGCTGATAGTTAACCATTGATGTGTTAAGAACATAATATCATATTAATTGATTATCACATAACTGCAGGTGCACAATCGCATATCATCAAATACCTTATGAAACAGTATATTATGATGAATATTTTTAGTAGTATACCATGATCATTATTGTTATTATGATTACTAGTACCATGATCATTATCTTGTTATTATTACCATGATCATTATATCAGGATCATTATCTTTAGTATTATGATTGTTATCATTAACTTTAGTACTATACCAAGATCATTATAGTTATGATTACTATTGCCATGATGATTATTTTATGATTATGTTCCTTACCTTTATTAGTAGTAATAGTATTATGACATTAAAATTATCTTTCTTTTTTTTTTATTATGATTAACACTAACACAAATATTAGTATTCTTTTGGCCACTAAACAGACTGAAATACACAAAACTGATATCTTCCTAAAACATAAGTGATTAGACTAAATATAAATGTGTGAAAGGAATTGTTTTAGGGAAAATGAGAAAAAGAAAAAAAATGTCTAAGTGCAAAGATCAATTCTTTGTGCAACCATTGAGTCTCATTCATTCGTTTATTTATTCAGTTCATGTGAAAGAAAATTGTCTGTGAGATCAATTTATGTTTGCTGTCAGACAATTTTTTTGAATAAACTGAATGAATAAAGGAATGAGACTCAATAGTTGCAAAAAGAATTGATCTTTGCTCTTAGACAATTTTTTTGAATAAACTGAATGAATAAAGGAATGAGACTCAATAGTTGTAAAAAGAATTGATCTTTGCTCTTAGACAATTTTCTTTCAAATGAACTGAATGAATAAATGAATGAGACTCAATGGTTGAAAAATAACTGATCTTTTCTCTAAATTTTTTTTCAAATAAACTGAATGAATTAATGAATGAGACTGCATGGTTGCAAAAAGATCAATTATTTTTACAACCAGTCACTTATTTATTCAGTTCATTCAAAAGAAAATTGCCTTAGAGAAAAAATCAATTCTTTTTGAAACCATTGAGTTTTATTCATTTATACATTTAGTTCATTCAAAAGAAAATTGTCTTAGAGAAATGATCTTTTTACAACCATTGAGTCACATTCATTTATTCATTCAGTTCATTCGAAAGAATATTGTCTAAGTGCAATGATCAATTATTTTTGCAACCATTGCACCTCATTCATTTATTCATTCGAAAGAAAACTGCCTAAGAACATTTGGTCAGTTCTTTTTGTAACTTTTTTTTGAGTCATTCATTTGAAAAAAAAGAAATTTGTTGTCTCATTTAGTCAGGAAAATATTTCTCTGAAAATGTATTTCCCATCTCCATATACATCTTCATTTTTCCGTTCCATTCAAATATTTGTGCCTTAAATTTCTCATTTGTTAAACATGGCAAATGTATTCACAAAATATTTTACATATGTTTATCAATGCATACTTGAAATTATTATTTCTCAATTGTGGTGGCTGGCAAATATCCCTCCACTCACCATCAAGACAATGGTGGGGTGCAGGTAATATGCAATGAATAATCATTTAAATGAAATAAACACTATTAGTAAATGCTTTTCTTCCCAAAGACAATGGTGATGCTATGATTATGATAGGTGTTCATAATTGGGATAAAAATGATCTTGAACAAAAAAAATCAACATGCGGTACCATGGATTCCAAGAAATAGGATTCAAGATAAGCATTTCCAAATCAGAAACTACGATCTGGAATTGGAATGAAAGCAATAATGGCACCTACCCTGAAGCTATCATAAAAATTTAGGAGGCCAAATTAATAAATACTAAACTCTTCAAATAGATTTCTTTTGGATCAGTTATATCAAATTTGGCTTAAGCGATATAGAAATTGACTAGAGAATAGGTTGTGCTTGGGGTGGTTTTGTCTAACATTGTAAATTGCCATAAAACCAAAACATTAACCTAAAAACAAGTCAGATTCTTAAATAACCTCATCAAATCAAGACTTTCATATGGATGTCTTGTACACAAATATGAAACATCGGCCTTATTTAAAGTCAATGAAACATGCGACAACTTAAATATATGAAACGTTCAAATAAAACACAAAAGTTTTCATGTAATAACTCTCATATTTTATATATATTTTATATTTGAAATTCTTAATGCAAGTTTAACATGTATCTACTTGCAAAAGACTAGATACCAAAAACGATATGAATTTTGTACTTATCTGTTTGGTTTGTCATGAGTGTGAAAATGTGTGTCCTGTTTCTGTAACTTGATGGAGCGAAAAAAGTAAGATTCACTTTCCCACCTAACAATGTCTTGTATCAGTCATGTAAGCCCAGGTGACTGTTTTTTATTCTCATGAATATTTGTAATTAATTTTTATTGGTATTTTTGTTTTCGGTCAAGAGGAGATGACTTTTTTAATTCTTCCTACAGATGTCATGCATGGCACCAAATCCATTCAGAAATATTTAAACTCTTACCTGTATATATCAGATTTCTTAGATCAATGAATAAAAAATGGCTTTGAATGAAGCTTGTAGATCTTAGTGAGGACTATGCTTCTTCAAGTTTTGTGCGCTGGCACTACCAGAATCACAAAGAGATGTCCCAAATAACAGAAACCACATCACTTGTGGACCAGCAGCTGAGATGGTTAGCACTTGTAAGTCAAAGAGAGAATAATGACAATCAAGATGCTGACATTCCACACTACTTCAAACAAAAGGTTAGGAAGGAAACCCCAATCAGTACTGGAAAAAGTGATAACAGCTACTGGACTTGAGAAACCTATTTTCCTGAAAAATTTTTTTACTAGAAAGATTTTATAAATTCCAACCAAAAGTAGCACTGTCTGCTCGGTCAATAAATGCTGAATGTTTCCTTATAAGGAAATGGCTAATATTAACATTACTATTAATATTTGGACTAGCTTGCTCATTTTGGTTGTTATACCCTTGTGCTGTCTTTTAGATATTTGTTGTTGTAATTGTTTATCTTCTTAGAATTTGTAACAGAACCCTTTATTCAATTCACAGCAGGAGGTGTTCTCATTCAGTATTCTTTGCCAGGTTAGTATAAATGGACAAGCAGCATAAAGGCAAATAAAATGGGTACGTCTTGTGTGAAATATCACCTAAGCACGGAAAGTGGGATAAGAACAATCTATTCCCATGGATTCAATAAAGAGTTTGGTCCCAAATTCAAAAACATTATTGAATACAATAGCAGAAAGCTGAACAAAGCAGTAGGGTATAACAGAGAAAACATTGTGAGTATAACAACCAAGTTGGGAATTATGTTAGTTTGAATAGGATCGTGTATAATATGGCCAATTTCTAATTTGATAAATTCCAATATGTAATAAATATCACTCCTCTCTTTTCTTTCTTTTATGTGCCATGTTCCTTCCTGATGTGGGCAATCATGGCTCTCTACAACTTCCTATCCTTTGCAGCTCTTAGTAATATTTGTCTTTTTACTATCCATCTCTGTCCCTGTTCTGCCATTCATTTAAACAAACTCTTTGAAACTTTTCTCTATCCATCTTGTCTTCAAATGACCTGTGAGTGTCAAATTTTCCAAGCCTTCTTTCCTCATTGTGTGTTTCAGAAAATTCAACTGTCTCTTTCATTGTGTTCTTTACTTCAGGCCAACTCATGGTGTAACTGAAGGCCTATTTCAAATCCTGTCATTCCACTAGAAACAATGACTTTTAGTTCTGATTTGAATTTACAGTAGTTCACTGCTGTAATCAGATTAAGAAATTGAAAGAAAGAAAAAAGATTAAAAGCATAATTAATTTGGCTGAAAAAGTTAATCCTCTTAATCTTGGTATATATATTTTTTTTTAAGGTCATATTACATTTAATATATAAATTGGCAGAGCTTCAGGTCCATTACCACCACCCCACGCTGTTAACAAGGATGTATGAAATGTTATATGCATTTTAATCTTTTAATTAATAATCCACTTTAAAACTGTTTTAATAAAACAAAAACCGTAATCAGAATCATGAATCCGGGAATAAAAATATGACAGGAAACTAAATAAACATGAAAGTAAATTTTTATTTTATTTATTTTCTTGTTTAGAAATAAAGTAACTATTTTTAAAGTGGTTTATTTTCTCATAAATATACTTTTTTATGAGTATGGAAGTATCTAAAAAAAATGGCTCTTAAAAATGTTTGATTTAACAGAAGCATTAGAGTTTAACACTTTGTACACCTTGAAATATGATATCTAAAATTATCATGTTAAATTCACTGATCATTTTACATAACATTCATAATAAATGACTTTTACTAATTTTGTAGTATATTATATTTGTTCATTGATTTTAATGGTAAACTAAATTCAACTTATTTTTTAAAAAACTTTAAGAAAAACAAATTACTAATAAAAATTATCAACACATTTGTTATAAATAATATCATAGAGAAAATATTAAATTAACTTTATTTGAAAAATAATGTCATTTTTAAATAACTTCCTCAGTATAAAACTGAATTGAGAAAAGTTTTTTGAAAGAAAAGTCTGTTAAAATTAAACAAGGTATTATCAAAATTAACTTTAAGCGCAACTTAGTAACATTTGTAGGAAGACAAAAAAATTGGATTAATAAATTATTTCTTCAAATCAAGTAAAATTAAAATATTAATATATGGTATAAGGAGTGTGATAAAAAAATCTACATTCTTTTTTATTTCCATGTTTGAAACAGAAATACAGATTATCATTATATAACATGGCTGGCCTGGCTCAATCCTGGGTCCTTCCTATGCTGGGCAGTACTGCCTCCAGTCAACTGATGGTTACCTTCTTGCAGCTTCATTCCTTCATTTGCTTCTGCCCCATGTTGTGTTCCTTGATCACAAAGCAGTGATGATCAAATTTCATCCATACTTGAGTGCTGGGTTGAACTGCGGCAAAACCATGCTACAAAAGGACAACATTTCCTTCTGGCAAAAATAAAATTGACATAACAAAATAATCAAGAAGGTTGCCGGGTTAATTTTCAATTGCTATAGTTCTTGATACAACAAAATTGACTCTTCCTGTTAAAAACTCTATTGTGACACTTTGTCTTTTTCTAGAATTTCAAGCAGGTTCAAAAAGAGAAGGTCAGGAATTCTCTCAGCAGCAAGTCATGTGGCTACTTCTGGCTTCTGCTAACTTCTGGTTTTCAAGTCATCTAAATACCCATTTATATATATTTTACCTGACTCCTACTGCACCTCAAGATTCATGATTATTCATATCAATACAATTTTGGAGAACTGATACTGGTCTTTAGACAAAGCAGTCACTTATTCAAAACAATACATTCTTCAACAACAAACTTTGTGTCTATAAATTCTTTCCTATGTCCTTGATGTCAAAGAATTTTCTTTCTTGTCAACTTTTCAATATGACCGATTAAAAATCTTTGCCCACTTTGCATGTTTACAAAACTATATTTCAGATTGTCTACACCATTGAATTGCAATTTATAACAACTCTGTTTGTTTTTCAGCTGACAAGCAGCCACATTTTACATTTCTCAAATCATATTTTGAATCAAACATTTTATTCTGTGTTTCTGTTTACCAGAAAGGAAAAAAAGCATTTCTCTTTTTTCCCTGCTCCATATTTCAATCCATGTTTTCACCTTTCATTTCTCCAAATCTTATACAGAGATTTCACATGAACCCTTTTAATCTTTTTCATACTACCAGTGTCACAATAATGTCTTCATTAACCCTTTCAGCTACAACCCGTGACACTTTATAGTGTCACAATTAGTGTATTTGCTTTTATAAATAAAAATTTAATAGAGAAGAATATTAAATTATCTTTAAGTGAAAATTGTTTAATTAAGATTCCTACATTACATATTTTTGAATTTCCCAGACAAAAACATTGTTTTTGCAATGAAAACATAAAATAATATAGCAAGTCTGAAGGAAATAAAATAAATCTTATGCTTCAATTAAATAAGCTAAAGTTATTCCAAGTGTAAAAAGAAAATATTCTTAAGCTGACTACAGCAACAAACTAACACTGACCAAAACAAGAACAAAAAATCCTCATTTCCTGTAGGACAACGAGATTTGTAATAGGCCTCCAGTTCTGGCTACTATTAAAAAAAAATGGTGGGTTAAAATAATCTTACCTTTTTCAAAAGAACTTTTCTAAAGCAATGGCAAAAATAGACAAGATCCTTACTTTAAGTGAAATTTTAAAAGAAATGAACATTTATTAAAATAATTAAGTATTTTTACAACATTAAATTGTATAAAATACAAAATAGGCCTTACACAAAATTTTTCATGTGCCTCAAAATAGTCAAGGATGAATAACAATTCTTGTATAACTTTGAATTTGTGTTTTCTTTCAGAAAACAACAGTTCAAGTAAATAAATTTTCACTTTTAGAAACAATAAAAGAATTTTACTCATATCATAAGTGTTCAAGTTTAAAGTGTGAGAAAAGAATAACTACCTCAAATGTTGATGGTTTTTCCAGTTTTTTAGACAAAATATTTGGTGTTTTGAAATACACTTTTGCAGACATAAAATGAAAATTTAAATTTTTTTGTAATAGAATTTCACAAATATGAGATAAAATCTCAAAGTTTAAAATAATAGACATGTATGAGAAAAAAGTTCTTTCTTCTGCAGTCTATACACCTTTGATTGAATCCTTTCTGACTTGCAAGACAATTTTTTTGTTTTTATAGCTAGTCAATGGCTCTAAGCAGGACAAAAATGACTCCCTTGGTTCAGATACACTTATTCCCATTGGTTTACAAATTGAAAATGTAACTATTTAATTAAACTGCATCTTTTGGAAAATTTTAATTTAGTGGATATTTAATATGAAATTGTAGCCTCTATTTTGCAAATAAATTTTTATGTATGTTCTTTTTATATACAAACTGACTGGCTTCATTTTGACATTTACTTTTTTTTTTTTTTTAAACTCTTAGTAACTCTGTTAGACTACTTTTTATTATTTTTCATCATATAAATTTATTTTTAATTTTTCAATAATTTTATATTCTAATTTTTATATAATTTTAACATTTTCTTTTTTACAAGATAAATACTTTTTTAGTTTAAAAAAACAAGATAATTTCTTTCTGGTTCTAAGTGTTCTTTTTGTTTTCATTTTCCTTACAAATTCTCTTTGCTCACAGGCTCTTTCATAGTATTCTCAGTATCCTTCTGTAGAACCACATTTCTATTGCCTCATTTCTTTTTCGGCTGTGATGAAATTATTCTGCATTCATTTCAATATTGGAAGATTGATGTTAGATAGCTTTTTCAACATAGTTGTTCTTTGTTTCTTAGTACTTTGCTTAGCTTTTGGAAAACCTCTTTCACTAATTCAATGTTCATTCAAAGAATTTTCAAAAATTGAAATTCAAGACTTTTTAGATATTTTCTTAACTTTGTTCTTAATAATTTGACAATCTTGGAAATAATTTGAGTCAATTCAGATTGCATCCTGGTAAAGGTGGAGTTTTTCATAATTCACATATATTAATACAGTGTAGACCAGCAGTTCCAAACCTTTTTTGTGTCATCGTCCATTTTCATGTGTAAGAATTTTCTACCGCCTACCTGTATTTTAAACACCAAAATTCTTTTGGCAAAAGTTTGTTACTGGTTCATAAACTGACTTTATGAGGCAGTAAAAATACCAAAGTGTGTTAACAAATAATGCTAACTTATGTGGCTGCTACTACCATATTAAGGAACAAACAAAAACAAACTTGAAATTTGAAAACTATATATATATATATATATATATATATATATATATATATATATAATTTAGTTTTATGGTTAGAGTTAGTGTTGACAAAAAATTATAAAATTATAAAATTGAAAATAATATACACTCCTAACAACATTCAGAATATTTTTACTTTTTATTTTTTGTTGTTCTTGGTCTCCCCTTATCTCACTTATATCAGAAAAAAATGTTATTTCATCTAAAAAAAACTATTTTAATGTCAATGACTCTTCTCAAAAGTATAGAAAATGCTAAAATTTCCTTGTTTGCAGTGATATTCATATCTTATCTAGGAATGGGACCCAGTTATTCCCATTTAACCTTCTGTTTTTATTTTTTTATATACAGGTTCTTTGAATAATTTTTTTGTTGGGTCACATATGTTGAAATAAAATTTAATACTCAAAATTCTATATTGCCAACCAAAATTTCCAATCACCCATCATTTTCTGTTCAGTTGCTCATCACTTACCCAACAGTTGAAATCACCCACTAGTGGGCATTATTGGCCAGGTTGGGAAACCCTGGTATAGACCATAAAGAGTCAAATTGTTATATTGTTATTGTAAGTCATTTCTTCTCTAGTTTTCCAGCAAACTATTTGCTTTAAAAAGGGACATAATAGTATGAATCAAGATTTAAGCAGGAAAGCAACAATTGCAAAAGAAGATAAAATTGATTTTCAAGATGAGAAAAAATCTCAAACTCAACAAAATACAAAACTAGATTTTTTTATTCTTGTTGTTTATAAGCAGCATTCATCAAAATCTCATTTAACACTTGAAGCATTTTAAAAAAAAAGAATAATCTTAAATTTCATCTAGTTTTTAAAAATATGGCTACCAAACTTTCAACAAATCTCCATATTATTGACATGTAGGAAACAATTTTCTTTTGAACAAACTTACTGAAAAATATCACCTTACCTTTGGGAAGATGAAGGCTTTTCTTGATATATTTACCGCAGATTGTCAAAGTTTCTGAAATAAGTAAATAATAGAGTATATTTTCTTATGTGACTTTTTTCCTTATATGATTCTGTATGCTGTCAAACAGAACATATTGTTAACTGATTTATCATTTGAAGGCATTTAAGTCAGATTGGAAAATGTTTGCACTTCATTTAACAATTGAGATAAAATTTCCCTAAGTCTTGTAAATGAAACAATTTCTGTACTGTGACCATTTGCAGTCATGACAAATCAGTTATATTAATTGCTACTATTCTTGATTTAATAAGTACATTTCCACACACTTCATGTCCCATGATTAATTGCCTGACATGCCAATCAGAAAAATCAATGTAAGTAAATAGAAAAGGATGGTTATTGTTTTTAGTTATTTTAATCTTGCCAAATATTGTTTAATTAAAAAAGAAATTGACACACTGTTTCTTTAAAATGAAAGTGAATTGATCAAGAAAATGTTTCAAGATGCTAATGTTGATCTTAATTTGGTTGCATAAGATTCTCCAAATGTAGTTTTTTTCAAGATTTTTAATGATTTGTATTTTTTTTTTTTTTTTTTTTTTTTTTTTTTTAAGCGTATCACCCCAAGCAAGGCTGGAGGCCACTATCACGCAAGAGGTTATAGAAGGGTTGGAGGAAGAGCAGATAGGAGTGGTAAAGTAGAGGATGTGGTGAAAGAGGAAGACAGTGGGTCGATCAAGGCAAGGGGGTTACAGAAGATTTGGAGCGAGAGCAGATAGGAATGAAAAATGAAAGGATGTGGAGAAGGGAAGTGGATAGATCAAGGCAACTGGAGATGTCGATTAACGCTACACTTAAACCGTTGGAGATTGTATTTGTCAGGGAAACAGTAATAGGGAAGGGAGTTCCATAGGCGAGATGTGCGAGACATGAAGCTATTGGAGTAGAAGAGACGTCTACATCTAACAGTTTCCACGGTGTAGGGGTGGGAGCGGGAAGCCAGCCTCGTGCGGCGTTTAAATTCACGAGGTCTGGGGACAAGTGAAAGCAGCTCCTCGGAGCAATTACCGTGAAAGTACTTGTAAAAAAGGCAGAGTGAGGCAACATCGCGTCTGTGAGAGAGCGACTGCAGACGAGATGACAGATCAGGGCCAATCATGTTGCCTATCCGTCTCTGGATCTTATCAAGAACCCTGAGGCAAACAGCAGGGGCCCCAGACCATATATGGCAGCAATACTCCATGCAAGGGTGAATGGTTGATTTATAGACTTGGAGGATCAATTCCAGGGAGAAAAATTTCCTGGCTCGGCACAGAGAACCAATTTTATAGCTTATCAACCTTTTATAGATTATTTAAAGCCAGAAAATATTTTTTTTTGGAGAATGATTTACTGATACAAGTCCTACTAATTAATCCTTATCTCAGGGGGAAGAGGTGGATTCATACCCCCTTTTCCACAGGTATTTGCACATAAGTTAATGTAAAAAAACCCGACTGGAATTGGAACACAACTGTCCGATTTCCAATTTTGAGCTATTATCCATTACATCCCTGCACATCCAATCCTACATCACCTGGTATTCTGAAGAGGTTACCCATTAGGTACTGACCAGGCTTGATATTGATAATCTTCGGTGATCTTATGAGAACCACTGTTTCAACGTGATATGGCCATTAGCCTATTTTTAATAAGAATTTATATTCTAAGCTGAAACTGACATGATATATTGCTTGTATAGATATCTCTTGAAATATTTAACCAACATCAGTTGGTTGATAGCAATTATTTTGAAGACATTAACTTGATTAGGAGAATATTGCATGTTATATGATGGTTGGCTGAAAAGTTCACAGGCTGACCTCTTACGGAATGCGACTAAATGAGATTTATTTTTCAACATTTTACAAGTGTTGTTTTATCAATCTTTTTAATAAGGACTGTCATTATAAGCTGAAACTCAGGTGATATATTGCTCATATAAATATATTCTGAAATATTTTATCAACATCAGTCGGTTGGTACCAATTATATTGCGAAAACACTGAATTGCACAGTAAAATCTGACAGAAAAATACAGATCTTCCAATATTATTTCATTTTTCTCTGAAACAATTTGCTAAACATGTGTATGGTAGCATGGAAGAACAAATGAAAAGAAGCTGTCCTGCCAGTGAAAGGAAAAGAAGACAAGTATTCTTTTGGATTGCCGATACAGTGGCTATATACTGAATGTAAGCAAAGGAGGTGTCTTTGAAGTAAGTGTAATCTTAGTAAGGCCTGGAGTAGAAATGTTTGTCATTTGTCAGGTTGGTTGAACAAGGTCATAATGGTGATGTCAAAGGGGTCCTGCAGTGGATAAGTGAAGTTTGTTGTTTGCCATAAATCTGGCTCAGTTGTTTGAGTGGCTTTCATAAAGCAGATGTGTGTTGGCTTCCAGGCTCATAACTTTTTTCATGTTTTTTCTTTGATGGCAATGTTCGTGATAGGTTTCTTTTATGTTGTGCTTTTTGAGATTTGTTTTGTGAGCTAGATGTGATGTTCTGAGCCCCTCTGCAGAGGATGACTTTCTTATTTTTGGTTTTGCTTTCTTAGCATTCACATACAAGTTTTACTAATTGACCCAATATCTGGGGGAGCAGAGGTGGATTCATACCTTATCAGAATTTGATAAATAAGAAGACATTATAATGTGGATATAAGTTGGAGGATAATTTCTATATTACAATCAATATATAAACTAATCCCTCACTTTGTGGCCATGGTAGTTTCTATACATTTCTATTTCAGAGAATGTAAATCTAAAAGACATGCCTGAGTAGCTAATCAGTATTTCATTGATTGATTGATTCGCTTTCTATAGCTTATTAACAAACAAGGAATTATAATATGGATATAAAATGGGGGGGGATTCTATATTACAATCAATACACAAAATGATCCCTCTCTTTGTGGCCACGGTAGTTTCTATACATTTCTATTCCAGAGAATGTAAATAAATCTAAAAGACATGCCTGTGTAGCTAATCAGTATTTCATTGATTGATTGATTCCATTTCTATGGCTTATCAACAAACAAGAAATTATAATGTAGATATAAAGTGGGGCATCAATTCAACATTCCAATCAATATATAAAATGATCCCTCACTTTGTGGCCTGAGTAGTTTCTATACATTTCTATTTCAGAGAATGTAAATAAATCTAAAAGACACGTCTGTGTAGCTAATCAGCATTTCATTGATTTCTTTTCATTTTCTATGGCTTATCAATGCTTTACAGGATATTTAAAACCAGAAAATATCTTTAGATTTTAAGATGTATTTTTAATAATGGTTAAAGGTGATAATAATGGGTTAGAGATAAGTCTTAATAATTAACCCATCACTGGGGGAGAAGAGGTGGGTTCTATACTCATTTGCTCATAAGTGAACACAACAGGAATTGGAACTTGACTCTCTGATTTAAAATTCTGAGCCATTATCCCTTACAACACCCACACATCTAAGCTTACAGCACCTGGTATTTCCAAGTGGTCACCTATCTTGGTACTGACCTAGCTCAATATTGCTTAACTTTGGTGATCATACAGGAACTGGTGTTTCAAGGTGATGTGGCCATAAGTTTCATAAAACAGTTTTTTAAATGCAAATATCAATCAATATTTTTTAAATTTCATGGTAATTGTTCAGATGAGCTCTTCACTTCAAATTTAAGTGCAGTACTAGACTGGTAACGAGGTCTCACCAATTTATAGTCGAGCTGGTTAGGTGTAACCATAAATTCTATGCTAACAGTTTCTTATCTCATACTTTCCACTTGTGGAACTCCCTTCTAGCTTCATTCTTTCCAACAAACTTTAATCTGCAAAAATGTAAATGCAATGTCAATTGCTATCTACTGTCTTCCTGATTACTCTTCTTTGAGTCTGTGCTCCTTACTAATGTCCCTATTTTGAATTCTTTCACACCCACTAACCACTTACATCTCTGCGGCTTTACAGTCTTGCTTGGGGTGAACTGAATTTAAAAAAGAAATAAATTACATTGCCTCAGAAAAGAAAGAAAAATAAGAATGAATAGAAAAAAAGAAAAATTGTGGCAAAATATTCTTGAAATTTTCATGCAAATTAAGATTCCTATTCAAGAAAAATTCTCCTGGTCTGATATTCTTTGCCATCTTCTGCAAGATTTCAGACTTAAAGACCTGAAAAACATTTAAAGGTATTTCATTTGCATGAAATAATTAACCCAAACCGGAAAATAATTATTACCTGCCCACCACCATCCCCATCAATTGGTCATCGACTTTTCTTAGTGGCAGAAAGAAAATCTGTTAAAGACACTCTTATTTGATTCTCATGTGGATTGACTAAATATTTTCCATTTCAGTTCATGCCATTCATCTCAAAACCAAAATTTGACAGTGTCATCAGATGACAATGGGAGACCTGACAATCGATATACAACACTGGAGATGATTAATTTGGAAAGGCTTTGGAATAATTTTTTTATTGTAGGAAAGACATTAATGAGCAAAATCTTGGTAAAAGACCCATTAGATTATTTGACACAGTCTACATGTGTATAGTGAGGGAGGGTATGTATATATTTACATATAATTATATATATATATATATATATAATTATATATATATATATATATAGAGAGAGAGAGAGAGATATGGTATCACAAACTTCCTAGACTTAACCTTAAAAATTGCACCATGCCTCTATTAAATAATATGTATAATGTATTATTTAAATTTTCGCCATGAAATCCTCCTCCTGGGAATGTACATAACAATTCGAACTTGGCAGGGAGGGGGGTATGCCTATTCACGGTTTCTGTGAAGATCTTGTGGTTTCAGTCATGAAAGTTGAGAAATTGTTTGGTGATAGTCTTCATGGACGAGTTTGTAAAATTTTGTCTAATTCTTCTGTGTTTTGATAGGGATTGGTAATCCTAAACACTAATCATTTTGAGTTTCATGATAAAATCCAAGAAGAATCAGCAATATTATTGGCTCTGATCTAACATCTTGGCTTCAGTCACTTTCCCACTGCTATAAGGTTGCCACACTTTGCCTTTTCTATAAATACTTTTCGAGTAATTGTTCAGATGAGCACTTCGCTATGGCGCCTAGACACTTTGAATTTAAGTGCAGTATTAGACTGGTGATGAGGTCTCACAATGTTGAGCTGTTTAGATGTAACCGTAAATTCTATGCTAACAGTTTCATTTCTCACACTTTTTATTTGTGCAACTCTCTTCTGGATTTCCAGCCAAGTTTAATCTGCAAAAATTTCAATTTAATATCAATTGCTATCAACTGTTTTCCTGATTACTCTTCTTTAGTTCGTGCTCCTTAATAATGTTTCTGTTTCTAACTCTTCCACACCCAGTAACATCTCAGTGGCTTTACTGCCTTGCTTTGGGTAAACTTGAAACTTGTTTGTACATCTGTGGAAACTAAGTGAATAATTGATGACATTGGAGGATGATTAATTCAGTAGGCGAAACCCAGATCAGATATTTTGCTATGAAATGGCAAGAATTAGCAGAAAATCTGGGGATTCCATGAACTGACTGGAAAATATCTGGCCATTTTGAATATCTTCATTGACAATTCCTTATGTCTTATATTGGGATTTTCAGGCAAAACATTTGCTTTTAAACACCTTTACAGTCAATTGTTAGATTATTGTCTTACTACTTTTACCACCTCTTAATTGTTGGTGTTCCCAGGTCCACTCTGACCCGGGGTGGTAGCACCTGTTGGTGTCCCAGCTATGGGCAAATAGTGAACTTCCAGGTCTTTTGCAAAGTTCCAGGTCTTTTCCAGCACATTTCATTTTGAAAAAATATTATTACCAGCTGTACGTTGTTGAAAAAATATTATTACCAGCTGTACGTTTTTGTAAAAATAATATTACCAGCTATACTTTTTTGAAAAAAAAAAAAAAAAAAACCCTTTTCAGCATTAAATGGCCCAACGAAGGTGAATATACTGGTTAAACAAACAAACTATATTTCCTACTTTTCACCCCTGAAAGAGAAATTTCAGACTGTGGATGAGATTAGAGAAAATGTGAAGAGGCAGCTGATGGTAATCCCAAAAGATAATTTAGCAGATTATTCTGAAAAGTGAAAAAAAACTCAAGGGGAATAATTCAAAGGGGACTAAAGTACCTTTGCCCCACATAAACAACATTTTTCTTCATCTTAAAAGGCTGAATCATTTTCAAATAAACCTTGTAACAGTTTTTTAGCACAAAATAACTAATTTATTTAAACAAAATAAAATTTAATAGAATTATTTGATGAATCAAAATATTCATTACAAGTTGCTATACGTTTACTTCACCTTGGAAGCAAGTTATCAATTCCATTCCTAAAGAACTAAAAAATTCTTCATTCAAAGAATTGGTAAATTCATTGATGGTTGATTTGCTTTTTATTTGAGAACTTCTTGCTTCTAAGGAACTGGTTTAACTGCTTGGAAAAGTAATAATTTATAGGAAAAATGTTTGGTGAATTGTCAGGATGCAATGAAATCTCCATCTTCAACTGATTTAATGTCATTTTTGCTATATGAGGACAGTAAAATTATGTCATTTCTATTCACCAAATTTAGTGCTGTTTGTTAGTTTTGCAGACACTATTTCAAAATGGCTTGCATATCTTATATGCATTGTTTGGTTACTTTTAACAAAACTATGATGCATTAAACTATAATTGATCCATATGTTCCCAGAGAAAATAATGAAATTCCATTTGATGTTTAAGCTTCTCCTTCACATACAGTCATTGAGCAGAACTTCTCCAGTTATTATACAAAATCTATGCAAAAATGGAATAATTCATAACATTAAGCCTCATTAATGTGAGCCTCTGTTTAATTTTTCTGTCTATATTTCTGAGATGTGATATTCTAATTATTTA
This sequence comes from Acanthosepion esculentum, assembly GCA_964036315.1. NCBI lineage: Eukaryota > Metazoa > Mollusca > Cephalopoda > Sepiida > Sepiidae > Acanthosepion > Acanthosepion esculentum. Next base: position 125,539,015 of record OZ038487.1, read on the forward strand.
CACTATTTACTTAGTTTCGACCGTTATCGCCATCTTTTTTCCCACATTCACATTTTGGCTATGGTATGCTCCAGCCTTCTTTAGATCATCGGAATTTTGAACGGAACACTTTATTGTGTCCACCACAGTAGATTGTTCTAGTTCCATATGCCATGCCTCTTTCGGATATCTCAAGTCTCAGTCATTTCCCTTAAACTCAACTCTCCAAGATTTTGTTCACCTCTGTTGTAGCCAGGTATTGAACTCCCAACTCTTTGGCTCAAGTCACTGGATTACTTCAACCAATGCTTTTATCCACTGGACCATGTACCCCAATGGATGAAATAAAGTGTTCAGTTCAAAATTCCAATCACCTGAAGAAGGCCAGAGTGTACAATAACTGAAACATTGTGAATATGAAATCAAAGATGAGGATAACAGTCTGAACATTGTAACTAGTGTAAATGGTTTTGTTTCTCATTCTATTCAAATAGAATTCATTTATCAGACTTATTTTTCATGTCAGTCATTATTAAGAAATTTGAAAAGGTTTCAATCAATAGAAGGAAGTTTACTGACTGAGGTTTTTGGATCATTTTCAAATAAATTCTTTATAGCTTCATCATTGAATTATGGTTTTGGAAACTCTTCATTTTCTACACTCAATTCTACACATGCAAATTTTTAAACCCAAAAACATTTACTCTTCATTCACTAACTGTATTGTCTCCAAATGTAAGAATTTTTATTCTTTATAGTTCTTTAAAACTGACTTTGAAAACATTCAAGTTTAAAACTGATGAACCAAGAAGAGAATTTCTTTGCAATTTAAGAATAGATTGTAGAATAATATAGTTCTTTAATTATAACAAATAAAATGAAAATCCAGTCAAATCTCGACTCTTATAGGTTTAACTATTGTGGCTTTGTGAATTTACCATCAAATATTAAAGGGAACCTTTTTATTGGCCAATTGCAGAAAATTGCAAATGACATGTAGATGAGAAAATGTAAAGAAAATAGGAAAAAAAGTTCAGTAAATCATAGATGCATCAAATATTTGGGCAGTTATATTGAAGGAAAATTTTCTTTTTTTTTTTCTCAGACTGCATTGACAAGAAAAATAGACGCAGAAAACAAATGGATTTTTCGCTTATAAAAGAGTAAAATATAAGAAATATTTTTGCAAAATCCAGTGACATGTTCATTAGCTATTTTCCTTCATTCTCACTTCTTAAGATGGAAGATTTTATTTCTGGAAGATTTCTATGGACAGAGCTAAATTTAACTGCCAGCACATCTGTTATGGCGTCAGAATGGATAACCAAAAAATTAAATGCAAACACCAATTTCAAGGGCATATAACTCTGTTCTGTAATAAAACAAATGATTCTTATATCAGACTTTTCTCCAATTCTTTTTTTTTTAATTATATAACTTTGTTAAATATGGTCAACAGAATTAATAGGTAAGGTTTTGGGATAGAGGTTCCTACAATGCTAACCCCAACCCCAACCCCTGTAGAGGGCTGAGTATAATATAATTTATAGCTTTAATTTAAGTACTGCTTTCTCTTTACTGTTAATGGATAAATTCTTATTTTTAATGCTCCATAACATTTTGGAAGAAAATATTCTTCATGTAAATATTTATTTCAATTTCTGCTGTCTGCTTCTATTAATATAACTCTTATATTTAACAAAGAGCAAAAACAATAGGAACATGGAATAGTTTGTGGCTAAATACAGGTCATTGCTTCTTTATGTCCTTTTAACAGGATGACCCATTTTTCTCTTTTGCTTCTACTTGAAAATTTGATTATTAATAACAATTGAAATAGAAATTTCTCTGTTGGAAGCAAATATCATTATTTGGCTGTTGTTTATTTTGGTAACGGTTCCCATTTAGAAGAGATGACAATATCTGTATTGAATGTGACTTTTTTTTTTACTCATTTACAATGTAATTAAAGATCTTAATTTGTGTTAGTCATTACTTTTTTGTTTTGATTTTGTTTTTTCAGAAATTGTCAATATATTTTTGTTTAGCAAAAATAAAATGGGCATAATTAAGAGAGAAAAATTGAAAAACAAATATGAAATGTGAAAAAAAAATGTACAACAACAGAATGAGCTAATCAGCCATTAATCTTCATTCATCAGAACTCGGTCAAGGAAAGTAAAATATTTGTGGCCAACCAACTAAAAAGGAAGCATGAATAAGAACATATAACACGTGTATCAATAATGAGAACATTTTTATAAACAAATTCCACTCACACCTGATAACAACCATTCTTTCTGTTTATTAAAAGAAAGGTTGTGTTGATTTAATGAATATCGTTTCAAGGACTTTTCAATGATAGGATGTGATTCACACACAAGTGAGAATATTTTGTATAACGTTTTTTTTATGATTACAGACCCCCTTAGTTCTTTTTCCTTTTTGTCCCTTTTAATTCCCTCTTAATTATATCCAATTTTTTTTTTTTTGCCTTAATTTAAAGGTTGTAGTCTAAGATCTTAAAATATTTTTTTTGTTTTATTTGCAAATAGTAAACATAATTTATGACAATTTATTTTCCTTGATTTTGTTGGGTTAACTTATTTTCCTCTTCCACAATAAATATGCACTATCATTGGTTGGTCATGTCATCCTTCATAGCCAGTCAGTGAAGTGTAGTCAGTACAGAAGACAGTTTTCAAGGACACACCAGTAAGAGATGTTTTTCTGACACATTGATAAGAAAACAGCCTTTTGCAATCTGATATACTGGGCCTGTGAGTAAAGACTGTTTTTGTAACATCCATTAGCTTTCTACTTCGGGGTTTGAGAGAAGGTATGTAACTCATTTCTATACTTTGTTAGTATCTTCTTTTTCTAAAAACTAAAACCTTCATTTACATTCTTTTGAATTTTTTCTAGCCATCTTTCTTTATCATAAATGTTTTGGCAATGATCATAGGTACTACTGAGGTTTCACACATTTATTTGGTGAGATTTTTGAGATTCACCAAGACAGAATATTTCCTGTAGAAATAGCATGAAAACCAGGAAGAAAGATATTGTTATTGGTCAGGAATTAGTGTAACTGTTAATGATAGAATAAGTTTATTATATGTATAATATAAATTGCTAGTGCTTTTACTATCGGAATGCATTGAAAATCAGAAAGGGATTGTCTTTGGTCAGGAATGAATACATTGATTTTTTTTTTTCAAGATACTTTTTCCATATATTTTCACAGCATCAATTTTTTAAAGAATGACACCCCACCTTATTCCAGAATTTATATTTTAATACAAACACCTCTACTTCTGCTGTTTTGAATTTGTGATTCTTGAAGTATTCATAACCACCCACCTTAAATCTGACTCAATGTTTCTCTCTAAATTAGACACACTTGAAGAACATTTCATATCTTTTTGATTTATATGATTGTTTTGGAGCATTGTTTATATCAGATGTGAATCTGTGTTTCTGACTCATAAATTGAGTTCAAAGTCAGGAAAATCAATTTGATTTGAAGGAGAAGAAAAATAAGACTTGAGGTTGGTTGGTAGGAGAGGGTAAGAAGGATGAGACTGAGTGAAATCAATGCACATCTCTCTTTTATATCAATGGAAAGTGTAACATGAATTCTTGGCAAATTAATTATGCTTCAAGAGATTTGCACATATATTTCACAAAATGGTAAGGCGCCATTTAAATGTATATATATATTTATTTATACATCTAATATTGCTGTATCCTCATTCTGGTACACATAAATACACATAGAATAATATATATATATATATATATATATATATATATATATATATATATATATATATATATACACACACACACACACACACACACACAACTCTATCTCTCGCTGTGTTCCTATCTATCTCTCACTCTAACTTACAAATATATTTATACACTTTCAAAATTTGTAATAATTGATTCATTCATTGGTTAGTTGGTTTTATGACATGTCATCCCTTTTTAGGTTATTTGATATTGAATCTTGTATGGGGCACCCAATGAGGTTCGAATTACTATTCAGTAGTAACAGTCAACCGAACTAGTCTCACTAACCATTACTTCATGTCAAGGCACCTCAGTAATAGTTGAAAGAAAGAAATACCAATGTATTTATGGAGCACAGTGATAGCTCATATAGCAACGATATTCACTCAAGTCCCAGCATTTGATGTTCAAGTCCAGTTAAAGCTTAAATCTGTCAAAATTGTGATAGTTTTTTTTTTTAATTTTTATTTTTTTATGTGTCACAGGCAGACCTTTTTGTCTTTCTATTCTTGCAAATCTGCAATTTCTGACTGTTACTACAAAACCAGCAACAATATCTCCATCAAAGTTGACTCCTGGGATCAGACAGGATTTCAGGGATGAAGCATTATTACCGATAACTTAAAGCACTATACTCCTGATTTCACCAGATTTTGTTTGTTTTCCATCACAGTATGGGAATTTTAGATCCATGCAGATGTTGTCTATATTCAATCTTGGAGAATCTTTATATATTTCCTTTTTTCAGATAAAGACATTGCAAGCTGAGTTGGATGGACTGAAATTTATTTGATAATAAAGCATCAACTATTCACTTTTTATGGGAGACTCAAAATAACAACATCAGTGATATTTGTAGGACAGGAGAGAGCATTCATTTCCTGGTATGAGAAACAATTGAGGATTTCCATTTCACCCCAAGCAAGGCAATAAAGTCACTAAGACACCAGTGATTACTGAGTATGGGAGAATATGAGAAAAAGTAAATCAGAAGTGACAACAATAAAAGAAGAGGAATTAAGAAGACAGAAGATATCAAATGCATTAGTTATAGATAGAAATAAATTCAACCACAACTTTGGTGTAAAGAATGTCATATCTATTAAAAGAGAAAGTAACTTAATTAAAAGTAAAAATCTTGAGAGTGCCACCATGAAGCCATATCAAAATATAAATCTGCAACCTGGATTTTTTTCAAATATCTCCATTCCTGAAAGAATTACTCCTTTCCAAAGCCAACATATAAAAAAAGTTAAAAAAGTTAAAAGAAAACAGTTAAATTCATAACCTCATGTTATTTAAAATGTATGACACATAAATGAATCCCAAACTCAAATAATTTAAAGATTAATTATATGCATAAAAATAATTTCAAGAACATCATTTATTTACTTTCTTAGATATTGAATTGTCAGTGTGGGGAAGGGTTTGTGCATGAGTCTAATGAATATTTTCCTACATTTGTTTTAACAATTTTGTTGTATGTTGTTTTAAACTATATGATGTTTCTTTTCCTGTTGGCTATTTTTTGTGGTGTGAGTGTTGTGGAAAATCCACAGTTTTTTAGGACTGTTTTATAATCTTTCTTGGCTTCATTGAAGTTGGTTTTACTGGAAGAATTGTCAGATAAACTGTGGTTAATTGATTGGGGATTCTGCTTGATTATTGATGGTGGGTAGTTGGAAGATGTATGTGAAATGATTTGTCATTAGGTTCTCTATGTGGTTGATATGTAACTTTTTATAGGTTGATCATGATATTTAGGAAATTGACTTTTAGTTTAGTTTTTATGTCTGTGCCAAATCCCATATTTTTGAAAAGTTTTATAATTGTTTTTCTGGTTTTGTATGTTTTTTGTCATTTTAGAGTTTCATAAGATTATGAGACTGTCAACCCTGTAGAGGCTTATATCATTTTTATTGATTATATTACTTAGTTCATGTAGCAAATGTATACTTATAAGCTTGCAGAGTATCTGCACCATCAAAGCTTCCCATTGTAATGTCAAAGGTCCCTCCTTTCTTTATCCATGTATATTTGTTATCAAATAATAGTGATTTTTGGCAGTGCTTAATTATTTTTATTTCGTTTGTGCTTATTTTTAATTGTTCTTAAGCTAAGGAGATAGCCTTATCTAGCATGGGTTCTTTTATAGAAGAGTAGAATTCTTTCATATCTAGTTGTACAAATTGGCAATTATATTTGTTTTTTTAATTTGCGAAACCAGTCTATAGTTATTTTTGTATTTTTCCACTTATTTAATTCTTTCTAGTAGTGTTTTACTTATTTTGCCTAATTCACTTTTGGTTGGGTTCATAAGTTGGCATGTTGGGTTTGTTTTGAAGTTTTCTTTGTGGTCTTTTAGTGTAACTATTTTTTATATGTTACTTAAAAATAGAAAACTTAAATGAATACAAAAAAAATAAGTAAAATAAATGAAAAATGTAAATCACTAAATATGTAAACAAATTAAGTAAATAGTAAACAAATGAACAAACTAGAAATGCACACATGAACAAAAGTAAGCATAATAAGAAGAATCAACAAGTAATCAATAATAAATGGGAAAAAAAACCTTAATAAAAAAAACAATATTATAGCTAAAAAGAACTGAATTCATATCCACAATTATTTCTACTCAATAGCCTGTAGATGAATTTGAAACATAACTTATCATTCACCCAATAACTGTTAGGACAATACAATAGACCTACCCATAATGCACTATTGACAAGCATCTATAAATATTTGAGCTAAAGTACACTACACACGGCCTGACAATTACATTTAAACAGGAAACAGATTGTTGCGACAATGTCCAAATTCATATTTATATATGCTCTACCTCCAATATTGAGCACTTTAATCCATAAGTATAGCATATCTTAAAAGCATAGTTTTTTTCTGATTTGTTTAATTTTACATTTTAATGTGTATTTTCAATTTGATCTTCTCTCGGCGTTTATAACCATATTTTATGTCTTTTTATCAGTTCTCTTGTTGCCTTTGAGTTATCTCTTTTTTTTATTGATATTGCAAGTGGCAATCTATTTAATCTTTTTGAACACTGTCCTTGTGCATTGAAAAGCATAGATGTGAAGAGCTGCCACTGAGCCTTTAAGCATTCCACACTACATCCCAAATGAATCTACTAAAAGAAGACAATGATCCTACTTTCCTTCTCAATGTGATGATGATGGCGGCTGTGTCAATGACATAGGCATTCAGATTTGGGATAAGAATGGTCTTGAAGAGAAAATCAACATCCTCTACCAATTGTTCCAAACCTTTCCAAAAGAGAAACAATGATCTGGAATAGGACTAAAAGCAGTGTTGGCACCGACCCTGAATCCATGATAAAAATTCAGGATATGGAATTAGTAAATACCAAACACTTCAAATACCTCAGTGTATGAATTAGTTATAAGAAATTTAGTATAGGAGAAAAGGAAATTCAACCTGGAATAAGATGCACTAGAGGTAGTTTTATCCAACACTGCAAACTGCAATAAAACCAAAACATTAACCTGAAAATTCAAGTCATATTCTTAAATAGCCTCGTCAGATGGAGACTTTCATATGGATGACATGCTTGGGGTGAAACCTGTTCAGAAATATCTAAACTGTATACAACTGCTTTCTAAGATCAATGCTTCAAAATGAAGTGAAGCCCATGGATCTTGCTGAAGATCATTGTTCTTTGAATCTCGTGAACTGGTATTACAGAATCACAAACAACAAATTGTACCAAATAACAGAAACCACATCACTTGAGGACTTTCAACAGCGGCAACAGCTAAAATGGATAGCACATGTAACCCGAAAAGAAAATAATGATATAATCGTGATGCTCACTTTCCAAACTACTTCAAATAAAAGTTTAGGCAGGAAAACTGAATCACACAAACATGTTGTACTAGTGAGCTTCATTCATTTTCTACGGCTTATCAATCCTTTGTCAGTTACTAATGAGCTGTCATGTGACCTTCAACCTTATATCTATCCTACATATCCTCATAATTTGCACTTTTTACCTCCTCCTCTTACATTCATACAACAAACTCATTAAGTAAGCATCTACCTTGAGCATTTCTTGTGTCTTGTATTGGGTAATCAATTAGTATAATATAAAATTAAAAAGATAAAAAATGCAGTGCAAATGTGCCTGAAATTGTCCCACATGGAAAAATTAAAATGCATATAAGAAATATGGAGATTAGTAAAGAGAAGATCTTATTTGTAACATCCCCAAGAAGAACGGAGTGCACCCCTTTGTTAATGTTTAAGTTTCTCTTTAGAGTGCATCAATCTGGTTTCAGAAGGGTAATGTTAAGTAACAACTGTACAACTTCATATGTGGGTGGCCAAACAGTAATTGGCTATGGTATTGTTGTGAATGAAGCAGCAAGTAACTCTTTAATGGGCTGTGTCACATGACCTTCAAGGGTTAAGAAACTGGTTACCCTTGTCCAATATGCAGTTTATTTCTCCTCCAGTGAAATGTTACAGAATATATTGTCCTACTTAGAAAAAAACCTGTGTGTTTTCATGTGTCTTATACAATATAAAGATTTAAACACTATATGCAGTAAACACCATCTGTGATTGTTACCCTTATTATTTCTTCAGAAGAAACAGTCTATATTTCTGAGATGAGGTATTGTAACTATTTACACTATTTACATTGTTCAGACTGTTGTCCTCATCTTTATTGCCATATTCACCTTCAACATCTGTCTATATTTCTCAGATGAGATATTGTAACTATTTACACTATTTACATTGTTTGGACTGTTGTCCTCATCTTTATTGCCATATTCACCTTCAATATCTGTCTATATTTCTCAGATAAGGTTTTGTAAATATTTACATCGTTTGGACTGTTATCCGCATCTTTATTGCTATATTCCCCCTCAACTTCTGTCTATATTTCTCAGCTGATGTATTGTAAATATTTACATTGTTTGGACTGTTGTTCTCATCTTTATTGCTATGTTCATGATGTTTCAGCCATCCTATGCTTCAGGACATGGCTAGTGAATAAAAGTAATGTTTGAAGTAATCCAAAATTGTCTTGAGCCAAAGAGTTGTAGGTTCAATACCTGGCCACAGCAGAGGGAACAGAAATTTAGAGAGTTGAGTTACTAAAGGAAATCAACTGAAACTGAGATATCCAGAAAAGGCATGGCACGTGGAACTAAAACAATCTACCTCAGTGGACTAAATAAAGGGTCCAATTTGAAATTCCAACATATATCACCTGAAGAAGGCCAGAGTGTACAATGATCAAAACATTGTGAATCCGACAGTAAAGATGAAGATAACAGTCCAAACGCTGTAAATAGAAGAAACAGTCACTTACAAAAGATCTGTGTGTGTTATTTTAATGTTTTATAGAATATAAAAAGGAAAATACTACATGAACTAAAATCATTTGATGTGTTTGTCTTTTATAATGTCTATAAGGGAAAGACCAAAAAGAAGAAAAATGTTTGTGAGTTACTGACATAGAAATTAAAAATACAAAACTTCCAGCTTGTAAAATAACTGCTGTTGCTAACGTCATTAATTTCTACAAAGAAACAGCCATTTAGAAAAGACCTGTGTGTTTTCTAGTGTCTTCTACGATACAAACGTTTAAATACTAACAACTGCGATTGTTATTATTAATAAAGAGAAAAACAGAGAATATATTTTATTCTGTACAGTCTTTTAATAAAACTTGATATTAATGCTGAATGAAAGACAAAAGCAGACATATTTTACTTTAATGTTTAATACATAGAAATAAATAAATAAATCCATTCCCTCTCCTCTTCTCCATTCTTTCTGGCAGGCATAGTTGTGCAAATTAATTGTTCTAAAAAAATAGCAATGAAAATGGCCTCTTTAAGTCTTAAAGGAATTCTATGTTTAAACATAAAACAAATCTTTGCAGAGGACGAGTTTTCTACTTCAATCTGATGCTGTTTGCATCGTTGACATCACATGATTTTGATAATAAATTAAAACCTTTCTTTTGCTGGCAGCATTTTTCAGATTTACAATGAATTTTAATCAAGATTTTGATTAATTAAATAATCTGATGATTTCTAATTAGTTTAGCTTTGATAATTTACAGTTTTTCCCCCTTTTTCATTTGTTTCTTCTCAAAAGTAAGATTATTTGAAAATAAAAAAATTTCAGTTTCTGTTCACAATGTCAGGGTTAGAGATGCTCATTAGCATCACTTTGAAAAATTTCTGTTTCCATTTCTTTTATTCAGACACAATGATAGAAAATTATAATCAAAATAAAAAGTCACAAAATGTGTTGCTGTTTCTGTATTAAACAAGTTTAAATAGTTGAATATTCATACATGTATGCACTAACCGTAGGTATTCATTTTGTGGTTTTTGATAAAAGTGTCTACTGTCACCATTTTTACAACTTATCTATCTATCCATCTATCTATCTTACATTACATATATAAAAGTGGACCCTGAGGTCAACACCAGTGTTTCATGCTTGAAGACAATCTTCATGGCCTGAAGATTGTCTTCAAGCATGAAACAGACTGACCTCAGTGTTCACTTATATTTACATACACTCTATATTTGATATTGAGCACTTTTACCTATAAATATAGTGTACCTTAAAACTATATATATATATATATATATATATATATATATATATATATATATATATATATATATATATATATATATAGTTCACATTTTTAAAAATTCCAGTTTTTAAAAATGTGAAATATATATATATATAGTTTTAAAGAAAACAAATTGAATGTAATTTTATTGATGTTGGGTTGTTTGGATTTTATGGTTAAAGCTTCTAGTATTTGTAGACATTTTTTATTAGTATTTTTGTGTTATTGATACGTGTCAGATTTTTTGTGTTTTGTTATTATGTGAATTAACTGAGGTATTATTGGATAAATGGCAGGTTAACTGGTGTAGTGATGTAGTGATTGTATCATTTATTTGATTCCCAGGGAGAACTTAAGCATAAATAGTCCAATGTCTTTTGAATGTTTTTGATCAATAAAATAAACAAAATAAAATAAAAAATAAGCATGCTACATGTTTCACAGTTAAAAGAAACAAAAAACAAATAGCACCACACACATACACACATATATATTTATCACTTTAAATGTTATTTTAGTAGATACTCATATTTGAGTAGAGACTCCATTTATTTATTAAAAGGTATATTGATTTATTTTTGTCTACTGGTCTAAATGTTTGAGAGATCCTGTTACAGAAAAATTTGCACTCTCCAGCAGGATTTGAACCTGCATCCCTTGGGGTAGAGGAAGATTACTGTTAAGCCTAGCACACCTTAACCACCTTGGCCATGAAGAGTAGTTGGTCAGGTGAGGCCAAATTTAGTGCCATCAATTGAAATTCTTCACATCATAGAATCTCTTGAAGTTTTTGCTATCTGCACAGTTTCATATCCACATGTAAACAAAGAATTTTAAAACTGATTTTATATATACACAGACTAGTAATAATAGACCTGCCTAATGCTTTTACACCAATCAAAATTTTAAATTTAAGTTTATTTTCATAAAACGTTTCACACATCAAAGCATTAGACAGAGATTGGGACTTTGCTAAGCATACAATTCTCACTGGAAAATACACCATCTACAAAATATCTCTTGATGAGTAATTCCTATTTCTCTGTTTATTCCTCAGTCTGTTGATGAAGGACACAGATGTTTCCAAAAATTCCAAACTATAAACCTTTCTCTCCATGATTCATTTCTGTCATATGGTTAATAATTAATATTTAATAAATGTTTATCATACTGATTATATTGGTACCGTTTGGTTTATCCTTGTTTTATTAACTAACCTCTCTATTTTATACAAACACACACACACACACATATATATATATATATATTTTGTGTGTATTTAGGCAGCATTTTTTCATTCATACATGTTTCATTAAATAATATAGACAAGTTTTGTCTATTTTATGTAAATTCTTTTCATATCGTCTGATAAGCTTAATAACATTATCATTAAACGAAGAAAGAAAATCACAATATTGATGCATATTTTTTAATCCAATCTAACCTTTCGGCTTATATAAGCCATTATCAAAGATGACAATTACATTACAATATATTAAGCAATACACGGACGAGAAATTGATGATAGTCTGTTTTTGTTTAGATGGATGAATTCCAAGCAACGATAAACACATGCATATAAGCTGAAAGCGAAAATCGCACCGCAGCTCATGACGTCACACATGACCACGCGAGAGTGAATTCGGGAAGTATTAAGTATGGGAAGCCGTTGGTATAAACCAGTGGCTTCTGTTTCCAATTATAGTCATTTAAGAATATTTGTGGAGATTTCGTAGTTTATTTTGTTCAGGTTAGGTTTCAACTGTTATATATATATATATATAAAAATTAATTAAGAAGAAAAAATAAGCACATCTGCTAGTTGAGGCAGTGCTGAAAGTTCTCAGGGGTAGGAATGTCTTCTTGGTCATATTTCAGTTTGATCCTCATTAGATGCCCCATTAATGGTGGCCTTATTTCAAGCTTTTTGAACCTATTGTAATGCAATTGTTAACAAAAAGTCACCTTGCAGTTCCTAACTACTATTTTGCGTCCAATTTTCTTTGAGTGCACAATGCAATGACATCATGACAAAACTTAGCTAAACATGGTAAATAGTTGAAAAAAGGAAGACATTTATTAAATTTTATTTGGCACAAGATTAAATTTCAAGGCAGGGATACCTAACTTTGTGAAACCAGGAGAATATACACAACTATCATAACATACACACACACATACTCATTTGTTTTTTAATCATTTCATCCCAAACAAGGCAATAAAGCCACTAAGACATGGGGTTACTGAGTGTGAAAGAATAAGAAAAGTATTAAGGAGAGAAATAAATAAAAAGAACAGTAATCAAGGAGAAATAAGATAATAATTGCATTTAAATGTTTGAAGATCAAAGTTGATTTGAAAGCAAAGAAGCCAGAACAAAGTTTCATAGGCAAGACATGTGAGTTGATAAAATATAGTCTTAAGTTCTGCTATATTTACAGAGTTGAAGTGCTCAATATCTGGGATAGATTAGGTATGAATATAATGTTATGGCTTTACAGTGCTCCTGCCGTCTTATCTTAAAGGGACAGCCTGTTTCTCCTTTATATTTCTTGCTGCATTTGCGTGTTTATTATTTCACCCAGTCCATGTCAGCCTTTTACTCCAGCTCATTTGGCAGATTACTCAGTTTTCTTCTACCCCTCATGTCCTCTGAGTGTCGAATTTTCCAAGTCCTCTTTATTTTAGAAGCAAATGCAAAATTATTCCCTAAATATTGTTGTTACACTCAGAGAAAAAACATTCTTTTTGTTTTTCTCATCATTATTGGTATTTTCTTGTTTTTGTTTAAAATTGAAACATTCTGCCACATTGTTTGACAAAAGTGAAAGAGATAAAAATTCACAAGAAAACAACTTGACATTTGCATTTCCAGAAATAAGCAGTTAATCAAATCATTTGTTTCAAATCAAAAAAGTTACAGACTTCCGAAGCAGTACAAAACAGATTTCCTTTTGTCTGAATCTTTACTTTAGAAAATTCCTAACACTATCAAATCTTTTCAAGTGACAATAACGCCACACCAGACTTTGTTGCAGTTTTGTTTTTTAACCCTACCACCATTTTTTGAATAACAGATATGTTATAACATTAACTTCAATATCAAACACATTTGCCTCAGAAAGAAAAATAACAGCTTACATCTTTTTGTACAGCTTTAATTTGGGTTTCAAAAATGGTAGTTTGCTATAAAATGCTGGAATATTATTCATTGCATCATAAGTCAAGGCTTTCCACAAAATCCAATTCACAATGCTTGGGCACATTCTTTTTACAGATATATTTATTAATGTTTTACAGATATATTAATGTTTTAACAACCTAATGGATTAAAACCAATTTAAACCATTTTTACTTAAATTCAGACTAATGTCCTCATCTTTTATTGTTATGACGACACCTTTTTGTCCATTGTGCCCTCTGGCCTTTTCAGGTATCTGTCAATCCAATTAACCTTCAGGGAATTTCTAATTGAATCCCTTATCTAATCTCTGTGTGTAAATATCTATGGATATCTCATATATTTTATTTAGTACTACTTAATTACTGAACATTTTCACTAAGTCCATGTCTGTACTGCCCAGTTCAGGGATTGAACTCATAATTACTGTCACCAGATTCACAAAGCAACACTTTATTCTACTAGGCTATTGTTCCTTCGAATACTAGAATATATTTTTATTAGTGACTCCTGTCTTTTCAAAATATACTTATTTTGCATTCATTTTCATAATGAATAAAAGTCTTTACATAACAGAAAATACCAGATTCATTTTCCAGAACTCATATCTATATATGAATATAAGATATTGCACATGAGTTCTGGTATTAATAAAATAGGTGCTCGATGTAATATAACAGAGCTATTAAGTATATGATAGGATATCAATTTTTCAATGTTTCTAATGCAGCTATAGCTGATCTTTACATTATTTTTGCTAAAAATCTTCTTTATTATTGCAGAATGATTGAAGTGTTTATGAATTAAATTTAGGAAAATTCTTCAAATATTCATTTGAACATTAAACAGAGAAATAAATTTATGGTCACATGTCAGCATAAAAATAAATACCAGTTAAAATACATTGATCTAGATTAATTTCTACTCTAGATTATGACCGTTCCTTTTTTGTGTTTTCTTTGTACCTATTATTATGGCCTTGTTAGGGCCAGAAATAAAGACACAAAGAGAGGAATTGATTTAAGCAAATATATTAACAGAAACAGTAATACAAACATGTACAAATGAGTGTTACAGCAAGAATGTTCGGTCTGTCTGTGAGAGCTGACTGCTGGAAACTTCCCTCTCCAAAAGGCAGTACCTGCTCCTATTTATAGCTGGGAGAGTCCATGCATGCATTGGTAAATTACCATAACACTTATCTTCTATAAATTTTTTATAGTTATAGGTATGTTTATTTTAATTAATTTTTTTAAAAACAATTAATCTCTGTTTATTTTAAATATAAAATATAAATCCCATTCATATAAAATACAAAATTTAAAAAGGAAACCGTAATGTCCATATAATATATGGACTATGCCAACGTTGCATTAACCAGATATTTTTATTAAAATTTAAATTATGAAATGCTCAGTCTCTACCCAGCACCTGAAGATTATGTTGTGCGTAAAACTTTGATTTGTGCTACTGGTGAGGAAAAAAAAAAAAATATATATATATATATATGCAGTACTTATTGGAAAGTGCTCAATATCAGTGATAGAGCTAACATATTCAGTTGTATGGATATGAGTTTGTGACCCTGGGTTTGACACTTTTGCAATCATCAAGCAAACTGTCTGATGATCCCAAAACCATGAATTCCAGGGTCACAAACTCATATCCATACAACTGAATATATATATATATATATATATAACAATTAAAGATATAAATTACTGTTTCATATATGATTGCTTTGTTGTCTTAATTGACTTCTTGCAAAACTCAGGTAGTCATGGGAGAGTGATTTTTCAAGTATCATATTAGAATTCTACTTGTTTCTTTTGAGTTAGCTGTTAGTTAACATGTATGTTATGCTCTGTAATAGCTTGCCTGTCCCTTGCCCACAAATGTTTGGTATATCAGTGATAGAGTAAATCTAGACAGGGGATGAAATAATGCTCTCATGTGTTTAATGTCTGCTTCAATTATAGGGAGAACCTTATATATAATAAAAATAAGAACAACAAAATGGAAGATAGGAGAGGCTTTAACTTCTATCTCAGTGAAAAAAAAAAATGGAAAACCTTGTCAAATTTGAATCTTTTCATTTGTACCCTCTTACTTCTTTAAATAATGACCTGCATTCATACTTATGATTGTTATTGCAGTATTTTGTTAAAGTCATTAAGCTCAAACATTTAATGATGCAACAGGAGAATTTTCAGGAGTATTTTATTATTGTGGAATTTGCAAGGAGCATATTCAATCTTTATACGAAGATTCATCAGAAAATTAAACTAGAAAAACTGAAATTTTCAAATGTATTATAAGTTAGCATGTAAAAAAAAAAAAAATACTTTTTTTAAAAATCATTTCACCCCAAGCAAGGTGATAATGCCAGTAAGATGCAAGAGGTTCCTGGTAGTGAAAGAGAATTAGAAGACTTTAGTGCAAAGAAAAGACAATAAAAGAACAGGATTCAAGAATTACAGAAGATGATGATTGTCATTGCATTTATATTTTTAAAGATTGTAGGTGACACGGACACAAGAAACCAGAAGATAGTTTCTTTTGTCACACTTCTCAGCGGTTGAACTATCAGAATAGAACTGCATCTAGCTATTTCAACAGTACAACAATGAGACCTAATTGCCAATCTAGTATGCTTACATTCATGTGGTTGAAGTACCAAGGAAGAAAGCTCATTTGAACAATTTCCATGAAAATATTCATAGAAACGACAGAGGGAAGCCATGCCACATTGGTGAGAAAGTTACTGAAGTCAAAATGCCAGTTCAGGATCAATTACATCACAAACCATTCTTTGGATTTTGTCAAGAATCTTGAGATATATAGTCAGAGCACCAAACCAGATATGGCAGCAATGTTCAATTCACAGATGAATGGTCAATTTATAAATGTGCAAAATGGATTCTGGCATGACACAGTGAACCCATTTTCCTAGCAGCTGACCTAGCCATTGATTCAATATAATCACTCCACTTCATATTAGTGAAAAATGTGAGCTCAAGAAGGTGCAAAGAGTTTCTCAGCTAGAAGTTAGCATTAGCCCTACTGATAAAAGGCTAAAAAAGTTCTCTATGGGAATTAAATGATAGCAGTTTTGTTTGGAAGGAATTAAAAATATACAAGCTATCCCTTGTTCCAGTTAAGCAATGATTGGAAGTCTTTTTCACAGTAGCTGCCAGGTTGACTTTGTCAGACTTGTTACTAAGACAAGATTAACTATTATAAATACCTAGTCAGACACTGATGATAGTGGGAAGGTTGTTGATGAATGTAACAACGAGAGAGCCCTGGGGAAGACTTGCATTAATGTGAACTGATCTCGAAGCATGCCCATTCAAGATGATCTTCATTACACTATTTGTTAAGAACGATTGGATTAAGCCAATTATTCATCGAGAGAGTACCATAGTCATGGAGATTGCAGAGAAAGCTAGCATGCCAAACCCTATCAAATGCTTTGAGATATCTGAAGCCAAAGCTGAAACTTCAAATTATGTCCCTAACATCTATTCAGTCCGAACTAATCTATGACTTAGGGTTAGAGAGAGCTAAAACAGAAATCTACATTTGAGTTTTCCTAACTTGAATCGATATTCATGAATTAAATGCTTATCTTTGTGCAAGAGTGAGTTTTGTGTATGGAAGACGAGATCCACTTCCAATGTCACTGTTGACTGACATGTAAACGTACACACTGATGGACACAAATTTATTCTTAGTCATCATTCATTAAAAGGGAAATTAGATTTCAAAATAGGATTTGATATTCATTTAGTCAAATTCATCTTCTGATACCTGATTGAGTGGTTTTTCATTTAGTGCTGCAGATGAAGTTTCAAGAAAACATTTGAAATTCCAGTTATCACCAACCAGTTAAGCCATAGATCTTACTGATGCTTCCTGATTGTTTTGTATTGAAAACAGATTGCAATTTCTCTTAAGAGAAATCTGATTATTGGAAGACAGACTAAATTACAGGTCATATCAGTTGAACAAGAAAACTAAACAACTCAAATTTGACTTATTTGTATTTAAAAAGGATTGAATTTCATTGATTGTTTGTCTTCAGAAAAGAAGGTAATTGTTTCAAACAGCAATATTGAATAATTTGAGATAGCAAAACATATAACAATTATAACACTTTGTCTCTTATGAGTAAATCCTATAGACACACACATTGATATTATGGTTCCAATACATGTGGTGCACCTATGATGTTAATAGGTTACAGGGCATGCGATAAGCAAATCCTAGAGACATACCCATTGATAATATGGCTCCAGTACATGTGGTGCACCCATGGCGCTGGTAGGTTAGATGTCATGTGATAATCAAATCCAATGCAGAAATTGTAAATAAGAAAAAAAGTATGACTTTTCTTTTTGCTAAACTAGATTTTTTTCAAAAAAATCTGATGTGTGTTCAAATTCTCACATTATTTAGTATTGTTGAAGTTATTTTTAAAATTTTTTGTCGAGATTTACAAACTCCATGTTTCATTCAATTTCATAAACCAATCAATGAAATTTGAATAAGCTGATCTGTTTGGAAAAATACTTTGACTTTCATCCACAAATGTGAAGTGTATTATTAAGAAGGTCTTACTTATAACATCCCCAAGATAAACATAGTACAACCTTGGTGATGTGTCATAGATTTCTAAACATTTTCAAATTCCTGTAAATTCTTATATCCTTTTTTGTAATGAACTGGAATAAAGACTAAAAAGTAACTTCCCTGTGATGTGTCTGCTGCTATCAATCATTTTAATATCACCTTCTAAATACTGTTGTCATGACATTGGAAAAATACAAGCAGTCCTTATTTGCATTTCCTGGTGCATATTGTCAATACTGTTAATGAGGGGCTTGGAAATGGAGAGGAAGTATACTGCTTTCTCCACTCTCCATGGTCCACTGAGGGCATTAGTATATTCAAGATATATAAACACCTTAACACAGCAGAAGAAAAAACTAGAATAACCCAAAGAAATGAATTCCAAAAAATGAGTTATACATGATAACAAATATAAATCATTTCAGGATGCTATACATATATACATACATACAATGCGGGATTTACCATTGTGCTTAGGTGTGCTTAAGCACAGAGCCCCATTGGCCAAGGAGGCCCCATCTTCCTTTCATGCTTGTGTAGGCATGCTGGGCTTATCTTCTTCAGGGCCCAAGTAAGAGGTTTCATATCTTAACTGGCACAGGATCTCATTTGTCATAAATCCAGCACACACACATATACACACATGTGTGTGTGTGTGTGTGTGTGTCCCAAAAAGTGTGTGCCCAAAAAAGTTTTATTAAATTCAACTGACAAGGATGGTCGATATTTTATGAAATTTTTCCAATTTCTAAATGAATTGTCTGTGAATAAACTTTCCAATGTTCAAACTTGAATTTGGATAGTTTATTCAAAATTTTAATTCCAAAATACAACATTTCATCCAGAAATGTGAAGTGTATTAATAAAAAGGTTTTACTTATAACATCCCCAAGATGGACATAGTACAACCTTGGTGATGTGTCATAAGTTTCTATATAGGATGCATGGGAATTGTGCCATCTTCTTTGGTCAGCTAAGCTACAATTGGCTAACACATTCACCTCCATCATTAACTAAGCAGCAACTGACTCTTCTCACCAGTGGACTCTCATGTGTTAAGAGTCCCTTAAGACATCAATCAGATGTCCCCTCAAAATGGAGATAACCACATCTTATGTTCTTATACTGTATTGTATAAATTAACATCAATTCACACCTTTTTTTAACAACTAATTTTGTCAGCCTTAATTATTGTTTGATGACAATAAATATATATATATTTAAATAAACATAGGAAAAACTTTCCAATTTATTTCTATTATGACTGCCCAAAAACCTACAAGTCAGATTTGTCTGAAAATGTCACAGACATTACTCTCTTAGTTATATGTTATTGATTTTTATTTATTTAAGTTAATCAGTTGTGGAGATGTGCAGATTATGGATATTAGTAGAATCGGCAAGCTGAGTTGTTCACTTTCACATTAATACTCTTGAGAAAAGCATGAATCAATCTCTACTCCTCACAACTAATCATTAAATATCAGGGCGCATCTTTCACCTTGTTTGGCAGCCAGTCTAAGAGAAGCAAAACTCTGCATTCTAAACCCCATAGATAAAGCAACAGAAAACCACTTGACTCTTTCCCAAACAGCCATGGCAATTCACAGAAATCTATAGAGAGTCATGATTGCCTATGTCCTGAAGAGACATAGCATTTTTTTAAAATGTATTATGTGCCTTAACATGTGTTATGTTCTGTGCTAATAGGAATATATACTTGAAAAACAAGTTGGATAAAATAAGTAGAGGTTTATTGTACAAAACCAGTACAATAAGAATAAAGGTAAGAGTTATGAACAATGTCGTCACAAGTCAATCCAGTAGTGAGGTTGGTAGTTCTCGCGTAAGTCTGAGTCGTACTCAACAGATCCCAGCTAGACTCTGAAGTCCGTTGACTTACAGATACTTATAGTGTAGTCACTCATGTGGGTGATAGGTTATTCCATTACATCACCATGCAGCAAATATTTGCAATGTAATCTTCCCTCTTCCTTTTTTCATCTACATATATTTAATAAATAAGCACATTTGTCATTTTAAATGCTGAGGTCAATTTACTGGGGGGTTTTTTTTTTGTATCATTAAAGGTCTACTTCCTTTGCCTACCTCAATTTGAATTTGGTTCATCAGCCAAGATGGCTACTTGGCCATGGTCACAGCTGACATATACCTTGAGGTGCCAACTTTTCACATTCCCTGCATCAATTCTTCTTTGCACAAGTTCCAATGCACCATAAAAATTTTGTGCTGCCATTAATTCTTGTAAAAATATTTACATAAGCATATTTAGAATTTTTATGTAATTTATTGATTTTTTTTTATAGAATTACATTGAACGTTACTTTTTATTATAGGAATTAGACGAACATTACTTCATTTAATGAAATTTTTCACAAAAAATAGAAAGGAGGTATAAGACAAGGATGTGGCTTCTCACCAGACCTATTCAACCTTTATAGTGAAGGAAAGAATTAGAATTCCTACCAGAATTCATTATTGGTGGCCACAATGTTAACAACATAAAATATGCAGAAGACACAGTGTTGATAGCAGATATAGAAAGGAGACTACAGGAACTCCTACAGAAGACAGTAAAGGAAAGCAAGAAGAAAGGACTAAACATCAATTGTATGAAGACAAATGCACCACCAAAATCTGAAGGGGTATCAGAATAGCAAAAGACACCTTCCAAAAGTTAACCAAAGTATTAAGAAACAGGAAAATTTCATTGGAAACAAAGAAAAAATTGCAGAACTGTTATGTAATATCAGAACTTCTATATAGCAGTGAATGTGGAATAATCTCCTCACAGATGAAGAAGACTTAAAGCAAAAGAAATGTGATTCTACAGAAGGATGCTGAGAATACCATGGACTGAACATGTGAACAACAACAAAGTTTTAAAGAAAATGAAAACAAAAAGGACATTTATACATAGCATCAGAAAGAGAGTTTAAATTTCTATGTCCAATAATGAGGAAAGAGGGTTTGGGAAATTTGACACTCACAGAACATATCAAATGCAAGAGAGAGTGTGGAAAACAGTGCATAACCTACCTAAAAAGCTTATGTAAATAGTTGGCAGAACAGGGATTAGGAGAGAGAAATGATACACTTTACTAAGGGTTACAAAGGACAGGAAGTTGTGGAGAACCATGGTCGCCTATGTCCTGAAGGGACATGGCACATAGAACAGCCTTTATGATGTTGGATGTGCTAAATATCTATTGCAACCTGCTCATTGTATTGTCACCAAAATGAGAACCCATTGACAAATTTGGGTTCAATTTTTTGTATGTCAGGCAAATACCATGTGTAAATAGAAACTCCTCAAAAATATGAAGGAATTCTTTATCTTTTATAGCAGCATGTCTTGCCAATGATGCTATATTTACCCCCCCCCCTTGATAGGTGAGTTTTTTTATATAATTTTTTGTATGACTCTTATTCAGAATTTTCATGATAAACACAATTGCCACCTGTATATAATGGTTTAGTTACGGGCTTGTAGTAGTGACCCCCCATGCAATGGATTAATTGGTGAGGTAAACTGGCTCCCTACTGAGTTTAAGAGAAGGACTACTCTGGATTCAAATCCATGGAAAAGGCAACAGGAAATTAATCAATTATTTTTCAAAAAAATTAATGGCAATTTACTATTAAAATAAAAGGATTGCATGGAGAGCCATAATCACTTGCATCCTCAACGGACATGGCAAGTTATTTAGCAGCTACTTCCCTTCAGTTATCTTCAGCTTTATATTTTTAACAAGATAAGAAACTTTGACCTTTTCAAAATGTGTGTTTCTGCTTTCTTCATCATGGCTTTACTCAACGATATTTGGGATATGAGAAACAACAGATGTCTTTATTGATATTAAATTTTATTCCCCAAGTAATGCAAAGAAGAACCACTTGTTTCAAAGAGAGCAATCATTTTTCATTGCCAAATTTATACAGTATAACATCTGGTTTCCAATATTAGACAATTGGATTAAAAACAAAGATTAAATAACAAAGAAATAGTAATACATTTATAAATTTGATGTTTCTAGACTGAAGTGTATAGACCCCAAAATTTAGAAAGATGTTATATCCTCCCATGAAGTGCATCAGTAATTTGATATTCTTTTGGTATTCATATTTTAACTTGTATTGCATCTCTGGTCAAAATTTCTCAAAATCTGCCGATTTCAAGGCTTAATCTTTTGTCAGTTATTTGAATGTTGGAGAGTGAGTAATCAGCACCCGCCATTAATAATAACCTGTTTTGGGAGTTTGTCAAGGTAGGTGGTGCTGACAGCTAATTGGCAAATTAATGAGCAAGAGAAAAAAGGCCTGACACAAGTTTTGACAGAAATAATCTGACCAATTATCTTAAAGAGAATAAAGTGGAATCTGTCAGACAAGTCAATAGAATTATGAAGAAGACAAAGAAAGAATAATTGCATATTACCATTCCAAGTATTGGTGATGTCTTTATACTACAGTTGGTAACATCCAATGATGCTTCATTTGCAATCCTCAAGAAGGATATAATGTCTTCTTTGTTGGGAGGAATGGAAATTCTTTCTCTTTGCATCAGCAATCCAAAAGAATTCATAGTTAAGAGATGTCAGACATGAGAAACAATGGCAATGGTTGATTTTATAGAGGCCTTTGTTTTCCATCAAGAATTTATTTGTAATATACTTCATATTAACGCTTCTAATTTGTAAAACAATTCAAGATTATATGAACTCCAAAGCAGATATAGTTCTGAGCAAGTTTTCTCAGTTCTTGAAAATGCATTATCAGAAATCAGTGTCAGAAGCATTTCAGATTAATGAAAGCTCATAAAGTTTAATTTTCAATAGTGAATTTGTTCTCTAGCTAACGAGGTCTATTGGTAAATTATTCAGCATTTTTATGAGTTTTCCTCTTTAAGCGTAAATAACTTTATAAAGGCAAATATGCAATTTCCTTCTTTAGTAAAATCTTGAAATTAATTTTCAAAGACTCAAATAGAGTATTTTTCTATATATTTCATAAAATTTCCATTATCTTCAATAAATTCACTCTACTCTGTGAAATGTGGAACTGGATTGAATTTTTATCTTATAACTGAGGAGGGAACTATTTCAATTTCATCTTTTTACTAAACTAAGAAACAATTTGTTTTTGTCTATAGTTTCAGATTTAAATCAATGAGATATCTGGGAATAATGACTGAAAATGCCAAATATCATTATAAAATTTCAAATGTTATTACAAAATGTCAAATATTATTAGTAAAAGGATATTTTGCTCAGACCAGAGAGCTTAATTATTCTCTTCCAGAAAATTATAAATCATATTTTTCATTTTCTAAAATGAATTCAGAATGTGTCCTCTAGAAAGTCAATGCACTTCACAATGAAAGACTAGATTTCAATATTCCAAGTGTAACTAGTCTGAATTCTTGACTGTTCAATACTTTTGCTTTTAAGTTGTTGACCGTAGTCAGCATCACTAAGTCAGTGTGAACGATCCTTTCCATAGCTGCATATTATGTGCTTCTTCAGGGCTACATACAGTTTTGAATTCACAGTTTTCTTTATCTTCAACATCCTGGGTAAGACTATAAATTACATCCGCGTCCTGGGTAAGAGTATAAACTACATCCGCATTCTGGGTAAGACTAAAAACTACATCCACGTCCTGGGTAAGACTAAAAACTACATCCACGTCCTGGGTAAGACTAAAAACTACATCCACGTCCTGGGAAAGACTAAAAACTACATCCGCGTCCTGGGAAAGACTATAAACTACATCCGCGTCCTGGGTAAGACTATAAACTACATCCGCGTCCTGGGTAAGACTATAAACTACATCCGCGTCCTGGGTAAGACTAAAAACTACATCCGCGTCCTGGGTAAGACTAAAAACTACATCCACGTCCTGGGAAAGACTAAAAACTACATCCACGTCCTGGGAAAGACTAAAAACTACATCCGCGTCCTGGGAAAGACTATAAACTACATCCGCGTCCTGGGAAAGACTATAAACTACATCCGCGTCCTGGGTAAGACTAAAAACTACATCCACGTCCTGGGTAAGACTAAAAACTACATCCACGTCCTGGGAAAGACTAAAAACTACATCCGCGTCCTGGGAAAGACTATAAACTACATCCGCGTCCTGGGTAAGACTATAAACTACATCCGCGTCCTGGGTAAGACTATAAACTACATCCGCGTCCTGGGTAAGACTAAAAACTACATCCGCGTCCTGGGTAAGACTAAAAACTACATCCGCGTCCTGGGTAAGACTATAAATTACATTCGCGTCCTGGGTAAGATGATAAAATACATCTGCATCCTAATTAAGACGATAAACTACATCCGCGTCCTGGGTAAGATGATAAACTACATCCAACAGCAAGGCCTTTGATCAGGTTTTGACAAGCGTGGAAATACCTCTTAATTGCTGGTGTTCCCAGGTCCACCCTGACCCATGGTGGTAGTACCTGTTAGGGTTACCAGCTATGGTCAAATACTTACCCCCCCAAAAGGGGTCAAAACACAATGAAAGTATAAAAATAGATTTTAATATCAGCAATACTTTTTTTGAGAAATTATTACCAGTAATATATTTTTTCAAAAAATATTACCAACAATACATTTTTGAAGAAAAAAATATTACCAGCTTTAAAAATCTCGTCGGCATTGAATAACCCATTGAGGTTGATATGCCGTAAAACAAAACAAAGCAAACCTTCTCTTCAACCAATTGCCACTCAAGGCTATAGAACCCAGTCTGTCCTACTATTTTACCTATAGCTGGGGAGAGAAGAGTTGGATTGATACCATTCCCAAGGTTATTAGAATATAAGTGAATGTAATGAACTCAACTAGAATTTGAACTCAGCTCCCTGATTCCTTAATCTGAACTGCAATCCATTATGCTACCATGACTCCCATCCATTATTTTAACATGCCTTTTGCTTTTAATCATGTATTGCAAATTAAAATCTTCCACAGTGAATATCAGGCTTTAATTTGGTGATGTATTAAAAGAAAACCTAATATGTTTTCCAGAAAAAATGTAGTACCAACCAATCTATGTATCATTAGTAAAAATACTAGTGAATTTGCTAGAATCAAGATTTTCTAGGCATGATTTTACTTTGTCAGGTATGTTTGATCCATAAACCATCAATTCTTTTTATAAAAATGCTTAATTAGACTTGATTGTCCCATTTACCTACAGGTTTCTTGAAGACCATGGAATAGAACGTTTCTAATTTAGAATCTCTCTTCAGTTGCATAGATACATCTTGATAGTGCTTCCCTATTTCTCATAATTGTTTTGAGGAAACAATTTCATTGACTTTCATTTTGATATATTTATGACCAAGATATCTTGCAAATGTCTAGAGAAAAGTCTTCAAATGTTCTTCTCTATCATAA
Organism: Acanthosepion esculentum; assembly: GCA_964036315.1. Taxonomy (NCBI): domain Eukaryota; kingdom Metazoa; phylum Mollusca; class Cephalopoda; order Sepiida; family Sepiidae; genus Acanthosepion; species Acanthosepion esculentum. Next base: position 125,564,690 of record OZ038487.1, read on the forward strand.
AAGTCTTTTGCTTTTTTGATCAATCCGAAAGCTTTTTTATAGAACTCATTATATCTGTATTCCCAATATCTATTATTCTATCCTTATATCTATATTCCCAATATCTATAACATATAGATTTTTTCTGTTTCCGATTTCTTAATCACATTCTTTGCATAATTCTGGCCCAAACAATCTGATGTCTTTTATGTCTATTAAGATTGTCATATTTTTTTAATCATTTCACCCCAAGCAAGGCAATAAAGCCACTAAGATGCAAGAAGTTATTGAATGAAAGCACATGAGAAAAGGAGAAAGATTAAGGAGAGAGAAGAAGAAAAGAACCAGAATTAAGAAGACAGATGATAACAATTGACATTGCATTAAAATTATTGAAGATCAACTTGACAGGAAATCAAGAAGCTGGAAGAGAGTTCCACAAGCGAAAAGTGCGAGAGAAGAAACTGTTAGCATAGAACTTGCGGTTACATCTACCTCAACTCTCAATCTAGTACTGCACTAAAATTTGTAAAGTTTAGATACCATAGTGGAAAGCTTATCACAGAAATTACCATGAAAATATTTATAGAAAAGGCACAGGGAAGCTAAAGCTATGTTACAGTGGTGGGAAAGTGACTGATGCTGAGACGTCAGGTACAGCTTATATATATATATATAGTCATTTCACCACAAGCAAGAGAGTAAAGCCACTAAGACACAAAGTGGTTACTTAGTGTTAGAGAATATGAGAAAAAACATTAAGGAGAGAGAACTCTAAAAGAACAGAAAATAACAACTGATATTGCATTTAAATTTTTAAGATCAAAGTTGACCAGAAAGTAAGAAGCTGAAAAAGAGTTCCACAAGTAAGAAGTGCAAGAGAAGAAATAGTTAGCATAGGACTTATGGTTACATTTAGTCATTTCAACTGTAAAATGATGAGACCTATCTGCCAATCTAGTACCATGCTTAAATTCATAAAGTCTAGAGAACAAAGAGGAAACTTTACACAAAACTATTTAATTTTTGAAGGACTTGCTATTGATAAGATCTAATTTTCTCACTGCTTTTCTTTTAAGTGAATTTAAATGTCTTTTTTTTTAATTGAAATAGTAAAAACTGCAAATATTTAAAAAGAGCATTCACTTAGTCAAATTCCATAGACTCCTGTTAGAATAAGACACTCATTGCTGCTGTGGTTTGTGTAGCAAATAGCTTTTTACAGGATGGTGTTTCTAGCCCATGCTCAACCAGTTTTGAATTTATAGATGTTCTTGTCTTTGACTGGTTGCCAACCAAGGCTAAAGAGCACAGCCTGACCTACTATTTAAGCCATAGTTGGGGGAAGGAAGGGATGAATTCGTCTCTTTCCCAAGGATATTTGTGCAAAGGTGAATATAACTTGACTGGAATCTGAACTGAACTCATTGATTTCTCATTCTGAGTTAATAACTATGACAGCACCTCTACAAAGAATAAATAACTCTCAATCTTATAACACACAATGTCAACTGTAAAATGACTGGCAAAAATCAATGGGGCTATAATGCACCACATCTAATCATACATTGTGTCACTCTTGGTGTGCTGTCCTGGGTAAGACGATAAACTACAACCAACAGCAAGGCCTCTGATCAGAAGGTTTTGAGGAGCATAGAACCACCTCTTAATTGCTGGTGTTCTCAGGTTCACCCTGACCAGGGGTGGTAGCACCTGTCAGGGTCCCAGCTATGGGCAAATAGTTACCCCCACACCAAAAAAAAGTGGTCAAAACACTATGAAAGTATCAAAATAGATTTTAATACCAGCAATACTTTTTTGTAAAATTTTTTATCAGCAATGCATTTTTGAAAAAAAAATATTACCAGCAATAAAAAATTTTGTTGGCATTAAATAACCCATTGAGGTGTTGATATGCCATAAAACAAACCAAAGTCTTGGTTTGTATGTTATGGTTTAAGCATCCACACCTTTGACATTATTAAGAATCATACACACACTCACTTGCACACATACACACACTCACTTGCACACATACACACAAAGCACACCAGATTTTTGGATCCATTACTAAAGATGCAAGAAAAATGGTCACTCCTGTAAATATCTAACTCCTCATGCTATCCTCCATCTTTACAAGAACCAGATCAAGCCCAAAATGGGGTATTGCTGCCATATTTGGCTGGAGCTACCTAGTTCCCATTATCCAGTCTAAATAGAGTCCAAACGTGTCACCACGTCCTTGTGGGTGATGAATTATTTTCCACCCTTCAACCCCTTTCCCACAAATGAAATGTCACCAGCCTGTCACTGCTCTATCGCTATAAGTTCCACTCAAGCAGATTCTTCCTGCATACCACTGCAATGTGGAACTGACTCCTGATCACTACAATCTTAACTTGTTCAAGTCTAGGGTTAACCATTATCTTTCACACACATCTGTATAAACATTGCTACTTGCTCTGTAACCCTCTAATTTTGTACAGGGTAAACCTGTGTTAAAGAAATCTCACTTAACTTAAAAAAAACTGAGGGTGTGTGCCTGTCAATGCCATTGTTTACATGCTACAAATAAAAACCTGGGCAGATTCATTCCGTAGTTTATAAAAGAAAACGTTGGATATAATAGCCCAAATGTGCTACCTATAGGGTTGATTGAATAGCCCAGATGTGCTACCTTATAGGGTTGATTGAATAGCCCAGATGTGCTACCTTATAGGGTTGATTGAATAGCCCAGATGTGCTACCTTATAGGGTTGATTGAATAGCCCAGATGTGCTACCTTATAGGGTTGATTGAATAGCCCAGATGTGCTACCTTATAGGGTTGATTGAATAGCCCAGATGTGCTGGTTACTGAGTGCATATAAAGTGAACAAGAGGGTAGAAGTTGATGAGGTAGATGAGTGGATTTGTGGCTATTTGGACTTATGAATTTGTGAAGGATTTCAATGGAAGCTCACTGTAAAAAAATAAAATAAATACCCTTTTAGCCATAAAAGGGAGTTGATCTAACATAATAGAGTACTTCATACATTATCTGGACTCATTATCAAGGCATGAAATGAAGAGAAAATTTGAAATCTTCCAAACATTACCAATTATCTAAACTAAATTTATTCTAATATTTCAAGTCAGACAAGTGTTTTGAGAATTTAGAAAACTATACTCAACGTTTGATAAAAATGCTGATAAAATCAGTTCACTTAATAGTTTTCAATTTTTTCATTGATTTCATACAAAGAACATGTAATGAATCCTTAAGTGAACAGGATATTGTTGAAATGTGCTAAAAATATCAAAGAGGAAGAGGGGAAGGATCTGAATGATATTTGTCCATGTTGAAGTTCAGCAGTCTCAAAGCCCTGTTTCAAAAAATGAAGGTATAATTAATTTTGGCAAATGCCTCAGTTGGTTGCACTTTCAAGCAGAAAAGCAATTCTTACAAATACATCAACTTTAATTCAACTTTAGGAGTTAGTGACAGAAAAACTAAAGGCTGACCTGAAACACACATTTTTCAACAAAATCTGGACAAAATCATGAACATTTTGAATTAAACTGAACATATCCTTCAAATCCTGTTGGGATTTGTCCCAAGATGTCCAAATAATCAAGGAAATATTGATTTACATGATATGCAACAATTTTTTTTAACATTTTTATTTCTCTTTCAAGCATTTCAAGAGCATTAACATGGCAGACAAAACTCTGACATAGGAAAAGAAAATCTGCACCCTGCTCATAACACTAGCCACTAACCACAGTTACTTAGAGATAGCAAGCTTCTTGAAAGTGACAGGTTAATAGAAACAGATGGCTCTACATGAGCCTTAGGAAGGTTGCCATATGGAGTTCTTGTTGTCTGTGATGGTCTTTTAGGTTATAAACAATGCAGAGCATGTCATGAAACCACACATCATTCTTCAGGGCTTAAGGATCATCTAGCCCTGCATCAAGTGGGTGGCTATATATATTCTACCAGGACTCTGTTCCTTCCCACATGGTCCATGTAACCAAGAAGTGGCTGGCTATCTGATTCCCAACATGTGGCTTCCTCACTCTCATCTAATTCCTCTGAACTGCAACATAGTTGATATGGAAACCAATCAGCAGCCTCACAAGATGAAGGACCCTTTGAAGACCACCATCATGGATGTGATGGCTAACATGAAAGAAAAATGTTATCTGGACATGCAATCTGATAATGATTAAATCTTTAACAAATAAATTTAAACTTTGTTAAATTTGAACTTTTGAATTTTGTTTTTGCTCTAAAAAATCAGACATCATTTTCCAAATGACTCTGTAAAGAAAATGGGCAAACCTTTAAGCTTCCAATGAAGCTTTATTCAAAGCAATTTCACCACTGCACATATGTGAGTTTTGACCATCACTTTTTATAATAGAATAGTTAGCAAAGGAGATAACTATGGTAGCCTTCACCACGAACTCAATGTTTATGCATTCTTTATATTTTGAACCCAAAAAGGGTCAAAAGTTCATTTTATAAAACTCGAAACCCAATAGAAATATCATCAGCATATGCTATTCTTTTCATGACTTCTTCATTAGAGAGTTCCCAATTGTGTACTTTAAATAGACACCATTTAGATAATGATATCTCAAGTTACATCCACTTCATAGAAGACATTATACTTTTCACTATTTTTCTGAATATTCTAACTGGCCTTTCACACTTGACTAAGTATCCATTGACCAGTAGAATGTATAAAACTCAATTATTTACTGGCAATATTCAATAAAATGTCTGCAACTGTAACAACTTTTCTATCCCGACAAGACGGGGCAAAATAGGTTGACTCTTTTTGCCATAGTTATTCTTGTATTTATTTAGCTTCTACAATGATTTTACTAAGTATTACAATTCACTCAAACCCATTAGTTCCAACCAATATTTATATGCTCATCAGTGCTTATATGGAGGTGGGATGCTGAAAAGTTCTCAGTCTGACCAAGAATTCCTTCCCAAAACAATTCAGATGCTTGGTCATTATGTCCGAATTTGTGAAATGGATCAACACTTCTTGGTATGGTGATTTTCTCAACATAGCTTAAATGTGGCACAAGGCCAAACACTTTCTGGTATGTAGGACAGAAAAGAAAAATTTTCTGATTCCTATGTGAGCGCAAATCCAAGAAAAATCAACTAACCACTGCCTTATCCCATTGTCAGCCATCTTGACATTTTTTGTCCAAGGTGAATAAAGGCCATCTAACAAAATGATTTAAAACAAGTAAATCCATTGGTTCAGTTTTCAGATAATGGTATGCACCGCAAAGTAAATTTCAGGCAAAAAGTCTCCAGCAACAATTTCTTTGTTGAACTGGTTACTTAAAATTGGCAAGTTTGTTCAGCTTATTACCCAGATCTAGGTTGAGGCTATGCTTTGTGAATTTTTATCAGCAGAAGATTGAAGAATAGAGCAGTTGAAATTTTATCAAAACAAAAACGAATAAACAAAGAAAAATATTTAGCATAAAAACTCATTTCAAAATCCCAGACAAATCATGTGATTTATTAAATAAACGAAATAAATTCAATTTTCTCAACATTTTTATTAACATTTTTGATTATTTTTATTTTTACTGCTATCATCATCATCACCATATCTGTTTAATCAAACAATAGGTTATATTTACTCAAAATAGATTATTCTGTCAAAATGCTATATTATGGAGCACCCAGTGAGAATCAAACTCCCTGTAGTAAACTAACTAATCATTGCTTTACACCCAGGCAATAATGCATAAGTTACAATTCTGGATAATTTGGGGATATTTTAATAGAAGCAATTTTGGAATTGTGATGAGGCATTTTTATAAGTTGATAATATTAAGACATTGTATGAAAGCAATATTTTAATTTAAAATGAGGAATTCTTTTTTAAAGACATTATGATGATGTCATATTCAACTTGAGATGAAGTACTATTGACGTTTTGGGGACCATTTTGATGTTAGCAATATCATAATCTGAAATTGGGAACTAGAGAATGGATTGCCTGTTCTGTGAATATTTTCAGAACAGAAATATTGTAATCTGAAATGAGGTACCATTATGGCTGAACACTTAGTGGCATATTTTTTTTTTTGCATATTTGTATGAATTCAACATTGAAATTTGAGTCGGTGTTCCTCTGAGTGGTACTTTTTAATGTCTATTTTTGGGTTGTTTTGATGAAAGTGATATTGTAATTTGAAATGAGGTAATATTTGGTATTTCTTAGGGATATTTGATAAAATATTTTCATTTTTGTAAAGTACTTTTATGATTGTTTGTCTATTTTTCTCACATATTGATGAAAGTAATGTCATTTGAGATGAAGTACAATTTTGATTTGATGCTTTTAGTGTTTATTTTCACACATTATAGGCCATTTGATAATGTGAAATGCTGTACTTTTTATGGGAATTTCTGGAATTTTTCATGAATGTACAATTGTACTTAGAGATGATACACTCTAATGGTTGGAAAGATTGGGTTGTATTTTTGAGACATTTTGAAATTACATATTATTGTGATAACTATTTTATTGAGTATTTTTGCATCATTTAGACAAAAGGAATATTTTCATTTGAGATAAGTTATTGTGCATGAGACATGGTTTGATTGGATGACTTGTGCAATTTTCAGATTTCTTATGAAAGGCAATATTATAATGAGATGAGGTTTGATTATTTTTTGGTTGATTTGGGACATTAAAATAAAACATTATAATAGAAGCAATATTGTAATTTCATATGTGGTAATATTGTAATTTGAATGTTTCTTTTTGGAGTATTTTATAAACTGAAATGAGATACTAATATTTTTTTATGATTCTGTTTGTTTTTTTTGTGGCTGGGGTGTATTTCAAGCCACTTTGAAATAATTTGAGCTAACGTATTTTATTAATGAGAACCTTTAAATGACCATTTTGGGGACATTTTGGTTGAGGCAATATTATAATTTGAGATGAGGTACAAGTAATTTTTCATATTTCTACTGAGTAGTAGTCATTTTGATGACCACAATATTGTATTTTGAGCTGAGGTACTATTTTGATTGGAACTTTTTAATTTGTATTTTTTGGCCATTTCAATGAAGATAACATTGTAAATTGAAATGTGTTACTAATATTTTTGAAATTTTTAATTTGTATTTTTTTTTAGAGACAAAAGATTGTATAAGCTGAGGTACTATTTTATTTTTAAAACTTTTAGTGTGTATTTTTGTTATATTTTTATATTTTTATGACTGCATATTTTGTAATTTGACTTAAGTAATATTTTTGGTGATTTTGATGAAATATGGTAATTTAAGACAAGATATTAATATTTTTTTGATATTGTTATTTTAGCATTTGACTAATTTTGATGAATGCAATATTTTGATTAAAAGTGAGGTACTATCTCGATAACTTATTAATTTGTATTTTTAGATATTTTGAGGAAGGAAATATCAAAATTTGAAGCAAAGTACTATTTTGATTGGAAATTTATAATGTGTATTTTTAGGACATTTTAATTAATTTGTATTTTTAGATATTTTGAGGAAGGAAATATCAAAATTTGAAGCAAAGTACTATTTTGATTGGAAATTTATGTGTATTTTTAGGACATTTTAATTAATTTGTATTTTTAGATATTTTAAGGAAGGAAATATCAAAATTTGAGAAGAGTCACTATTTTGACTGGAAATTATTAATGTCTATTTTTAGGACATTTCAATGATTGCTGCCATTGTAAATTGAGATAAAGTACTAAGCTTAACATAGGTAATGTGACAAAGAATTGTGTGTATTCTATCCCTTACAGTTATGGCAAAGATACCCTAAAAGTAAGGGTTGAGAAACAATGAAAAGCTCTAGTTAGACAAAACAATGAAATCAGGTATGGCTGATCATGTTTGGAGGAAAAAAGTAGTCATCAACCTTTGTGGAATTAAAGCTACTAGATAGAGAAAAACAATGGAAAGTTGGATGTCTCAAAGAATCAGCACAAACACTAGGTTATTAGTAGGCCTAGCATAGAAATAAGTATGAGATGGGTGCCATTAATAAAGAAAGAGAAATGACAGCAAGGCTTCAACAACAGTAGCAGCAACAACAAAGAGAAGCCTTGATGAATGTCAGTCATGACAAGCAGCAGCAGCAGCATCTTTATCATCAGGCATATTATGTTTAAGGTTTTAAGTTCTACTCTCATGATTGTCCTATGGCTTAGTAGGTTAAAATATTGGTTCATGAATTTGGTGATACTAAATAAGAATGTGATATCTCTGGATATGGTCAGTAGAACAAGAACAATCTATTTCTGTAGATTAAATAAGTTCAAAATTTCCTGAAGTTTCCATGAACTGATAGACACTTGAAGGATGGCAAATGCATTGGTCAAAACATTGTGAAAATAACAACAAAGATGAAGTAATAGACGACATATAAATGTAAATAAAACCTTCTTTATAAATCGCCTTTTACATAGCGATTGCTTTTTTCTTATGTTCTATAATTTCTCTGTGTGGGACAAATTGTTTTATATATATATATATATATATATATATATATATACATACATACACACACACACACACACACACACACTCACCAGTGATTTACAATCACCTGATGAGATGCATTGAAATGCATTGAAACATGACTGCAATAGTGTAGTGATTTTGACATGTTTTCAGTGTAATATCCTAAAATAAATAATATTGCTCTACTTTGTATTGAGTCCTCTATTTATATTAAATGTTCCAAATGTTGGAATTGTAGTCTATTCATTCTCATCTTACCTGGAAATAAATATATATATATATATATATATATATATATAATTAATAATAAAACAAATCCTTTTACCTCATATGGGGAATAGGCTATTTTGGCAGACGACGAAATTCTGTAAGATTAGAGGTCTATTTCATTCCACACCAGGGTTGAAAAGACAACCACTTTCATTGTCTGCCGAAATAGCCTATTCCCCATATGAGGTAAAAAGGATTTGTTTTATTATTAATTATATTTCTCTGTATAAATTAAATAAAATACATCAAGCTTTTTTTTTTTGTGGATCAATTCTAATATTTTCATATTACTTGGATCCGTTTGGTTTGTGCGACAATGAAAAGCCGCTAACTGTTTGCCAGCATTAGCTTTGAAATGAATTGGGAGGAAGCCCTGCTGTTTTAGCGCAAAAACTCCTCGTCAGGTCTGGGATGCAGCCTGGGCTAGGGAAAAAGGTTTAAAGAATTGGAAAATGGACTGCTGAGGGAGGAACCATTTTCACTCAGCAAGTATGCGGGGGGGGGGGGTTGTCAGTAAAGATGTGATAAAGGAAGTGCTTATTTTGGTAAGATGTGACGATTAAAGCAAAAGTGTTGACAAAGTCGAATATGTAATTTGTGGCTCAAAGTCGGACCTAGTAGAAGGGATAACAAAGCTGAATTTCAATGGCCCTGCACCCATTCCAGAATTTGAGGTCAAATGTTTTCTTCCACTCCACTGCATGCACTGACCTGTTTCTTCCTGCGCATAGCGTGATCTTAAATTAATCTGCATTTAGGAAATACCCAACCGGAAAAACATTTTTAAAGGTTGACCTATTGTCGATTTGCACTCTGTTTGGGGGGGCGCTCAGAGTTGAAACTTCATATGGTGACTCCCAATGGCCTCCTCATAAATCCGGTCAGTTTTCACTAAAAACCGACATGCGGTTCAGGCACAATCTGGGCATATCGGTTTTTGGGTTTTATCGATTTTCCATGCTGTTTAGGGGTCCGTGGTCATGAAACTTCTGGACAACACTTCTAATGGTAGACTCTAAGAGGGTGTCAGATTTGGTTGAAATGCGATCATTCCTTCTGTAAGCAGATTTTTTTGATTATCGATTTTTTTCGGAACCTGAGTCCAAACTCAAAAATCGGGCTCTGTCATGTCCTTACAGCAGCCATTTGCAAACTTGTGGTGAAAACCACACTGAAATCGGGTGAGAAATGCAGCCTGGGCGAGGTAACAACACCCATGACAGACACACAGACAGACAACATGAGAAATATAGATAGTAGAGATATATATATATATATATATATATATATATATATATATATATTTGCGCATAATATACAGTATGATTATTTGTATATTCTAATACTGTATATAAGATGTTTTCATACATAACTCATTTTTGATACATTTCATTTTTGGAATTCATTTTTAGTGTTATTCTAATTCTTTCTTCTGAGATGCTAATGTGTTAGTATGTCACAGATATACTCAGATATACTAATGCCTAATGTGGGCCTTAAAGAGTGGGTAGGCAATCAAGATGTTTCTTGTCTTTTGACAAACAACCACATTAGATATTTTAGAGACTGTAATTTGAGTCGAATTATTCTTCTGATTTGAAATTTTTAATGCATATTTTTGGAACATTTTCATGGAGTCAATATAGTAATTTGAAATAAAATGCTAATATTTTTGGTTTATAATTTGTATTTTTAAATGTTTTGATAAAAGAAAAATTTTACAATATTATATTCATTATGGTGTCATTATAAATAATGCAGTATTGTAATTTGTGCTGAGGTAGTATTTGGGAATATTTTTATTTGTATTTTATTTAAGGTAATGTTGCAATTTGTGTTTAGTTTGTAGCATTTCTTAATGTGTAATTTTCAGACATTTTTATGAAGATATTCTTGTAGTTTGAGATTTTGTGCTTTTTTTATTGGGGATTTTTAAGTCAATTTATTGAAAATAATATTTTGTAATTTGAGATACAATTATGATTGGAAATTTTTAATAATTTGTATAATTCAAATATTTTGGTGCAGGCAAAGTTTTAATGAAGAACTAAAATGTTTTAAATCTTTCTTGTGTGTTTTGAGTCACTTTCAAATAATTTGAATTGAACTATTTTATTGATGGGGCCTTTTGCCGACATTTTGATAATTTGAGAAAAGATACTGATATTGTTTTTCTTATGTATTTGTTAATTCAATGAAAGTAATACTGTATATTCTTTCATGACTGGAAGGTGTTGTTCGGTGTTTTCGAGATATTTTGAAGATAACATTATTTTAAATTAAGATATAAAAATTATGATTTTATATTTTCGATATAGATAAGTAAAACAATTTGAAAACTTTCTATTTTGACATGTTTCCCCTATGAATCAGTGCCATATTAAAAAAAAAATTATTTTAACAAAACCTAAATTATTAAGAAGAAACATGTTTAAATATATGAATGCTTTATTTTTTATTTTAACTGGACCATTTTAGAAATTAAATTTTAACTACATTCATCTGTGAACATTTTCATGTCTGCTGCTTTTAATAATGTTCATCATGCCAAGTGGCTTAAGCATTCCAATGTTACTGATGTTGATGGTATTCAGCCTTTCAATTTTTCCATTGCTCAATCTCTCAATCAAATAGTGCCCAATGTCCCAACTTGTTTCCCTAATAAATCTGTTCAACATCCTTCTTTACTTGATTTGTTTCTTACCTCCTTTCCTGGCTCTTGTCGAGCCTCACAACACTGTCCTCTTGACAATTTGGATCACACTGTAGTATCTTGATATTTCTTTTGAGTCAATCTATTAGAACAGAAGCTCTTATTCACAAGACTTCTTTGTGTTACTGATTGGAATTCATTTTATGACTTTATTCGAGATGTCCTTTGGATTGATATTCTTAACCTTCCTATTGAGAATTGTGACACAGACATTTCTTCTTGGGTTAAAGCCACCATTGATGCTTTTGTATCTTCTTGCAGATATCAGGTGAAAGCACATTCTTCTCTTTGGTTCACACTGGCCTGTTCAGCTGCTATAGCCCACAGGAATCGATTTTTTCAGGTTTACCAGCATGATGGTTCCAATCACAACAGACACCTATTAGTGTTGGCTCATAATAACAGTAAACATGTCCTCAAAGAGGCTAAGTCTTTGTTTGCTTATAGAATGAGGTACTGTATAACTTCTAACAACTATGGCTCTCATGATTACTGGCAGCTCACTGTAATAGTGTGTTAAATAAAGATAAGTCTTCTATCCCACCTCTCTTTACTCAATTTGAAGTGTTAACATCTTCTGCTGATAAAGTAGAATATTTTGCTCACAATTCTCTTCAAATTATAGTCTTGACTCATCTGGAGTATCTTTGCCTGACTTTCCACTTAAAATTGAGTCTGTATTGAGTGATGTGTTTATAACTCCATCCATAATTCTGCTACCACCTCTAAACTGGATCCTTCCAAAGCATGTGAACTTGATGGCATCCATGCAATAGTCTTTAAGAAATGTGCTCCTGCACGGGTTCCTGTTCTCTCTAAACTTTATAATAAATGCTTTGCTGCTTCTTGCTTTCCTGCTTGTTGAAAAATTCTCTTGTGTTGTTCCAGTCTTTAAGAACTCAGGTGAACTGTCTGGTCCTTCTATCAGCCTATTAGTTTTCTATCTCTTTTTGGCTAAGTACTAGAGGCTCTAATCAACTTGGAATTGGTTAAGCATCTCACCTTACAGAATCTTCTTTCAGATAAGCAATATGGCTTTTGCTTCTCTAGGTCATCTGCTGGTGTATTAATGATTATTAGTTAAAGAGTCTATCAAGCTTTAGATCAGAATGGTTAAGTTAAGGTTGTTGCTTTGGATATCTCAAAGGCATTTGACAGTGTTTGACATACTTGTCTTCTTCACAAGTCGAAAGGTTATAGTATTTCTGGACACATCTTTTTACTCATTCACTCTTATCAAATGATGAAATGAAGGTTATCTTGAATGGCCACTCTTCTAGATCTTTTTGTATTAATGCAGGTGTTCCCTAGGGTTTTATCCTTGAACCCATATTGTTCCTAATTTCTATCAATGACCTTCCTGATGGCATCAGTTCTCAACTCAGTACTTATGCTGATGATACAACTATTTACTCCTGTTTTAATAGTAACTTGGATTGGTTTGTTAATGTCAAATTGGTAGCTGTCAAGAAGACAGAATGCATCGTTGTTAGTAAAAGGATGAACCTAAAATGCAAATTACAAATCAGAGATACCAAAATTAGACAAGTACAAAAATTAAAATATCTGGGAAGTGTTCTAACAGAGGCTGGAAAGTGTGACCCTAAAATCAGAAGACACATTGTGATGGTCAAAGATGTATTCCAAAAGCTAAGCAAAGTATTAAGAGACATAACAACCGACAACAGATTAATGCCCTCTCTCTTGATATTGAACATGATAAATACAAAGACTGCAAGCCTTAAAAACATTAGATTCCAGAAGTACTCATAAAAAACTATTTTTTTTGTGAAATATGTACTTTGTTATTGAGAGAAATCTATAAAAACTTACCATAATAGACTTTAGAATTTTGTTCTCAAATTATTTGATTATCATAATTAAATCAGGTTTCAAACTGACTTGTGCAAATATTTTGATCCTTGATCAATTATTTTCTGTTTAAGATTGATTCTTATCTTTGTTGATTTGATTTTGATATTGCATTTCATAGATTGATTTTGCTCTCCATCAAGAATTATTATCATTATTTTCTGCCATGTTCATTTTACAGACTTTACCATTGTTCTTTTTATTATTACATTTCAGTTTATATTGCTTGAATTTCTCAGATGAAGCATTATCGTTACATGATGAAATATTCAGACTATTATCCTTATCTTGTTTTGATCATCACATTTAAATTCCTGATTTCATATTGCCTCATTTTATAACATGAAAGATTCTCATTATGCCATGTATTATTCACACTAATATCCCCATCTTTGCTATTCTCATTACTTAATTCCTACTACGATGTTCATATTGCTTCAGTTTTAAAGATGAATCTTCTTCAGTATGTCTTGAATTGTTATAGCTGAGTATCTTTATTTTTGTTGGATGATCAATATAGATAGATATAGAGATCAATATAGATAGATATAGAAATAGAGATATAGATGGATATATAGAAATAGATGGAATTAGATAGATGTTAACAGATTTAGATGTCTAGATAAGTTAATGGAGCTCCTCAGAATATTTATTGCATAAATTGTCACCCAACTAACAAAACAAAGCACTAAAATCTAAAACAAGAATGATACTAAAACGTCCTCAACTGAATGAGAAAAAAACCAAGCTGATTTTCCTGGTAGGTGGGTGGTGTACAGGGAGTCTGAGTCCAGAAGTTTTGGGATCTCAAGTTTCCATCTCCTGCTTCCTATTTGTGTACAGAGAAAGAGACTGAAAGGCCACAGGAATTTCAAGAGGAAGAAGAAAACATGGGAGTGGGAAAAAAACAAGGGAGTTTCTTTTATTTATTTATTTATTTTTTTGTGAGTGTCAGGGAGGGACATTCATGTTGGGTACATTTTATAACCACACAAGCCATGAACAATTCAAATATTCACACTCCAAAAACCCTCCTCTTTCATTCTCTAACTTCCTCTGCCCCACATGCTCTCTCTCTCTCTCTTTCCCCAATGCATAAATTTTCTTACAAATTAATATTTGTATATTGCAGCTCTTGTTGTAGAGATATAAAAAGTATTCAAGTATTACCTTTAATTTTCATACTATCTTTGCTATTAACAAATATCTTGCATTTTCTTGAGATGGATGCTATATTTGGTGCTCTTTAGAAGTTAGTACATTTTTTCTTCTCTATTTTTGACACCACAACAAAAGCATCAAAGTGAATCACAGGACTGTATGTTAAGGTCATTTGTGTTGATTGTATTTTTTTGGCTTAATCAATTCACCCCAAGTAAGGTGATAATGCCACTAAGACACAAGGGACTTCTGGGAGTGAAAGAAAACAGGAAACAAGGAATAAACCTCTACTCCTGTTCAAAAGATTAGGCAGGAGTGTGAACCCGGCGATAGGCGCACCTATCTACTCCTATTAAAATATTAACATTAGAACAGATGAGATCTGAAAAGCATTGTCTTCACTAATTAAGAAATTTGCTCCATTTCTTGATTTCTATGACTGTTAGGAGACTGTTATTTTTCAAACAAAATATTCTGTTAAAAAGAAGAAAGCTAAAAACAATAGTCCTAAAATATAAAGAAAATTTAAATCTCAGAAAACAATTGGTATTCAACTACCAGAACAAACTGCAGGAAGTATGTCTAAGATTCTCATGAATGCCAGAGGAATTGACAATGTGGCTGTCAATATGTTTATGCAAATTCATGTGATATGGTTGAACAAGATGACGTCAAAGATTGTTTAAATGTAAACACAAAAAATGTTGAATAATTGAACTTTAATATCTCCTCTGTTTTAGGTTATGGGATATGAAAGTGGTCTTGGATTATCAAGGGTCATTTGTAGTGAGACATTAATAGGTTATTTTCAAAACTAATAAGAATGAGTATTCTCATCATTGAGTGCTTTTGAAATGCTGCCTTGTGTCAAACTTGGCCAAAGCATTTGAATACTCTCAAGACTATTTTGGATTATACACTTATTAACAGTGTCTGTTTGGAAGACATTAAATGGTATCTTCATCATTCCTGAGTGCTCAAGAAATGCAGTCTTGTGTTAGACTTGGCCAAGGCAATCGAATACTCTCAAGACTACTTTGCATTATACAGTTATTAACAGTGTCTGTTTGGAAGACATTAAATGGTATCTTCATCACTCACGAGTGCTCAAGAAATGCTGCCTTGTGTCAAACTTGGCCAAGGCAATTGAATATTCTAAAGACTACTTGGGATCATGCAGTTGGTAGTAGTTTTCATCAATGAAAATATATGTTTACCTAAATTTTCAACAAAGCGACTTACTGCTTTCCATCCTTGGGTTGGTTGCCATCTTAGCAAAAACATAAACCAGATCACCTGCCTGTTATGACATGTCAATTTTCATAATCCTAACCCCTGCAGTGAGATCATTCTCTTTTTTCATTTCTCAATTCGTTTTCGCTAATGAAAATATAATTCCTGTTTGATTCTCTTTTTGCCAATGACATGGGTTTTTCTAATTTCCCAAGAAAGAGATAAAGCCATTTCCCAATTTTCTTTACCCACATGCCAGATTTTCAATAGATAAAAAAGAGTAAACTCTTAGTGCATCATTCCAATTTGTAGGGCCCTTTCAATTCCAATTCAGATGGCCCTTTCTTCACTTTCACATTACCACAGAAAATGACTTGCATTCTCTCTTTCTATGTATCTTCCAGTTTATATTTCATTTTGGGTTTAACCCTTTTTCTGCTTAGAATTAATGTTTAACTACCCTACACTTTCAATGTCACAATGGGGGGTTTCTTTCCTAATCTTTTATTTGAAGTAATGTGGAATGTCAGCCTCTTGATTATATCATTATTTTCTCTTTGAGTTACATAGGATATCTATTTTAGTTGTTTAAAGTCCTCAAGTGATGTGGTTTCTGTTATTTGGTACAGTTCTTTGTTTGTGATTCTGTAGCACCAGTCGACAAGATTCAAAGAAGTGTGATCTTCTACAAAATCCATAAGCTTCACTCACATCATTTTTTTTTAACCATTGATCTCAAAAAGCGGTTGTATACAGCTGACGTTTAGATATTTCTGAATGAGTTTAGCAACAAAAATGACATCCATTTAAAATTCTCCATCAGAAGAAGCTATTTCAGAATATGACTCAAGTTTACAGGATAATCTTTTGATTTTGTAACAACTTGCAGTATTGCATGAAACTATCCTTAGCGCAGCCTATTCTATGTTCAATTTCCTTATCTCCTATACTAAATTTGTTATAACTGACCCATTTGCCGAGGTATCTGAAGTGTTTGGTATTTACTAAATCCACTTCCTGTATTTTTATGAAGGATTTTGGATAGGTGATATCACTGCTTTAATTTAGATGATAATTTCTGTTTTGAAAAGGTTTATCTTTGGTCCTATTTCTGTTCATGATCATTCTTATCTCAAATTATGAAACCCTATGTCATCAGCATAGATACTCACTTCATTAGAACATTGACCTCAGGAGGGAAAGCAAGATCATTGTCTTCTATTAGTCCATTAATTTGAGATGTGGTATTGAATGCTTAAATGATTTGTGCCCATCTCTTTATATCTGTGCTTGTATATGCACAGGACATATTCTAAGGCAAGATTAAACAGACTAAGGCTGTTATTTCCACCTTATCATACTCCTAATGTGATTTGAATTGTTTTTGATGCTCATATTCTTTATCCTGTTTCTATATTTAACAAAGGAAAACCTTGGCCTGCTTCTAAAATCTGCCAATATCTAGACTGGAATATTAGCCAATTTTCTTGATAGTTTTAAGATGGTGTTTTGTTTTTGCCAGTTTGCTAATATAATCCACAGATAATTGAAATACATGTTTTGTTTTGTGTTTTTTCATATCATTGAGAATCTCAGGCAGATAAAATCAATAACTTTTCTTTGGTACATATACCTTTTAAAAATATTTTTAATGTTTTTGAGTCTATGAAAAATTCTGAAAAAACCCAGAGATTTTAATGTCCTGGATTTTTTAAACTAATCTTTGTAAATAATATAAACTAAAATAAAATATTTCTTGTTTTTGGTCGATGTCTTTAATATGACTTTTAAAAACATGGTTATGTGATCAAAAATATTTTTATTGCAAAGAATAGATACTTTGAAGTAGATTGTATTGGTTTTTACAGAATTTGCCAAATATTCTGATTTTCTGTTTTGAATTCCTTAACTTTTTATAAAATCTCATCAAATATCCAATCAATTGGTTTTGCCATTTCATCATTTTCAGAGATAAAATCTGTTTTATTTAATTCAAATTTGAAGTTAACTGCAAAATTTGAAAAAACAATACAAAAACAATCTCTTAAGAGTTTGTTTATATTTCTTGCTTCATTTTCATATATATTTTCAGGTCCATGTTGGATGTTTATAGATTATCATTGCAGATTATGTGCCAGCAAATCTTCTCTAATTACCAATCACTTTCTCACTGTAAAAGTTTTCATACTAATATGGAATAAAGAGTTCTTCTCTCTCATGAAAAATCTGGCAAAAAGTATCTTCATTTTTTGTTGCTTTTTATCACATTTTTTTAAATAAAATCATAATTTTTTGTACAAAAATTTAGTTTCAGACAATTCTTAAACTTGCATTCCCTATGACTGTAACTTGCAATGTTGCATTGCCTTTACAATTTTGCAGTATCACAATATTTTTGCAATCTTGGTTAAAAACTGATAGCAAATAGAATTCTTTTGCTAAATCCTTCCCGCATTGTTGTTGTTCCTACTTACTGCATAGCACTTGTTCAAATTTCTTGCAAAAGAATCTGAAGATCAAAGAATGTTATTAGCTAAAAGCATTAAGAGACAAAAACCAAAATGAAGTCAGAAAGTATGGCAACCAATAATGCCACTTCCTCACAATTGCCACAACTGCAGATGAATTTGTAAGTAATTAACATTTGGCTACCAACAAAATAAAGTTTTCTTTACTTCTTTTCATCTTCCTTTTTATTTCTGTTGAGTGGTTTTAATTGCTTCTGTGTTCTTTGTAGGTGATGTGAACAATGCTTGCAATATTAAAAATCCTGTTAAATATTAAGATTAAATTAAATATTAAATTCTATTAAATCCATTTGTTTCTTCATTCAATTGTCATTCTTGATAATTTTTATTTTGTACAAGTTTGAGTATTTATTTTCTGTAAAATACATTTACAAATAAAGGATGCTACATTGTTTGAAAGCGCATTGCAACAGACTTTAGACAACTGTAATCATCTACATCATAAAAAGGACAAACTGTATAAAGGGAGCATTAGAATTCCTAGAAAAAAAAGGATCTTTTCAGAATTACTAATGCTTTCAAAGTTATTCCATGTGTGAGATTTCTCAGTATGTTATACATTTGTGTAAATACCACTTACATATTTGTGAGCATAAAATCCAAGTTCTTACTATTTGTGCATGTAAATACCATGTGCTATGCATTTGCATGCATAAAGGTTAAATATTATGCATTTCTATGTGTAACTAGCAAGTGTTTTCTTTATTCATTTCACCCCAAGCAAGGCAACAAAGTCACTCATAGGGGTTATTCAGTGTAAAAGAATATAAGACAAACATTAAAGTTTGAGAACAATAAAAGAACAAGAATTAAGAAGACAGAATATAATGGTTGACATTGCATTTAAAATTTTGAAGATCAAAGTTGACTGGGAAGCAAGAAGCTGGAAGAGAATTCTACAAGTGAGAAGTACAAGAAAAGAAATTGTTAGCATAGAACTTGCGGTTATATCTAGCCATATCGACTGTAAAATGATGAGATCTTTCTACCAATCAAGTACTGCACTTAAATTCATAGAATCTAGGTACCATAGAATTGAGTTCATCAGAACAATTACCATAAAATTATTCATAGAAAAGGTTCAGGGAAGCTACATTATGGCAGTGGGAAAGTGGCTGAAGCTGAGATGCCAGGTCAGGACCAATGCCATTGCATATTTTTTGTGGGTGGGGGGATTTATCAAGAATCTCTAAATAAATAACAGGAGCATCAGACCATATGTGGCAGCAATATTCTCAGCTTGGATGAATGATGGACTTGTAAATATGTAAGATAGATTTGGGCAAGAAAAATTGTCTAGAACCACAGAGAACCAACTTTCCTAGCATCAGATCTAGCAATTGATTCGATTTAATCTTTCCACTTCATGTCAGCAGAAATTAAGTCACTTTTCTGGAGGTTAGCATTAGCCATGCTGATAGAAGGCAGAAAGAGTTCTATAAGATGATCAATAATAAGAATTTTGTTTTGGAGGAATTCAAATTAACAAGCCTTTCCTTGCCCCAATTAACAACAGAATTTTTGTTATCAACTGCCAATTTGATCTTATCAAATGGATCAGACTTAAAAATATTTTCATGTGTAAATGACAATTATTAAGCATTTCTGCACATAAATATTAAATATCGTCCATTTGCACGTGCAAAGCCAATTGATAAGCATTTCTGCATGCAAAGTTCAAGAGTTAATGTTTGCACATGTAAATGACAAACTTTACAGAAACTTTGCATGGGTTGAAACCAAGCTTCAGGCATTTGCATGCGTAAATGACAAGTGTGAATAAGTTCTATGTGTAAATGCTGTGTTTTATATATTTATGCATATATGCCAAGCATTATGCATTAATGTGTACATGCCACGTCAAATGCATTTTGGGGGTTTATACATATATAACAAGTGTTATAAATGCAAAAGGTAACCTATATATGTGTGTGTAAATAACAATTGTTAAGCAATTCCATTTGTAATTACCATGCCTTACACGTTTGCTGTTAGGCATTTGTGTGTTTAAATACCAAGTTTTACATATTTGTGCATGTAACATTTTTTAATCCTATCACTCCATGCAAGGCACAAGGAGTTACTGAGTGTGAAAGAATAAAAAAAAAACATTATTCAGGAGCAAGAACAATAGAAGAGTAATCAAGAAGACAGGAGATGACATTTGACATTTTTGAAGATCAAAATTAGCTGGAAAAGATGGAGCCAGAAGAGTTTCACAAGTGGAAAGTACGAGAACAAAAAAACAACTGTTAGCACAGAACTTACAGTTACATCTAGCCATTTCAACCGTAAAATGATGAGACCTAATTGCTAATCTAGTACTGCACTTAAATTCATAAAGTCTCGGTGCCATAGCGAAGAGCTCATCCAAACAGTTACCATAAAAGTATTGAAAGAAAAGCTACATTATGGTGGTGAGAAAGTGACTGAAACTGAGATGCCAGGACTAATAATATTGCTGATCCTCTTTTGGATTATACCAAGAATCTCTAAATAGGAGCACTGAACCAAATGTGGCAGCAATATTCAAAGCCTGAGGGTGAATGGTAGACATATAAATAATGTAAGATAGATTCAGAGAAATAAATTGTCTAGCACAACTTAGAACCAACTTTCTTAGCAGCAAACCTAATGATGGATTCGATATAATCTTTCCACTTCACATCAGCAGAGAATGTAATCCCAAGAAGGTGCAACGAGTCACTTTTATGGAAGTTAGTATCAGCCATGCTGATGGGAGGCAGGAAGGGGTCTTTCAGGTGATTCATTGAGAGAAGCTTTCTTTAGGTGTTAAAACTAACATGCCATTCCTTGCCCCAGTTAACAACAGCTGCCAATTTAACCTTATCAAACTGATCAGATTTACTATCGAGACAGGAGTAAATGGTTGGGTCACCAGCATAGATATCAAGTTGACAACAGGTGTCATTAGGAAGTTCATTAATAAAAATTAACAACAAAGTAGGTCCAAGGATAGAGCCCTGGGGGGAACTTGCATTAGTACAAAAAGATCTAGAAGAGTGGGCATTCAGGGCAACTTTCATTTTGTGATTTGATAAAGACTGTTATGCATTTCTGTTTTAATGCCAATTATTAAGCATCTGTTAGCAAATCTGCCAAGTGTTATTTATTTGTTTGTATAAATGCCAATTATTAAGCTTTTGTGTGTGAATATAAACTTTCAAAGTTTTCAAATGCCAAGTGATATCCATTTTTTAGTGTTAATATCAGGTGTTCTGTATTTTTGTGTATAAATGTGACATATTACTTTGTGAATCTAAATGCTAAGTGTTAAGCATTTGTATTTAAAGTGTTGCATATTTATATACATAAATGTCAAGAGCTAGAAAATTGTGTTTGTAAATACTTAGGATTACTTACTTGCATATGTAAATGCAATGTATTATACATTGGTGTGTAAAAATGTCAATTGTTAAATAGTTGTGTATTTAAATACCAACTGCTATGCATTTGTTTGCATGAGTGTCAAGTGTAAGACTTTTGTATATATAAATCTCAATTGTTAAGCATATATGAGGGTCAGCTGAAAAGTTCATAGGTTGACCATGGAATGTGACCAAATGAGGTTTATTTTTTAATATAATCCCCTTGCAGACCACACACTACTTCTATCGGTGTTGTAGTTCTTGGATGCCATTGGGGAAAAACCTTCCATCCTGTTGATCAAAAAAGGTCATCAACAGTAGATATGACATCATCATCACTGCAATACTGGTTCCCAGCCAAGTGGTTCTCATGTTGGGGAACAGATGATAGTCAGATGGTGCCAAATCAGCAGAATAGGGAGGGTAATCATTCAGAGTGATGCACAGCAGTTATTGAAACCAAGGTCTTGTATACTGGAGCATTTTCCTGATGAAACAAAACCCTTTTTGTCAGTATTCCTAGCTGTTTGGTCTTGATAGCTTTTCATAACTACCTCAGCAAGTATTCCTTGCTGTTATAACAAGCATTTGGTTACCGAAGGAAAGGCATAACAAAGATTAGGTTTTTAAACAACTTTTATTTGTTTAATATATATGTTATCTTACAGTGTTGTTTGAAAATTGGTGAGATGTTGATTTCAGCTGCTGACCATCAGAAAGGCAATTAGGTGTAAGGGTAGCGGCGGAAGTTGACTGATTTCTTGAGTTGGTTTGACTGTGGTCACAGGATAGTCATCAATTGGGTCTGATACACATATTGATCAATCAAGGTCACAGTGGTGGGTTGATTATGTTAGGGTGCATTAGTTGATGACTGCAAGGGAATGCCTGTATCGAGTCAAATATGCTGAGGTGATGGTGGTGGGGATGAAGAATTAGGTGTAGCTAGTGAGTCAGGTTAGTGGTGATGAGGTAGTTGAATACTGTTTCAATAAAACTGTGTTGCAGTGATGACTGCAAGGGAATGACAGTAAGATGGGTATGCCAAGGTGTCGATGGTGGTGACATAGTATTAGTTGTAACTAGGAGGAGGCCTGTGGTGGAATGTCTCACTGCGAGAGTATGCCTGTAGCAAGTTGGGTTGCTGAGATGACAGCACTGGCAATGAGGAAGGCTTGTAGCTGGGTGGCAATGACATTGAGATATTGAGGTGTTGCGAACCTGGCAGTGTCAAAACTGGATAGTTGGTTGCATTCCACATATGATGTTATAA
>OZ038487.1:125597648-125862648 GCA_964036315.1 Acanthosepion esculentum
TATAACTTGATGCCAAATAGGCTAAAATGATTTGTGTTACTATAACAACGGAATATCTCATTAGTAACAAGAAATTGATTTGCTTTTATGTCTGACCAACCCTTTGTGGGTTATTTAAAGACAAAACATATTTTGGATTGCAAGGATAATTCTTTTTTCTTTTTTCTTTTTTCTTTTTTTCTTTTTTCTTTTTTCTTTTTTCTTTTTTCTTTTTTTCTTTTTTCTTTTTTCTTTTTTCTTTTTTCTTTTTTCTTTTTTTCTTTTTTCTTTTTTATTTTTTCTTTTTTATTTTTTATTTTTTCTTTTTTATTTTTTCTTTTTTTCTTTTTTCTTTTTTCTTTTTTCTTTTTTCTTTTTTTCTTTTTTTCTTTTTTCTTTTTTATTTTTTATTTTTTATTTTTCTTTTTTTTCTTTTTTCTTTTTTCTTTTTTTTTTTTTTTCTTTTTTCTTTTTTCTTTTTTCTTTTTTCTTTTTTCTTTTTTTCTTTTTTCTTTTTTCTTTTTTCTTTTTTCTTTTTTATTTTTTATTTTTTATTTTTTATTTTTTTTTCTTTTTTTTTTTTTCTTTTTTCTTTTTTCTTTTTTCTTTTTTTTTTTTTCTTTTTTCTTTTTTCTTTTTTCTTTATTTTTTCTTTTTTTTCTTTTTTCTTTTTTCTTTTTTTCTTTTTTCTTTTTTCTTTTTTCTTTTTTTTTTTTTTTCTTTTTTCTTTTTTTTTTTTTCTTTTTTCTTTTTTTTTTCTTTTTTTTTTTTCTTTTTTTTCTTTTTTCTTTTTTCTTTTTTTTTTTTTCTTTTTTCTTTTTTCTTTTTTCTTTTTTCTTTTTTCTTTTTTTTCTTTTTTTCTTTTTTTCTTTTTTCTCTTTTTCTTTTTTCTTTTTTTCTTTTTTCTTTTTTCTTTTTTCTTTTTTATTTTTTCTTTTTTCTTTGTGAATAAATATTGTGTTAACAATTTTTTGAGAATAACAATGATTTTTTTCCTACTATTTATCCCATAACTGGAGTAAAGAGGTGGATTCCTACCTTTCCCAAGGGTATTTGTGTATAAGTGAATGTAACAAACCTAACTGGAATTCAAACTTAGCTGTCCAGTTTCTCATTCCAACCCATTGCACCACCTGCACACCCAACAAGTAACAAAGAAAGATGAGGCTACCAATATATTTTCTTTTCATTTATTTGTTCGTATTCTTTAGATAATTTTACTCTTAATGAATTCTAAATCGTAATTCCTTCTTACATGTAGCAATGGAGTTAATTGTATGGATAAGAATCCAAAATTATTCATACGCGAAATATAAAAAATATATTTTTAAAAATTGTAAAAAAGAAAGTGTAAACCCTTTTTAGCAGGATGTGTAACTTGTACAAAAGATAATTTTTAGAGAATTTATTAAGCAATGCAAAAATGATGACACAATGCAGAAATATAACATCCTTAACTTATTAAGCCATACATATGTTATGGTTAACGATCCAAAATAAGTCTGATAGAAAGCAGACTTAAAGCTCTCGTGCATCTATAATTTGGAAGAAACGAGTAAAAAACAAATCCCACAGAGTGACTCGTGTATTGTGATGTTATCAAATCAATGTGTTTTCTTATATTATGGTGTTATGTCATTGTTCTTAAAAAAACTGTCAAATCGAGGCTTTTTGGAAGGAAGAATTTCATTGTTTTCCTTTTCTTGGTCTCTGTCTATATCTCTGAGATGAGGTATTATGATGACTTGTTTTATTTACATTATTCTGTTATCCTCATCTTCATTGCCATATTCACAATGTTTTGCCCATTGTATGCTCCAGCCTTCTTCAGGTGATTGGAATTTCGAACTGAGCCCTCTATTTCATCCACTGGGGTAGATTGTTCTAGTTCCACGTGCTATGCCTCTTCCAGTGTCTCGGTTATTTTCCTTTAACTCAACTCTCCAAGTTTTGGTTCACCACTGCTATGGCCTGATATTGAACTCAAGCTCTTTGGGTCTAGTCACTGGATCTAACCAATGTCTCTATCCACTTGGTCTGTTATTATAGTGGTGCTTTTAAATTCAATGTAAAATTTGTGAGAATTTGGCAAAACAATTTCATTGGAATTTTCACAAACAGAATTTAATTTTTATCCATTTTTTATTGGATTTTCCATTGATTTACCATTTAATTTGATTTTAGTATAGAGAGAACATTTAATTCTTTTCATTTCCTTGTGTTTTTATTATTGTTATTGTAAGATTGGGACAGTTTAAAGTTATTCATAAAGAGAATTTCATTTTTTACATTTCCTATGTTATTATGCAATTGGTCTCCTACTCAACAAGAATTTTACAACATTTTGGAAAATGGATTTCATTGTTGTCCTTTTAATGCTTTGTTATTATTGTAGGAGTCACATTGGAATAATGGATGGCAGCTCAGATTGAGGAACCGGAGAACTGAGTTTGAATTCCAGTCGAGTTCATTACATTCCCTTGAGAAGGTATGAATCCATCTCTTCCCTTCCCACCAGCTATGGGCAAATAGCAGGACAGATTGGGTACTATAGACTTGGTTGGCAACCAGTCTGGGAGAAGGAAAACTCTGAATTCAAACCAGCCTGTAGAGGGTTGAGCTTCATCAGGCTGTCTTGCCCATGAAAATTCACTGCTGCTATGGCTGCAGTAGATGTGTGGTGCCCCTTAGACCCTGCAGTTTTGTCTTTGTGTGTATTATTGTATTGTCCTTAAATTAAATTTCATTTGTTTTCAAGTCATTATCCTATTTTTTTTAATGTTTTTATTTTGTTTTTTAATATTCAATATTATTTTGTCGCTACTTCGCAACACGGTTCCTTTGTTTTTTCTTTCTTTTTTATGTTATTTACGTTTTGTTTGTAGATCCACAAAGGAATCTTTTTACAAAGAGGATTACATTATTATTCTCTTATTCTATTTTCTTAGATTCGTCATTAAATTTGGGGCTTTAGGGATCAAGGAATTTATCATTATTCTTTCTTGTTATTTTATTATGCATTGTTTTTACATTCAGGGTGAAATTTTGAGAAAGACATTTTAATTGGCTTTTTGATACTTGAGATCTCATGATTCTCTTTATGATGAAAAAAAATCTTATTCTCATCTTATTCTTCTTATTTAAGTATTCTTTTTATGTAAGAATAACCATATACAATGCTGGGCTGAAAAGTTCATAGGCTGACTATGAAGGAGTGATGAAATGTGAAATCTTGCAAGCATTCATTTCAGCTCTTCTTATTGATAGCTTTTTTAACTTTTCATCAGTTTCACCCCATGCATTGTTTCTTTACAGGTAAACTGACATCTGTTTGTTCAAAGAAAGCTGTTCATCCTGTTGGTCAAAAATGTCATCAACAGCAGATATGATATTATCATCACTGCTTCCCAGTACTTTTTCATGTTGGTGAACAGATGATAATCAAATCAGGAGAATAAGGATGGGGATCAGTCAGTTCAAAGCCACAGTCATGTACAGCACCATGATGTAAAATTTTGTCCATTTTCAAAAGAAATTGCTCCGAGTTACTTTTCAAGTCTTCTTTCTTGATAGATATCAGTTTGCCTGGAAAGAAACAATGCAGTTATTAATAAGAAGAGTTGGCAAGGCAACAAGTTGAAGAGAAGAAAAAATAAATTAAAAACCATGGCAAGTAGAAAACATGATCAAGTTTTCTCAAAACAGCAAATGTATTAAAGCAAATGAACATGAAGAGAACTCAAACTGGTCTGCAATTTTACACACATCTTTTGAAAAGGCTATGGTGTAAAGGGAATGCAACAGACTAACATAGAATTTGAACTTGGGTTGAACATTCCCTTTTTTCTGTAACAGTAACCATTATGTCACTTACATATCTTTCATTGTTTTCAGCATAGTCTTCTTTTAATGCATTTTGAATTTTTTATTCATCACTTAAGTTAGTTTATGGACAATATGTCAAATGTGGCATTAACAATGACAAAAAATGAAACAGGACAAGAGAAGAATAAAAAACGAATTGAAAGTATTGTAGAGAGAGGAAGAAAGATAGACGAAGGAGGAAGGCAAGAAAGGAATATAAAGTAGCACTCTACTTTATATTCCTTTCTTAAGAGAAAAGTAAGGAGAAGTTCAAGAAAGGAAAATAAAGAGAGGAAAGAGGAAAGCAAGAAAAGAAGATGGAGTAAAACGAGGAAGGAGGAAGGAAAGAAAGGGAGATAAAGTAAAGGGATAAAAGAAGAAGGCAAGAAAGGAAGGTAGAGTTACGGAATGAAAAGCGGAAAGCAAGAAATGAATATGGAATAAAGGGGTGAAAGTGCAAGGCAAGAAATGAAGGTAGAATTAAGGGATGAAAGAGGAAAGCGAGGAAAGGGGAAAGCAAGAAAGGAAGATGGAGTAAAGGCAGGAAAAAATGAAAGCAAGAAAGGAAGATGGAGTAAAGGGATGAAAGAAGAAGGCAAGAAAGGAAGATAAAGTAAAGGGATGAAAGATGAAGAAGAAAGGAAGGTAGAGTAAAGGTAGGAAAGAGGAAGGCAAGAAAGGAAGACGGAGTAAAGGGATGAAAGAGGAAGGCGAGAAAGAAAGACGGAGTAAAGGGATGAAAGAGGAAGGCAAGAAAGGAAGACGGAGTAAAGGGATGAAAGAGGAAGGCGAGAAAGAAAGACGGAGTAAAGGGATGAAAGAGGAAGGCAAGAAAGGAAGACGGAGTAAAGGGATGAAAGAGGAAGGCAAGAAAGGAAGACGGAGTAAAGGGATGAAAGAGGAAGGCAAGAAAGGAAGACGGAGTAAAGGGATGAAAGAGGAAGGCAAGAAAGGAAGACGGTGTAAAGGGATGAAAGAGGAAGACAGGAAAGGAAGACGGAGTAAAGGGATGAAAGAGGAAGACAGGAAAGGAAGACGGAGTAAAGGGATGAAAGAGGAAGGCAAGAAAGGAAGACGGAGTAAAGGGATGAAAGAGGAAGGCGAGAAAGGAAGACGGAGTAAAGGGATGAAAGAGGAAGGCGAGAAAGGAAGACGGAGTAAAGGGATGAAAGAGGAAGGCGAGAAAGGAAGACGGAGTAAAGGGATGAAAGAGGAAGGCAAGAAAGGAAGACGGAGTAAAGGGATGAAAGAGGAAGGCAAGAAAGGAAGACGGAGTAAAGGGATGAAAGAGGAAGGCGAGAAAGAAAGACGGAGTAAAGGGATGAAAGAGGAAGGCGAGAAAGGAAGACGGAGTAAAGGGATGAAAGAGGAAGGCGAGAAAGGAAGACGGAGTAAAGGGATGAAAGAGGAAGGCGAGAAAGGAAGACGGAGTAAAGGGATGAAAGAGGAAGGCGAGAAAGGAAGACGGAGTAAAGGGATGAAAGAGGAAGGCGAGAAAGGAAGACGGAGTAAAGGGATGAAAGAGGAAGGCGAGAAAGAAAGACGGAGTAAAGGGATGAAAGAGGAAGGCAAGAAAGGAAGACGGAGTAAAGGGATGAAAGAGGAAGGCGAGAAAGGAAGACGGAGTAAAGGGATGAAAGAGGAAGGCGAGAAAGGAAGACGGAGTAAAGGGATGAAAGAGGAAGGCGAGAAAGGAAGACGGAGTAAAGGGATGAAAGAGGAAGGCAAGAAAGGAAGACGGAGTAAAGGGATGAAAGAGGAAGGCAAGAAAGGAAGACGGAGTAAAGGGATGAAAGAGGAAGGCAAGAAAGGAAGACGGAGTAAAGGGATGAAAGAGGAAGGCAAGAAAGGAAGACGGAGTAAAGGGATGAAAGAGGAAGGCAAGAAAGGAAGACGGAGTAAAGGGATGAAAGAGGAAGGCAAGAAAGGAAGACGGAGTAAAGGGATGAAAGAGGAAGGCAAGAAAGGAAGACGGTGTAAAGGGATGAAAGAGGAAGACAGGAAAGGAAGACGGAGTAAAGGGATGAAAGAGGAAGACAGGAAAGGAAGACGGAGTAAAGGGATGAAAGAGGAAGGCGAGAAAGAAAGACGGAGTAAAGGGCTGAAAGAGGAAGACAGGAAAGGAAGATAGAATAAAGGCAGGAAAGAGGAAAACATTAAAGGAACATGGAATAAAGGGATGAAAGGAAAATAAAGTAAAGGGATGAAAGAGGAAGACAAGAATGGAAGATAGCGTAAATGTACGAAAGATGAAGGCAAGAAAGGATGGTAGAGTAAAGGGATGAAGAGGAAGACGAGAAAGTAAGATAGAATAAAGCCAGGAAAGAGGAAGGCAAGAAAGGAAGATAGAGTAAAGGGATGAAAGAGGATGGCAAGAAAGGAAGACGGAGTAAAGGGATGAAAGAGGAAGGAGAATTAAGGAGAAGGACAAATAAGGAAATTAAATCCAACAAAGAAGGTGACAGGATATAAAATGACCTGTGTGGCGAAATCGGTAAAGCACGTCAGGTTATATGACGGTTCCGTATAGGATACAGGTTCGATTCCTGTCGGAGGACGCATATTTTCTATGACAATTTCTCGGACATTCAGGCCGGTAAATGTTGTTAATACTGTTTATTATGTACAGAGCATTTACTTAAATATTTGTATCTATAAAATGAATGTATATACTTTACTTATTTATATATATATATATATATATATATATATATATATATGCATTTTTCTCGGTATTCATTCTTTGTCCGAATAATGTTGATTATTGCCAGATAATTAAAAATTGATTTAATAAACCTCAACTGGTCATCAAGTATCATTTAACGACACATTTCCAGCCTTTAACTTGAAAAAAAATTTTTTTTAGTAAGTTTCATCATTAATAATGCATTTGTCGGAGTTAGCTCCTCCTCAGTCCTTTAATCCTTCAACAGGGGTCGCCCTCTCTCGCCTGGCTATAAATACTGGCTGACACTTTTCTCTCTCTCTCTCTCTCTTTTCGACTTAGGCCTTGGGCCGCCACCTCGCGCGGAGGTGTTGTAAAATCTCTCTTTTCAATCAACTCCAATACGTGACCTCTCACAGATACAGCGTTTCCCCAATTCTGGGAACGCGCTAAGAACAATACACGTACGTACGAACACTCACAATACACACACATAATTTCTCCATACAAACACTATGTAACTGTTCATGTCTTTGTAACTTGTTATTAATATATATTTGTTTACCCATATATATCGGTCTTGTTTTCTTTGGACTTAATTAAAGTCCAACATTGTCATGTAGCTGTACCGGCTAGCAGGAAATTTTTACCTTCTGATATCTCTTCACATCTTCACCCCCAGCTGTCCGCTACACATTCTCCATAAAAGGTCCACACCTTATTTTTGCATTTGTCTTGCATTCTTACCCTTAACAAAATCGCATAATATGCTTACAATTTTTATAGACTATACACATATATATTGCTGCATAGCAATTGACCAATGATAGGAGACATTACAAAATTAGCAAACAACCAGAGAATTTAAATCTGAACATAATGCTCTCTCAACTTCGTTTGAGTTGGCTTCCTTTTAGTAAACGTTGTTGTTACATTAAGTCATGGAAAACAGGACAGATTCAGGTTTGAGAGAGCCAACGCGAAACTTGACCAGCGTCTATTAGGTACCGGAAGAAAGAGAATGAGAAAGGAGTTATGGAGAAAATGGATGTATCAGGGAGCGAGAATCACGTTCCTTAACGTCGATTAGGGAACATACATTAAACTGTAATACAAAGGGAGTATACATTAAACAATAATGTAACATCCCCACTTTTGTAAGTAGAGACTACGGTCTCACATACAGTCCTTGACCAGTTTGACATACTCCTTCAGATATGTTAGCTGTCGTATCCCGCATCCAGTACGTGTGTGAATCCCAACAGGAGATTCATATTTTTCTGGTTCGGTTATATTAGTGCCTTCGCTCGCAACAGCTGAGGCTGGTGAGGATACTGTTAGAGGTGCAGGGGCTCTTTGTGCTTTTGCTATATCATGTGGCAAACTTAGAGTACCAGTAGAGGTTGGTGGTAGCTATTTCTTGAATGCTCTGCTGGTTCAGAAGATTTGCGCAGATAATGTCTGTTTCCCTGATAGGTTCCATTCGATGTCTGGACTTTGTATGAGCGTTCATTCAATTGGTAATTTATAACGCCTTTGTCCCATGCTCGGTCACCTTTAATGGACACATTCGTGCAACATCACCTTCACTCAGCACAGGTAAATCACGTGTGTGACGGTCATAGTATTTGGCCTAAATCTTCTGTCTGTGTTCCAGTAGAGACTTGTCAATTACTTCAAGGCTCGCCGTCCTAAAGTTTAGCAAACTGCTGCTCAATGGGAGATGTGTACTGGTGTGGCGATTTTGTAGGCTGACAAGGGCTTCTTCTCGTTCCTTGGATTGGGGGTATTTTTTTGGCGTCAACCAGTGCCAGAAACTGATCAGTGTGGTTATCTTTGTTTTTTCTCATAAGCTGTTTTGGACGCTTAACTTCAGATTTCGCTTTTCCATTTACCTGTTGATTTCCGGAGTTTGCATTGAAATGCTCAAAATCCGATTTTTTTGAGAAGTTCTTGAAAGATGAAGACGTAAAGTGGGGGATCCTGAATCGGAAATCAACTGACATGAAATCCCACATCTTGCAAAGTGAGCCTTCAATTTGCAGATAACTGCTGAGACAGTAGTGTCCTCGAGTCGATTTATTTCCCCATAGTTCGAAAAATAGCCGACAGTCACGCAGTACTCGATGCTATCAAATTCAAATAAGTCAACACCAACCTTCTGCTACGGATGATCAGGTATGGTGTGTGGTATTAGTGTCACCTTTTTAACTTAAGGAATCATAGACATTGGCATGCGTCCTGCTGCGGCAATATGCGGTGTGACAGTTCCATCAACTTGTAGATGAATCTGCCCAGATTGTAATGGACCGTGGGGTGAAGATGTGAAGAGATATCAGAAGGTAAAAATTTCCTGCTAGCTGGTCCAACTACATGAGAATGTTGGACTTTAATTAAGTCCAAAGAAGACAAAGAAAACAAACAAGACCGATATATATGGGTAAACAAATATATATTAATAACAAGTTAAACAAAGACATGGACAGTTACATAGAATTTGTGTGGAGAAATAATGTGTGTGTGTTGTGAGTGTTCGTACGTATGTGTATTGTTCTTAGCGCGTTCCCAGAATTTGGGAAACGCTGTATCTGTGAGAGGTCACATATTGGTGTTAGTTGAAAAGGGAGATTTACCTCACCTCCATGGGAGGTGGCGGCCCAAGGCCTAAGTGGAAAAGAGAGATCGAGGCGAAGGGTCAGCCAGTATTTATAGCGAGGGGAGAGAGACCACTGTTGAAGGATTAAGGAACTGAGAAGGAGCTAACTCCGACAAGATAATGATCCTAGTTCACCATTGAAGACATCTGCATAGACCGTTAGTAGCTGATTGCACTCTGGTACTGAACTAACATTAGTAATGTTATCTTAGTGCAGAGTAATTAGGTTCATTTGTTTGATTGCACACTTTCCTAACATAGCCCGTTAGTACATGCTTTCACTCTGGTACTAAACTAACATTAGTAATGTTATCTTAGTGCACAGTAATTAGGTTTGTTGCGGGGCCGATAAGGATGTCGCCCCCGCAAGCGAAGAAAAGGTGAGAAAACAGCCAAGACAATGAGAGGACAAAGGTAGAGGTATGATAAACAATAAACGTTGAATTTATTTGGTTCAAAGTGTAGAAGAGTGTACTCTGGAGAAATGTATTGGATTCAGTGTCGGGTCCAATGTGACCGGTTTCCTTCAGGGGAAGTTGGTTCGGTCGAGACGAGTGTAGGGTTTGGTCGGCGGCGATAGCAGGTCGACTGCCGGATCAAATAGTTGACAAAAGCTAGTTGGTCGAAATCGCACGTAGATTCGTTGAATCGGTTAGGACGAAATCCCTAAACAGGGCCAAGTCAGAAAGGTGATACAACTTCTCACCGCGAAGACGGGGTCGCGCCGAGGTGTATCACTTGACGAAAGCGATAGTCCCTAAACAGGGCTGAGTCGGAGTTGTGATACGACTTCAAACCACGGAGACGGGATTCGCGCCGATGTATATCACTTGACGAAAGCGATAGTCCCTAAACAGGGCCGAGTCGGATTTGTGATACGACTTCAGGGGCGGATCACGGCGGTGACGGGATCGCGCCGAAGTGTAACAGTAGACGAAGGCAGGGTCCCTAAACAGAGCCGAGTCAGAGCGGTGTTACAACTTCCAGGGCAGATCAACCGCGGTGACGTGATCGCGCCGAAGTGTAGCACTTGAAGCTGGAGTCAGAGAGGCGATACGTCTTCCAGGGCGGATCGACCGCGGAGACGGGATCACGCCGAAGAGTATTCTCTCGACAAAGCACCGGAAGCTCACAAAGGTAGCGAACTACACTTTGATCCAGGCCACCAGGTCGAGCAGCTCGGATTTGGACGAAAAAAAGGGGCTAATGATATGTGAAACGATTTGTTCAAGTACTCCGTGGCTAGAGGGAGTAGAAAACCGTAGATATTAAATTAATGCCTTGTTCGATGTTTGAAAAAGGCGCTGCCTAATCCGATGCTTATTAGGTACGGTTTGGACTTAACTATATTGGCCAGTTGTCCAGTTTTTTGCATGCTGCATGACTTAAATCAGTGAGATCAGGGGTTTGTGAAGGTCATGGTCGTTTTACTAGGAAGCGGCTAATGGCGGCCGCGATAGGTTCATCTGTTTGATTGCACACTTTCCTAACAAAGGAATCAGACTCTCTTTGACTGCAGTGAATTCCACAGAATATTTTTTCATATTTTTTTTTGTGCAGCACATTTTCCAATGGACTTTAGTTCCGTCCTATTCCTCATTTTGAGTTTCCATGGTAGATTGTTACAGGTAAGTATCGCAGACATATTTCTGTGAGATTAAATTGATGGTAACTCTACAGTCTACTTGGAACTTCACCTTCCTTTTTGCCAGTATCATATTTGCATAGATAATCTTATCTTCATGTTCTCTCCCCCCCCCCCCGAGTTTACACATAACACATATTCACATTCAGTGTCACTTTATGCTTAGTCTTAACCTGCGTTTTCCCCACAGAACGCTTCCTCGGACTTTTCAATGTAAAATGGTTTCTACTGTTGCAAAATTTACATTTTGGCCCACGCGGGACATGCTTCTTTCTGTTTTTTTTATGTCTTCTCACAGAAATTACAGTCTATTTTTCCCTGTTTACGGTATTTCTGTTTGTAACTTTGTTTTTGCAATCTGTTCATTTCGTCTGTCACGTCCAGGTCTCGCATAGCTTTCAACTGTGTAGTCACAGCTTCACAATTTCGGTATATGTCAATACATTGTTTGAGAGTTAGTGTTGAAAGCTCTAGCATTCTTTTACATGACTGATTGTCTCTTACACCCAACACTATGCGGTCGCGTAGCAAAGAACAGTGTAAACATTCACAAAAATGACAAGACTTTGATTCATACCTAACTATGCTTCGTAACCTAGCAATGTCCTCACCTTGTTCCTGGTTTCTTCTATTGAAGACATATTATTCATACAACTCATTGGTCTGTCCAATAAAATGTTCATCAAACTTGGCTATTACAGTGTCCAAGTCATCTTTGTTTTCCGTTGAAGCGAACTGAAAACCGTTGTAAACTATTAACACATCTGGTTCGGTAGCGTCAAGAAATAGTGCCATTTAATATTCCTTATTTTTTTTTTTTTTTTGCGCAATTTGGTTACTATGCGGTAATTATTCCAGAGCTTCCATCCTTCTAAAGCATTAGTCTTAATGTCCAGCTTGCCCGGTGGCGAGATGTTTGACTGGAATCCTTCCGCCTTTTTCACGCACGTGGTCACATTTTTTGCCGTGTTATCGTCGCTCCAAATACCGGACGTCACTGAAACAGCTTACGCCATTTTGTTGGTATCTCAGTCTTCATTTGCAGGGTTGTAAAGCGTGAATTACTTCCTCACTACCACCATGTTACATTGTCATGGAAAACAGGACAGACTCAGGTTAAAGAAAGCCGACACGAAACGGGACCGGCGTTTATTGTGTACCGGAAGAAAGAGAATGAGAAAGGGGATAGATAGAAAATCGATGTATCATGGAGCGAGAATTACGTTCCTTAACGTCGATCAGAGAGCATACATTAAACTGTAATACAAAAGAGGTATACATTAAACGATACTGTAACAGTAGTAAAGAACGCATCATGTATTCGTTCAGATAGAATAATTAACCAATGAAATGATTCTATTTAGTTTTCAGAAAATATAAGCCTTCGTACTGGTAGTTAATCTGAAAACAAATAAAAAGGGAGTCATCAACCTGAAAACTTCGGTCGCGTTAAAATGGACCGGCTGGTACTGCAGTAACTTTTCACTCAGCCTCTATTCGATTCACGGTCGCTCGTTTTAATCACTTCTGGAAGTCGCTTCTGGATGACTTAGTCGTCACTTCTTTGTTTTTTGTTGATAATCGATTCAGCAATCTTTTATCGGTCTTTTTCAACCCACGTTCTGATGTTTAGTTCCTGGAATAGGTGTATCCAACAAATCTGCTGGAACAAGATAAAATCAACCGTACTAGTCGGATTACAGCAGTATAATAAATAACTTCTGTCAAGAAATAAGTCAACTCTCTTCTCATAAACAATAAAAAGTTGGTTTAATTTGATGTCAGCAATATTCACTTCTGTTGGTGCCGCCAGTGTAAATATTAGTTACAACAACATGGGACCACTATTTCAGATAAGTTCTCTGTACTTCTGTCTGACAAAGTCATTGATGCTGGGGACCGCTACGATTTGGTGTAGTCTGACGACTGGCCTTGATAGCTTCACGTACTTGAATAAATACAGATTCTGCCAAATTCCTTCCAGTAATAATTTCGACTGGATAATTCCAACTACGTGATTCTCCGAGGGTAGTCCTAATTCACACCTGGGACATCCCAATTCTAGCACCCATACAGTTTGGGGATTGCCCAATATCCTATACATACGCATTTACCGTTTCTTTATAATGCTCCCAGCGATATCATTGAATTGACAATTCTTAACTTTTGACCCTATCAGCCGGCTAGTCAAAATACCTATTGTTTCAAATCTTTGTTATAACCCCGGGACTCACAGCTGTGAGTCAATACACGTCCTCTAGCCCGTGAGAATTGATATTTTCCTTTTAACCTTTTCAAACCATTCAGCGCTTTTTTATTGTCTTCCAAAATTTGCAATATTCTCAAGTCCTATATTATTACAATTCCTTTGTCATATTTTCAAATATTAAATCTTTGGATTATCATTTATTTTGGCATTTACAGAAGTCCCTGAATGAAAAAAATCAATTTCCTGAAAGATGATAGAAGAGAAAAATGGAAGATCATAGTGAAGCAAAATGGTCAATATTTTTTGTTGAATAAAAAATATTATACTTTTCATTATTAATATAAAACATTCTCAGTATTAAAGAACCCTGAATGTGTTTAAAGTTCCAATATTAATGAACATTCCTAAATGCAAACTGTCCCAACTTGATAAGGGGGTCCGTAATAATAACAACACAGTTTAGTCTGGTTATTCTCTGCCGGCAGAAGTGATACTCCTGTTTTTTATTCACATATAAACAATATGGCCGACACGTTACTTCCGTGTCAGAACGATGGCTGAAATGGTGCTTCCGTTTCCTTAGTTCCTGGTTACAACACAAACATTTGTTCGTATATTTACGTTTGAAGTCATTTAAAATGTTTTTGTGTAAAAGAATAATTGAAATCAATTTGGTGTGGTAATATGTTACACACTCAAGAATTTCCTATCTACTAAATACGTGGATAAATGTGTTTAAGTTTTTTAAACAGCATATTTTCCTCTACTGACCTTAACTTTTCGAGAGTCTTAAAGAAAATGGACACTTCGACAAAATTTAAACCTGTGTCCCCCTTATGCAGAAGAAACCACCGTATAACCTGGCGTACCTTTAGACCAACGCATCCACTATTGAAGACTCTCGGAAAAACCCACACCGGTAGACGCAAATGTACTTTTTTAAAATTGAGACGTCTACTCGAACACGTGTATTCACTAAATATAACGTATGTAGTTATAAGAAGTAAAGTCAGATTATAGATAAAAAGCCATTAATTCCTTTTAAAAAAATTACACTGAAGAATGTATTCGTATTTGTCTTTTCATGGACAAACGTGTTTTGACGAAATCTATGTGTAGGCATACGAAGCAGTTAATCAAACATTAATATGCATCAAGTGTTTCGTTCTCTTTTTCTTTGACATTTTCTCCGTCATGACACGATATCAACGTTGGCTTGCATTCAATGTGTTTATGAATAGATGCCAGTATTCTTAGAATTTCTGGAAGACTTTATCATTTCTTTCCACACTAGTTTCGTAGCGTCGAAACAAATCAACAGTTAAACTCCTTCAGATGTGTACAGTATATTTCTTGCTTTAAGAAAAACGAAAAAACACAAAATGGCTGACACTTATTGTTGCCTTGCTTTCAAATCAGTGATGAAACGTTATTAATTGTTTCAGCTTCCAGCAACAATCTACATTGCATGATTTTATATCGGGTTGCATATTATAAAAGAGCTTCCTTTCTTCTGTTCAAATAGTCATCTACTTTTAACATCTAATATTTAAAAAATATTGTCTGTCAGTGCACTATATGCATGAAGTCGGAGGTATATCTATAGGTGTTGTACATTGAATCTACAGACTATTGGGTTATTTTAATTGAAGATTATTTTTCTTAAACTATTCAAAAACGAATAATATTAAGATTTTAAAATAAAATACTTTCAACACTTTAAAAAATACTTGACATATTTTCCAGATATTTTTTACTCAATTTTCGACATAACAGCAAGAATTCAGAAAAGGTGCCATACTTTCTTCCCTAGTGAGCTTGCTATGTCATGAAGCAATTTTCATATTGGTTACAACTACTAATCAAAATGATTGGAATAATGGAAATATCTAATCTCAAAAACATCAAAACACTTAGGATATTTCAAAAACTGAAATAATATTTTCAATAATTATCTTAAAATTAGGGAGAAAACTGCACTGGACCATTTAATATTGATAATTAAAACATATTGAATATGTCTGGTTTGCTTGCCTTTAATGGGGTGCTTGAAAAGAGAGAGGAAACATTTTGGTCGTCTTTACTCTCCAAGGACCACTATAGGCATGAGTATATCTGTCATATACTAACATATTAACGAGACGGAAGAAAGATCATGAAGAACCAAAAATCTGAATCCCAAAAATGATATTGTGCATAAAAATATTTTATATACAAAACATGAGTACACATACATGAGTAATAATAGCATGCAGAACATATACATGAGTAATAATAGCATGCAGAACATATACATGCATCACAAATTGTCTTACACAGAGAAATTTGCGCACATATGAAAAGGCAAGTTGTCTGTGAAAAAACAAGTAAAAGAAAGTCTTACTTGTAACATCTTTCTTCTTTCGAAGTTTCTTTAGAATGCATCGAACTCGCATTGTCATCTTTGGAAAACCAAGCAGCATCTGTACAACGTTATCTGTGAAAAGTCAAACAGCAACTGATTATTCCTACCAAGGGACTTTCACGTGGCTCTCAAGGGCCCTTTAATGCATCAGTAAATTCTTCCCGCCAAAAAGAATTAGCTTTTGTATCCCTATATCCTTTTTGTCTAATCAACAGTAAAAATTAATTTGAACAAGACAAAACGATTCCACCAGAAGGTTGATTACAATCCTGAAAGATATTTTCATGACTTGTGCAAGTTAACCTTATTTTAATAATAGAATGAAAGAGAATAGCAATTTAGAGAAGAGATCATTTGTATTAGACGATTTTAACACAGCGCCACAAGTTTTTCTTTCTTGTATAAATGTATTTATTCTTTACCTACATAGCTTTACGTTCATATTTGTTTTATGAACAAAACACTTTTTTCAAATGAAATCAAATAATCAATGAGATTATCATTACACCGTTGCCCACACCACCAAAATATGACGACCATATTTAATTCACTTTACAAATGCATTGTATTTATAAAATATCAAAAAGATTTTTTGCATTTTCTTGTTTTGTACTTCCTGAATATCAAACCAAACAAATAACATTTTGTTTGTCATTGGATAATTAGGATTTCTATGTCAACAGAAGAAGAATAATGAGAATTTGTGAAGTAGAAAATTGTTATACCCACTCACAATGTAGATATAAAGTTAGTTCACTGTGCTGTGCTACACAAATTTTATCTCCTGAATCTGTCTTACATATTTATAAGTTGCCCATGATTCGAATATTGCTGCCACAAATGATATGGTGCCCCTGTCATATATTTAGATTCTTGATAAAACCCAAAGAAGAATCTGCAATTTTATTGACCCTGAGCTGCCATCTCAGCATCAGGCACTTTCTCATCACGTTAATATAGCTTGCCTGTGCCTTTTATATAAATACTTTCATGGTATTTTTTATGAATTTTGCTCTATGGTACCTAGACTTTATGAATTTAAGCGCAGTACTAGATTGGCAGGAAGGTCTCATCATTTTACAGTTGAACTGGCTTGATACAACTGCAACTTCTATGCTAACACTTTCTTTTCTCGATGACATCTTGCTTTCTAGCCAACTTTGATCTTCATAAATTGAAAATCAATGTCAATCGTTATCTGTCTTCTTGGTTCACTTCTTTTATTGTTCTCGCTCCTTAATAATGTTTTTTTTTCTTATTTGTTCACACTCAGTGACTCATTGTGTCTTGGTGGCTTTATTACCTTTCTTGTGGTAAAATGATTAAAATGTATGTGTGTGCGCGCGCGCATTACCTTGTGTATAGCATATAACTATTAAATTTGTTGGCTCGTGTTATTTTACAATCTTACTTTCCATTTAACAACAAGCAGTTCAATAAACAATTCCAGTTACAATTTCCGATTTTTTAAGTGATTATCATAAAGAATTCTGATTTTGAAATCATTAAAAATAAAAATATTCAAGGAAAGCTATCACGATACAAAGGAATATATTAACAACCTGGTTTAATTAATTAGTATATGAGATATTCCGTTGTGATGGCAACATATAGCATATTCGCTTCAGGCAAGATCGTGTAATTCTTTGTGTTGTCATAACAATGGAATATCTCCTTACCAAGGAGTGAGGGCAAAAGTTGCGTTACGAAAAGATATCCTTCCTTAGGTGCCAAACGTGATACAAGCTTCAGCGATCCGGTCTCATTTTGATTCATGATTCACTTGGCAAACGAATTCCCGCAATAGGATACCCTTACTTTCTGCGGTAGACTGATTGCCAACCAAGGCTATATGACCCAGTTTGTACTGTTATTTAACCCGTATTTTGGAGAAGAAATTCGATTCATACCTTTCCCAATGGTATTTGCGTGTAAGTGAATGTAACGAACTCACCTGAAATTCGAACTGTTATTCATTACAATCAGCACATCCAAGCTTACAGCACCTGGTATTCACAAACGATCACTCATCTTGGTACTGATCGAGTTCAACATTGCTTAACTTCGGTGATCAGACGAAAACTGGTGTTTCAACATATATTCATAAGCATCAATAAATATAGACATCATTATTATTATTGTATGTGTGTTATGTTTCTTGTTTTGTATCCTATTGAGCCAAGTCCAAACTATGGTCCTTAGGCCCTATATGAGAATTGTCATTTAATTGATAGCACTTTTCTTAGTATATGGAATGTTCCTAGTAGGGCGATTTTCTGGGAAACTTGTATGTTGATGTTACTGGGAAAATGTTAATAAAATTGTGCATTCCTTTTCTCACGAGGCCCAGAGCTCCGATTACTATTGGTACAGTCTCAGTCTTCATTCTACACATCCTGTTAATCTCGATCTCCAGGTCCTTATATTTGGACAATTTTTCGATAATTTTTATGGAGGTGTTTCTCTCAGGTGGTACTGCTATGTCAATAAGCATACACTTCCTGAATTTCTCGTCTTTTATGATAATATCAGGTCTGTTGGTTTTTATTTTTCTGTCATTTTGAATTGGCATGTCCCAGAGGATAGTTACATCGTTATTTTGGTTAACTGTGTCTAGTTGGTGCTCATACCATCTTTCAGTGGTTTCGATTTTGTGTTTCTTGCATATCTTCCAGTGCACATATGTCGCTACCTTCTTATGTTTTGGGATATATTCATTTTTTATCCTGAGATAATATGGTCGACAGTTTCATCATATTTTGTGCAGATATTATTATTATTATTATTATTATTTTTATTTTTATTGAGTGAGAGAGCAACTCACCAGCAAAGAGATGCCGGGCTACAAACATATGAAGCCCAGCATAACACCCAGTCCAGTAAGAGCATAACAGCCAAATGTGCACGATTTGGTGGCAGCTTTTGATAAAAGTGGTGCATAATCTTGCAGGTGGAACCCCATTTAGAAATACCTTCAGGTCGGGTAACTCGGTCCGTTCAGATGGTCTCCGATTGAAGGTGTTCTTATGTATGAAGATGTGACACCCAAGTCACCTCCTTCAAAGTTAAAAAAAAAATCCTCTCGACACCCAGTCATGATGCTCCCTCACTGATGTCGTCCATGCAGAGAGTTACGCAGTGTGTCAGCCCCTAGAGAACATACCCAAATAGCTATGGTTAGACCACTGACAAGCAAAGATCAGAAGCCATGAGAGCAATGTCTGGTGTGTAATAATGATGATAATAATAATAATGTTGGCGTCGCACACTGATGTATTCAATAGAAATTATGTTCTTGAGGCATAGTGTGAAAATTCTTCACAACTGAAGAGCTTTTTCCGAGAATCCTCGCAGAGTAAATGGTGACAGTTTTCCGAAGATCTTTGTCTTAATTCCAATTTTCCCTAAGCGCCCTTTCAAGTTTCTAGGTAGTATTCCAAGTGAGCCCACTACTATAGGGATTACTTCAACAGCGATAACTTCCTCAGCTCCCGAGTCAGATCCTAATATATTTCAGTTTCTTCTTCTTCTTCTTCTTCTTCTTCTTCTTCTTCTTCTTCTTCTTCTTCTTCTTCTTCTTCTTCTTCTTCTTCTTCTTCTTCTTCTTCTTCTTCTTGTTGTTGTTGTTGTTGTTGTTGTTGTTGTTGTTGTTGTTGTTGTTGTTGTTGTTGTTGTTGTTGTTGTTGTTGTTGTTGTTGTTGTTGTTGTTGTTGTTGTTGTTGTTAATAATAATAATAATAATGATGATGATGATGATGATGATGATGATGATGATGATTTCATGTTCGAGGTTATCCGGTGACAATCACAGTGCATCAAGTTACAGTTACAGCAAATCTCTTCAGATTTCTCAGTTTTTCTTTCTGATATATTATTCTTCGCTTTATTCGGTTGGCCAAACTGTTTGTGTTTATTTACTTAATAAACAGAACGAACTTTTTGGCCAACCCAGTCAAACCATATAATAATTAGCAATGTGTATTTATTTATATATTTCCTGGCCTATGTTAGTATGCAGTTTTCGATTTTATAACTTTTAATACATGAGAAAATATTTGGGGAAATTCTGTTGGAAGCAATAAAGATTATAATTGCATCAAGTGATGATACAGTCTTTAAAATGTTATTTTCCCTACAAGGTATGAGTGTCCGTTGCTTCATTTGTTTGTGTGTGTGTTTATTATTTGAGAAAACCAGCAGATAACTATGTTTATTGTGATTTTATATACTGCGCTTGAATGCTTAAAATTAAAATAGATCTGAAAAGATAAACGATATGCTTTGATAACTTTATGGCATGTCCCTTCTTAAGTATAAACTCATTTCATTTTTGTCCCGAAATTAAGTAACAACGACGAATATCCGTCGTCATCATCATCCTCATCGCCGTCGTCATTTTTTCAGTCCTAAATAGTGATTTCCCAGAACCTTTCGCTGCCTGCAGTACAATTTTGTAATTCTTTACCAGCAGGCCTCTCTATCTCATCTCTTCTTCTGTAGCGACATTAGTGGGTAGGTTTTTTTTCACGGCATCGGCGTAACGACCTTTGTGTAAAAAGTTATTTTATGCAGTGAAATGGTTCCTAATCGTGAAAACTGTGTTTACGGGTTTATAAGAATGTAAATTTGCAGCTAAAATGGCTTCCGTCTATTCCATGTTTATTGACACGTCCTTTGTGGGTAATGCTTTGCCATAGAATGATGGAAATTTTGTGTTTCTAAGCGTGAATTATCGATTTTACAGGGTAGCCGTTTTCATTTTCATTTTATCGAAGAATAGCATTGTGTGTTCTTGGCCCCCATAAAGACAAATAAATTATCATCTTTAAGTCTCCTGGCTTATCTGTCTCACAAACAATATTTACTGCCCCATGTGAGTAAATAAGGATATAAAGGAAATAGGTAAGGCAGTCAGAAGTTGGACAGAACAAAACGTGTAATAGGCGACACAAAAGAAAGGAATCATGAATTCAAACAAATAATGATAAGATCAAAAAGTATTTACCGAGTTACTAGTGTACAGGAAAAACCGTTTGAAAGTGTTAAATATTTCTACGAAGTCCATAGATGATGAATTTTTGACGTGATAAGAAATTTACTTTTTTTTTTTTAAGCGTATCACCCCAAGCAAGGCTGGAGGCCACTATCACGCAAGGGGTTATAGAAGGGTTGGAGGAAGAGCAGATAGGAGTGGTAAAGGAGAGGATGTGGAGAAAGAGAAAGACAGTGGGTCGATCAAGGCAAGGGGGTTACAGAAGATTTGGAGCGAGAGCAGATAGGAATGAAAGATGAAAGGATGTGGAGAAGGGAAGTGGATAGATCAAGGCAACTGGAGATGTCGATTGACGTTACACTTAAATTTGAAGTGATAAGAAATTTACTTGAAGTGAAGATATTTTTTATTTTAATTAAATTTGTCTTAATTATTTTTACAAAGTAAACTTCCTTCTTCTTTTCAACTGACGCGGCTCGATAAGAATCCAAACATTTGAATGCCCTTCTCCTGTTTGACCGTACAGACATCTTTTTATTACCTCGAGGAAAAACAAAACAAAAGACCACACTTTTGATCTGCTCGAGAATGCTTCTGGTTGGATAGAAATGCGTCCTGGGTATGACGATAAACTACATCCGCGTCCTGGGTATGACAATAAACTACGTCCAACAGCAAGGCCTCTGATAATACGTTTTTGAAAAAATAATGTTGCCAGCTATACGTTTTTGAAAAAATATTACCAGCTATACGTTTTTGGAAAAATAATATTACCAGCTATATATTTTTGAGAAAAAAAATTAACAAAAATGGATTTTTGACAAAACAAAAATATTACCAGGAAAAAAAAAAGTTGTCGGCATTAAATGACCCATCGAGGTTGATATGCCGTAAAACAAACCAAACCAAACCGGACACACATGAGTACGCCGATATTCAAAAAACATTTCTTAAAGTTAGATAATAAGAAAAAATCAGGTTTTAAATCAAGATTGTAAATTGGGTTATGGAATGATTTCCCATCAAAATTCTCTTAATTGTTTAATGAGAGAAACGGGCAGAAGCATTGTTGTAGTGGGAAAAGATTCCCTTCTTTGAAACGAATTATCCATTTGTAAATTTCTGATCTTTTTTCCATTGAATTATATCTAAAAACTTTTATCAAAGCACAAATCACAAATCAGTCATTCAAGCAAGTTTTATTATTAATTTGATTTTTGTCCAGTTTACGAAGGATCATGAATCACCATAGAAACTGCTCAGGTATGTATTCACTTGTCGTTGTCTATTCTGGGTGTAGTTTCTCATGGTTTTATCTTTCATCTCAGTTGATTGTTTGCAATTTTTCTTTCATTTTAATTGAATCACCTTCCAGTAATCCTTGATACTTGTAATTTTGTTTCCCATCCAGTGTCTTGATAACGAGTAATTCAATTCCATCTGTTGTCGCTTTTGTGCATCACTAGCATTGCACATTTTTTTGATTCTGAATTCCAATCCTGGTTGAAGAGTCTCACC
This sequence comes from Acanthosepion esculentum, assembly GCA_964036315.1. Classification (NCBI taxonomy): domain Eukaryota; kingdom Metazoa; phylum Mollusca; class Cephalopoda; order Sepiida; family Sepiidae; genus Acanthosepion; species Acanthosepion esculentum. The sequence goes on from OZ038487.1 coordinate 125,619,582, forward strand.
ATTTACATAAAAGCCTACAATTGTTTTTTGTTCATAAAAAAAGGATATCCAGGTTATCTAGAGATAATTGAACCTTTCTTATTCTGTAAATAAATAATCTGTGAGATACCAAATTTTATTATAGCTTTAAAAATGTACATTTTAGAAGTATATATTGATATATACAAATACGAGGTCTCGATCAAAAGTATTGGGAGAGGTGCTATAAAAAGAAAGCTACAACACACATCAATTTGGCATTTAGTTTCCTTCAGAAGCCACATACTTTATCCAGTGTCGTTTCCCTTAATGAAAGCATTCCCGAAACTCCTCTTTTTGGGGGATAGCGAGAATAGCTGAGTACCTGAAGAGTTTTCAGAACATATCTGTGTTGAAAGGCGAGGGTACTCATTCATGCGTAGCATTTCTTGGGCGAGTCAACTTGACATAACACATTCCTCTTCTCACTATTTACATTATTTGGACTATTGTCTTCATCTTTGTTTCGGTCGTTGTACACTCCGGCCTTCTTCAGGTGGTTGGAATGTCGAACTGAAACCTTTATTTAGCTCGCTGGGTAGACTGTTCTAGTTCCACGTGCCATGTCTAATGGATGTCACTTATCTCCTGTTAATTCCCCTCTGAAAGTTCTCCACTGCCTTAACCAGGTATTGAACTCACACTCTTTGGGTCCTTTATCCACTGTGCCATGTGTCCTTGGGGACATCTGTGTATGAATTTCTGGGTATTATAAACAGACATACACAGATGTCCCCAAGGACACATGGCACAGTGGATGAAGGCGATAGTTAGATCCAGTGACAGGACCCAATGAGTTTGAGTTCAATACCTGGTTAAGGCAGTGGAGAACTTTCAGAGGGAAATTAACAGGAGATAACTGACATCCATTAGACATGACACGTGGAACTAGAACAGTCTACCCAGTGAGCTAAATAAAAGGTTCAGTTCGACATTCCAACCACCTGAAGAAGGCCGGAGTGTAAAACGGCCGAAACGTTGAGATAAACATGGCGACAAAGATGGGGACAATAGTCCAAATAAAGTAAATAGTGTACATAATACATCATCTCAGAAATATAGACAGCATTTCTCTTCATGTAAAAAGCACAGCCGCACTTGAAGGCTCGCCTTGGTCGCGGACACGTAGATATTGATCCCATTGGGGGAACCCTCTACCCTTCCGCTTAGGAAGAGCGATGGCGTATCATCACTGTACTGACTGCATACATGGCTATTGGACTCAGTCTACCCTCATTGTACTAGATGACTGTTGACCTTTTTTTGTAAATCCTGCTGCGTGTCTAGCCAGTCTCCTCACCAGAAATGCTTGATGCTTTATTCGCTGAAGGCACGGCGGGTAATACTAGTTTACAGGGTACCAGTATCGCTTATAAAGTGACCTGATAAAAATGACATCAACTGTTAATGAAATTGTACTCATTACTCACAGTCTGCTAGAACGCCACCAGGTAACATTGTTTCAGAACTACAAAATCAAGGGACATAAATCCTTATCTTTCTCTCACTCTTCTTTGAGATTTAGCGACAACCGTGCTCTCTCTCTCACTCACACACACACACACACACACACTATATCTAAGTACATGTTTTCTTTCCTTTTTTAAGCCATCTGAATACAGGATGCGATGGATAAAATGTCATCTAAATTACACGAAAATGAAAAATAACACTGACATCTTATTTTAACAGATATATTTACCAAATTTACACAAAAATATCTTGAAATACTAAAGAGTAAATGTATTCAATAAAATCGCCATTGGCTTCAATCACGGCCTCCAGACGACTTCAGAATCTCCTGCATCTCTTCTGGCCGGTTTCCTTGTTTAAGTTGGTGAATACTGTCATAATCCTTGCCTTCATCTTTGGTGTTACTAGTATTTTCTTGGTCTCTCGCTCAACTGCGCCCCACACATAATAATCAAGGGGTTGTAATCTGGGGAGTTAAGTGTCCAGATGTAAGGGGTGATGTAGTCGCAGAAATTATCTGACAACCATGACTGGGTTCTCCTGCTTTTGTAGCATGGTGCAAATTTCTGTTGCAGCCGCCCACTTGACCCAAGGCAGAACTATCTCCTCAAAGCAAAATGTAGGCCTTCGTATTGAGTCTGAGGCCCTCACCAACAAATTCGGGAGTTATTTTCTTATCAGAACGATTAGAGGGAGTTTTCCGAGCTGCTGTAACTTCGTAATCACCATTAGAGTCCTCCAACTCTTTCCAAATACTAGGCACTCTCCTCAGATTGACAATCAAACCCTCTAAAATATTTGTTTTAGAGCTTCCGGCGTGAATGCCAAACAGTACAGCAAGCTGTTTCCAAATTTCTGGCAGAGTGATTTGCGTCATGGTGCTCTCTTTTTCATAGATGGTGCCCAACTGACCCTACTATACTGTGCAGTCGACAAAATCAAAAGTAAGGCGCATGCGTGAAATTAAAAATATAAAATAGTGACAATTTACCCATCGCACCCTGTACATGTAAATATAATTTATTTTCTCTTTTGTGGGTTATGTTGTTCTTTAGATAGGGCTCTTCGACGTGGTCTAATGGTTTGCAAACATGTCCTGTTAGATCAATTACGACTGGATAGTGAGTTCTGTCCTCATTGAGTGCTCTATATTTTGGCCTTGTGCCACACATCTATGCTACGCTTAGAAAATCATTCTGAATACTTCGAGGTGGTGTAATGTTTAGCAAACTTGTCTTGCTAGATCATTTACGACTTAGTAATGAGTTCAATCCTCACCGAGTGCTCCATACTTACGACCTTGTGCCACATTTAAGCTACGCGTAGAAAATCGCTATGTTGTTCTTTACATGAAAATATTTAAAACAAACCTTCATGTGCTGAAATCGTTTCTTTTGAAAATGTTGATTTACTTTGAAAGTTTTCTGCCTCAGACGTAGCAAGTATTTAACTCCTCCCACTGCAATCTGGTGGCCAGCAGACACCTCGTCCATTACAAACCTGTAGCGTCATAAACCTGTTATATTAAATTTTTAAATTACGATAAATAAATACATTTCTATAAAAAATAATATATGAATAAAAAGCCAAAAAGACCATGAGCCATTAAAACTAGAAACGATGGCAGAAATTAGCAAACATAATGAAAAGATCTTGAAGAATCCCAGATGCGAAACATGATATCGAAATTCACTAGATTTTCTTGTTCTGACAAAATTCTTCATGTGACAAAGACCCTGGAATCATGGCCGTTGTGCTTATTATCTACAGAGATCAATAAGTTATCTAGATAAGCGTGGATCGTACTGATTACAGTGTTTGCGAAGACGTATATTCTTGATGTTTGTTATTTTGTTCTTCAGTGACTAAATGAGACGCCAAAATGTCTGTTTTTATTTTGCTGGTGGCAATTTTGGTGGAGCTGCAGAATTGGTTTTATTTTGAATTCTTTGTTTATTCTGCAAATGAAAAAAAAATCCTATTATCTGCTACAAGACATTTTGATGCCCGAATGCTTTTATCAGATAAACTCCCTGGGCCTGGTGCATGGGGAAGAGTCTGATTAAATTTGAAGGCTTCACCCTCAGTGAAATGAACATTTAGAGGAGGAAAAATAATCTGGCTGGGCATTTTATGGATAGAGCTCGTAGGGGAGAAATCTTCAAAGATTTGCAAACAGAGGCAGGATACATGAAACGAAATTTCAAATAGTAAAAAAAGGATCCTAATGGCATGATGAGAGTTAATTTTCTAAATTTGCATGTTTTATATGGAAAGGCAGGAAATTTCCTTATCAAAATTTATCTAAGAATATAAATTGTACTTGGATGACATTGATTTTTACACAGATCCTAATTTAGATATGACACGATACGAAAATAATTTACACTATTTACATTATTCGGACTACTGTCCACATATTTGTCGCCATGTTTATCACAACGTTTCGGCCGTTGTATGCTCCGGCCTTCTTCAGGTGGTTGGAATATCGAACTGAAACCTTTATTTCGCTCACTGGGGTAGACTGTTCTAGTTCCACGTGTCATGTTTAATGGACGTCAGTTATCTCCTGTAGTTAATTCCCCTCTCAAAGTTCTCCACCACCTTAACCAGGTATTGAACTCAAACTCATTGGTTCCTGTCACTGGATCTAACTAACGCCTTTATCCACTGTGCCATATGTCCTTGAGGTTAAGGCGGGGTAACGTTTTCTGTCGACATGAAATGGAATGATTATATTAAATCAATTGCTATGTCTGCTACTAGAAAAATTGGTTTACTATGTCGTGCTAGACAGTTTTTCTCGACAGAATCTATCTTACACATTTATAAGTCTACCATTCATCCTTGCATTGAATATTGCTGCCACATCTGGTCTGGTGCTTTTGTTATATATTTATATATTCTTGATAAAATCCAAAGAAGAATCTGCAATGTTATCGGTCCTGACCTGGCATCTCGACTTCAATCACTTTCCCACCGCCGTAACGTAACCCCCCTGTGTCTTTTCTATAAATACTTTCATGTTAATACCGTAGATACTCGTGTAACGCGCGATCTCATGCATCGGGCAACCCTAAAATTTTCACTTATAAAAATGATTTTATCATGTATCTCGTGTATCATGTGATTTCCTTTTTTGAGAGACCAAATTACAATAGACTAACCTCTTTTCCTTTATCGTTTTATCCCATCTTCTAATTAAATAAGTTAAAAAGGTAAAAGAGAATGATAAAACTATGGTTAGTAATGCTATACTAGTTGCGTAAAACGCGTACAGCCATAAACAACCGAACGAGAAACAGCTAAACATCTTATAAAGTAAACGTAAACAATGAAAGCCATTCGCCATCTTTGTATTGTAGGGGACCGGCGGGTTAATGCGAGGATAAAATCTCTGGACTAAGACTTCCTGCTGGCCAGTCCCGCTACATCGTAATGTTGGACTATGATGGAGTCCAAAGAAAGCAAAATAAAACGAACAAGACAGATATATATGTACAAAACAATTATATATTAATGACAAACAGATTGATACAAGAATTACAAATACATTTAAAACATGAATAAAACGTTAGTGTCTGTATGGAAAGTTGTTTGTGTGGTGGAGTTGAAATGTCCGTACGGTTGTGAATTTTGTCTTTAGCGTGTTCCCTGAATATGGGAAACGCTGGTTGTATATTAGAGTTCACATATTGGAGATGTTAAGAGAAAGTTTGTGTACCTCGCCCCACGTGCGAGGTTTCGGCCCTGGTCGAAATCGAGGTAGTTGCTCACAGGTGGGCGTAAGCAGGAAAAAGAGAAAGAGAGAAGGATGAACGAGTATTTATACACGTGGAGAGAGACCCCTGTTGAAAGGGTTACGAAACGAAGAGGAGATAACCCGATAGTATTTTATAATACTATACTAGTATGTGAATATTACTTGATTTATTATTGGATACAGTTAAAGTAAATCACTAGTTTTATCAAAAACATGTTTATTTTAAATACAGCTGTACTTTTTAACTACAGTAAATGGATATAGTTTGGTCAACGGCGTAGTCAAGGCCAGCAGTACATACTATACAATTTATATCTATCTATCTATCTATCTATCTGTCTATCTATCTATCTAAGTCTGTTCATTATTTATCTATCTATCTATCTATCTATCTATCTATCTATCTATCTATCTAAGTCTGTTCATTATTTATCTATCTATCTATCTATCTATCTATCTATCTATCTATCTATCTAAGTCTGTTCATTATTTATCTATCTATCTATCTATCTATCTATCTATCTATCTATCTATCTATCTATCTAAGTCTGTTCATTATTTATCTATCTATCTATCTATCTATCTATCTATCTAAGTCTGTTCATTATTTATCTATCTATCTATCTATCTAAGTCTGTTCATTATTTATCTATCTATCTATCTATCTATCTAAGTCTGTTCATTATTTATCTATCTATCTATCTATCTAAGTCTGTTCATTATTTATCTATCTATCTATCTATCTAAGTCTGTTCATTATTTATCTATCTATCTATCTATCTAAGTCTGTTCATTATTTATCTATCTATCTATCTATCTAAGTCTGTTCATTATTTATCTATCTATCTATCTATCTATCTATCTAAGTCTGTTCATTATTTATCTATCTATCTATCTATCTAAGTCTGTTCATTATTTATCTATCTATCTATCTATCTAAGTCTGTTCATTATTTATCTATCTATCTATCTATCTATCTATCTATCTAAGTCTGTTCATTATTTATCTATCTATCTATCTATCTATCTATCTATCTAAGTCTGTTCATTATTTATCTATCTATCTATCTATCTATCTAAGTCTGTTCATTATTTATCTATCTATCTATCTATCTAAGTCTGTTCATTATTTATCTATCTATCTATCTATCTATCTAAGTCTGTTCATTATTTATCTATCTATCTATCTATCTATCTATCTAAGTCTGTTCATTATTTATCTATCTATCTATCTATCTAAGTCTGTTCATTATTTATCTATCTATCTATCTATCTATCTAAGTCTGTTCATTATTTATCTATCTATCTATCTATCTATCTATCTAAGTCTGTTCATTATTTATCTATCTATCTATCTATCTATCTATCTAAGTCTGTTCATTATTTATCTATCTATCTATCTATCTAAGTCTGTTCATTATTTATCTATCTATCTATCTATCTAAGTCTGTTCATTATTTATCTATCTATCTATCTATCTATCTAAGTCTGTTGATTATTTATCTATCTATCTATCTATCTAAGTCTGTTCATTATTTATCTATCTATCTATCTATCTATCTATCTATCTATCTAAGTCTGTTCATTATTTATCTATCTATCTATCTCAGTCTGTTCATTATCTATCTATCTATCTATCTATCTATCTATCTCAGTCTGTTCATTATCTATCTATCTATCTCAGTCTGTTCATTATCTATCTATCTATCTATCTCAGTCTGTTCATTATCTATCTATCTATCTATCTATCTCAGTCTGTTCATTATCTATCTATCTATCTATCTATCTATCTATCTCAGTCTGTTCATTATCTATTTATCTATCTATCTATCTATCTCAGTCTGTTCATTATCTATGTATTTCAGTCTGATCATTATCTATGATGTGCATGAAAACTCGTGCTACCGGTGACTGATAATATGTATATTTAAGATATATATATTTATGCCACTCAGAAGAAAATTAATGATAACCTGTGCAGTTCATTATTTCATTGTATTTTGAAGGATTTTCAAAAGATTAATAAGGACAACGACAAAAAGCATAAGATACATTGATAAAAAAAAAAACTAGTATATATTATATGTGTGTATGTGCAAAAGTTCCCGGCGCATTTTTTTTTTCAAATCTAGAATTTGTGTATTCAGCTCTAGTTTACAAAGAAGAGTACTGGAAAATTTTGCACAGACTTAATCGAGAAACGGAAGAGATCCATGATGCTTTTGTTGAAGCTAAAAAGGAAAGGCCAAAGAGGTTGAAAAGCGAAGATAGGAAAGTGAAAATTAAGCTCATTTGCATGACTTTTTCTGTACAGACTTTATTAAAAAGTAAATATCAGTCGTAGACATGACGACCCATCGTTTAAAAAAAATACTACTCCTTATGATGGCAAACCTCTTGTCACACCGAAGCGTCCTGTACTGCTATCCTCGGGCTGCTTTTCCTCACACTATTGCTGAAAGCTTTCACGTGTCGAAATTTAATGGGAAAGAATAGTCTCCAGAAATTTGCGCGTGAATTTCTCCAGGAGTCATTTTTTAGACACGCTAAAAATTCATTAAGTAATCGTGTTGGATTCTTGATTTCGACATGGTTTTGATCCTTATTCGGCACAGATTTTGTCAAAAAAGATATTTTGCCAATAGAAACGGTTATATTATTTAATTATTATTTGGCACCCATTTGGCTGGTGATCAACTTTTATTCAGAATGTAGAAGTTTTTAAATGATTTATTTTAAAGAAAGATGTTTCAAATACAATATTCTATTTTAGTTTTTAAACACCTTTTTTAACAAATAAGTTCTTATATTTAATTGAAAGAAGAAACGATCGTTGTATGAAAATTTTCTTTAAAAAAAAACGTATATGTGTGAAGCTTTGCAGAGAGGATTGACTTTCAAGGAAGATTTACAAAGGAAAGAAAAACGAACATTAGTTGTAACAACAACATTAAAACCTGAATATTTCATTTAGATTTGAAGGGTAGGATTTATCATTTTCTGTCTATAAATGCTGTTTGAATCGCTTAAGTTGTTCTGAAATGCGCATTTTAGTGAGTTGGAATAGACAGAAACAATTTATAATTTAGGTAATTTTGCATTTCATTTTTTGGTAATTGTTAATATAATTATTTCGAAATATTATTTATCTTTTGGTGTAGATGTTTTTTATTATAGACAACATTTCGACCATTATTTATGTATCTATTGTTTGCCTATGGGATGTATGTGTAGTAATGTGTTATTTTGTCCCAGTAATGTCAGCTATTTTTAATTCCTGCCGAAACAGTCCTTGACTATTTGATCCAGAGATTGAACTCACGACCAACAGATAATACGTACCACATCCCAACTCTTATATTCACTACGCCACAGTCCATCACGGGTTTGTTTTAGGAGCACTTTATATTCAATGTCAAATAAAAAAAAATTGATGGAATTGATTGATTGAATTTTTTTTCTGAGTTATTTTTACCATCCAAAATATGTTTCGGCTTTAAATAAAAGCCGAAACATTTTACATTGTAAAAATAATCCTGTTTTTTTGGTGAGGAGGGAGAGAGAGAATGAATATTGCATTAACAATTTCTTTTAACTTTAATTTTTCCAAATACAAGTCCTAACCCCTAGTTGAAAAAAGGAAATGAATTCATACGTTTCTCAAGGGGTTTTGCTTTTAAGTGAATGTATTGTAGTGAAACCAAATAGAATTCGAAATCAGGACTCCAATTTCTCAATATTATCTTTAATTGAGGAAAATGGCTATAAATTATAGAACATAAGACTCTGGGATAAAACATTAAAAGACTGGCGATTCTGTTCTAAATGATTAAAAAGAAAAGATTGTGATGTTGTTCTTGGAAGCTACATCAAACCAGACAACACCTGTTCACCTTGCTAGTTCAGATCGAAATATCGTACAGCAACAGGTCAACATTTTTAAAGTCTCACGCATATATGCATCAGTATGTTAAGAAAAAAAACTTGTTTATGCCACAATTATTCAACATTTAAATATCATATGGCAATTGACTAATTTTTCAGTTGTTTTTTTTTTCTTTTTCAGTGTGTTTATTGCTATTTCATATTTACAAACCAGTTGCCGAAGGAAATATTAACTGGACTCGCTACCTCATGGATAATTGCGTTTCATGGTTTATTTGCAGTCGCCTTTATATATATATATATATATATATATATATATATATGTATGTATATATGTATATATATATATATATATAATTAAAAAATATTGGCCTGTTCATATACGATATTTTCATCTGAACAAGCAAGGTAACCAGGTGTTGTCTGGTTTGAAGTAGCTTGCTTGATCAACGTCAAATATATTTGCAGTCACCTGGCATAGTGATGCATTGATACGGACCACCTGATGATGCCGAAAGGTTGAAACCAAGACAACAGAATCGACTGATCTCGCATTTTTTTTTAATTTAAAGGCTCTACATGTTAAATTTTTATTTTTCATATGTGTATTGAGCACTTTTTAATACTACTGTTTCTTGGTCTTATCCAACTCTGAACATTAACCTTTTCAGTATTATATATATATATATTAGTACAGGTAATAGATCCAGGTGTATCCTAGTAATATTAAAACTGATCCACAGAGGGCTCAATGTATTTATTATAACAGAGCATATATATATTTTTACAGGAAAAATCCAAAATTACCTCATGTGGATATAGTCTATTTCAGACCGGCACAACTTAATGTCGATCCTCATAAGCCCTCGAATGCCTATCTGAAATTGAGGTTTTGAATTTATTTTAGATAGCAGTCCTACTCAAAGGGACACCTTGTTTTTCATAAGGGACTCGTGTTGGTGACAAGGGGAGGGTGTAAAGTATCTCTTTAAGGGGAAATGGTCTGGAGTCGGAGTTTATTTATGGCCAGAACCTTTCATTGTATGTAAATGAATTTCGGTTCCTAATATGGGATACTACACTATGCAAACAACCAGTATATTTTACTGGGATTTTTACAGTAAGTAGTATTTAGACAATAAGGGTTTAATATTATTAATAAGTGATGGAGGATTTAGATATAAAACAAATTAAACTTAAAATAAATTAGTTGAGTGATAGATTCATAAATTTTGTGAGTAATACGGAGACACCCAATGGAATAAATCATGCTGTACAACACACATACATATACCCACACACACATGTACGTTTACATACATATGCATATATGTACCCATACACACATGCATACACATGTGTGTGTGTGCATATATATATATATATATATATATATATATATATATATATATACACCATTCGGGATCGGTTAAATTATTAGGAATACTAAGCTGCAATTTTCGAAGTTATCTGAGGATTCAGACCCTTTTCCTTCAATTCCCCCCAAAATTGGAAAATTTTAGGTCGCGACCCCCCCCCCCAATGGTTTTAAAGATAGGTGCAAGCTATGTTTAGGGGAGAAAATCAGAATAATAAAATACAACAATCAATGCAAACTACTAAATCAACGGAAAGAGCTAATTATGAAATGCACACATAGGAGTAGGTTTAAACATATATAAGAATAGAGATCTTAACTTATTACTTACTAACTCCCAAAAAACTACAGTGCCCAAACTGATGCAAACCACTGTGAATAATTTTTTTACTTTAATGTCTTCATGTTATAGAATTCCGGGTGCAGCTTAGAATTCCATTTGACACAAGTCATCATCTAGATAACTTGCTCTCTCCCAGACACTGTAACTAAGGTCCGCTCAGCATAGCTACAGTATAAACTACAGGTGAGCTGTTGAACAAACACAAATGTGCCTGAGCAGGGGTCTGCAACGGGGATTACCTATCTGCCCCAGTAGACGGTCATCCTCGGGTACGAGTGGACAGCCACTAATCATATATATATATATATATATATATATATATATATATATATATAACATAAATGTACCTGAGCGAGTGTCTGCAATAGGGATTGCTAGCTGCCCTAGTAGACGGGTACCCTCGAATACGAGTAGCCAGCTATATATATATATATATATATATATATATATATATATATATATATATATATATATAATGTGTGTGTGTGCTCCGAGGGGCACAGTCCTATGGTTACAGAGAACTTCAGTTGAGTTCCACCACGGAATATGTGAGCGAGCGGCGCTCTATTGAGTCTGATTTGCTATCTCTTCGTCACCGAGGCCCGTTGGAACAGTTGGTATGGTGTTTGCTTGACAACCTGTCAGGGTTTCAATTCTCGGTAGTGGATGCGCACTGCTGATGAGTCCCAAATATACGACGAAACGGCCGTCCGGTGCTTTCTGCATTCTGTTGAGGTTTCTTTCAAACTCAATGAATTACTTAATTATATATATATGGTTGCGGGGTGTGTGTGTGTGTAGGATGTGTGTTTTGTAATAAGGGTCCGCAAAAAAACTGTTCAAAAGATAGTAAGCTGACAACAAAATGAATACAAAACAACAACACAGATGTATTTTATTAAAATTATGGCCAAATTTTATTTTTGGCAGCAAAACCAAAATACACACAAGGAAGGTATTCAAGCGAAATAAGGACAAGTGATTCTTCAGGATGTGCTCACAAGAAATATCAAATTATGATTCTTAGTCCTTCCTATGTAATAATGATGTTTATGCAATTGATTAATTAAGTTTCCTTGTACGAAAAAGGAGTGTAAACAAATGCATTCAAAAATGTACATTGGAAGTGTTCTTGTATTTGATGTCGAGTCCTCGAAGAAAGAATGAGTTTGTATGGGAGAAACTCAGTAACGTTAGTGCCGAAGTAACATTAGGAAAGTTCGAGTTATGGTGTTACCATGGTCGAAAACAATCGCATAGCAGTTTGATGATATCTCGTAGACTTTAATGACTGACTAACGTTGATGAAAGGACGAAACCAAGATAGTCCCAAACAAAAGGGAAGAGTTCATAGCAAAAATTCCCGGATGTTAATATCAGTACAAATGATTTAATAATTAGTACTTTAAGAGGAACAGTAAATCCATTTAGTTCAGTCTGGAGAATATGTGTGTCACCGAAGAAAAGATACACCAAAGTTCATTGAATCAGCAAGAATAAAATCACTTGATATCCTTGAGTAGTAGATGGCGAGTAAAATCCATGAAAATGAATTCAAGATGTCTGCATGTTAATTGGTGTTGAATTGTTTGGCGGGAAAACAATCGGACATGCAGGAAGTGACAAAGTATAGAATTTAAGGTTGACGTCGTAGTAAACATTTTGGTACACATGAGCAAAAATATACGAGCGCTTTATTTAACCGCCAAGTAAGAATTGGCTGGAAAAGGAATTGAGCATACCGGAAATGGTAAAATACAAAAAATGGTGTTGAGTCAAAACTACACTGGAACGTGGTGTTTTAGAAAATTAAAACAATGTTAGTTATTCAAGAAACAAAGGGTCTGGATTTGCTCTATGATTTAGAAAGATCGTAATCAATCGCTAACCGGAGCAGAAAGCTAAGTAAAGTTTAGAAAGAGAATTTGTAGTTGAGTAAGTTGGGAAAAGCTATTTTCCAAGAAGAATAGATGTGAAAAGAGAGAAAGAAAGCAAAACAAGAAAATAGGAAGGAATTGACCCCAACGTTAATTAAGGCGGAAGTCAACTGCTACTTCCTTGAGACAGTTCCCGACAAAACATTTCATTCCGGAAGGAAATCCCGATATTTGCCTTAACACCCCACACGCGCACACACTGAGTCAGGTTGTGAACACAAGGTCGGTTTTTAACGTAGGGACCCGAGTGTTTCCACTCGAGCCGCTGGTTTATGCTAGTCTTAGCTTGTCTAAGCTAGTCATAGTTGGTCATACCACTGCTACGTAACAGATATTACGTAACGGTTGGGGGTAGGTTAATGAAGGGAGGATAGAAGACTTCAGGCACGGAACAGATAGTACAACCGCAACATCATCTCGACCCCCCGCCTCCTCCTCCTCTGCCAATCCTCCTGGAAGAAGCCGGAAGGAGAGCAATATTTATTTCTGTTAAAACTACAGAAAATGTGGTACAAGGCCAAAATGAGGGAAGAGGGAAAAGGACGGTCTTCTTCTGTCTTAACATTAAACTTAGTCGCAATCACTGATCCAAACATGCCACAATATTCCTAACACCAAAAAAGTACATTCTTACTTACCTTTCTTTCTACACCACCATAATACCTCAATATCTCCTATGAAATTCATAACTAGCCCCCACCCCCATATGTACAATTCATTGCCTGTGAGGGGTGGGGGAATAAAACAACAATTTAAAATCTAACCCCAATGAATATTTACAAAAATGAATCCGGAGGGAGAGCCCGAGATTTATCTTGACCCCACTGAACCAGGTTGTGACACAAGGTCGGTTTTTAACGTGGCGACCCGAATGTTTCCACTTGGGTCGCTGGTCATAGCTTGTCGCAGCTGGTCATAGCCGGTCATACCACCGCTACGCAACAGATATCACGCAACAGTGGGGCGAACGCAAGGGGGGAGAGAAGGCCTCCGGCACGGAACAGATACTACATCTGCAGCATCCATCCCGACGGGAAAAACTCTCTTCTCCTCCTCCTCTGCCAATCTCTCCGAAAGAATCCGAAAGGGAAAGCCCCATGATTTTCTAAGCGTAGTTTAGATGTGGTACACGGCCGAAAGTGTAGAGCACTCAGTGAGGATCGAAATCGCTATTCAGTCGTAGGAGACCTAGCGAAGCAAGCTTGCTAACCTCTGCTATCTCGTGTTTGTTCTACAACGAAAAAGGTCCAGATTTTCCCTTTTTTACTATAGAATATTAATTAGATAAATTTCTTTTCTTTTAGAAAATGTTCTGACTTGTATCGAGGAAAGGTTCATTAAAACTTTATGCTATTAGCAAGCATCAACTTGAAAAATTGAGAATTTTATACATTTTGACTAGAAAGGGACCTAATTCAACAATAGTCATATTGGTGTGTGCGACAGTATATATGTATACATATTATGACCAAGTAGTTAGAACGTTCTCTTTCTGAACATGAGATCCGGGTTCGAATCTCATCACGGTTGATTTGTCAGGAACTAGACTTCCTGATGGTCTGGAGGGGGGATTCCTCATGATCATGCGCGCATTAAAGCGTGAAAACTGTTCTTTTTATAGGCATTTTAGAACATTATTACAGTATTCGTAGCTGATTCTATTCAGTGTCAGCTTCAATTTTTTTAATGTAGATTGTTTTGAGTATCTGTAGTTTTAATTTGTTATTTCCTTGGTGTAGGATATTTGTCGTATCAATCAGTATTTCTCTATACTGTGAATGTGGACAGGAATGTTGGTGTAAATGTCCCGCAATGGATGAATGCTCAGAAATGTATAGAGTAAGGCATCTTGATAATGTAGTTGTCGTATATCCAACATATATATTTGTTTTTCTTTCGGAGATACATGCTCCTAAGGGACATTTGAATTAATATAAATTGTTGTTTTTTTTCGCAATATTTCAGTTGGTGTGGAGAAGTTATTGCGAATAATTGGTTGTATTGTATTTTGCATATGATTACTTTTCTCTTTTTTATGGGATCCATGAGAAATATATTTGGTACGAAAGAGATTTTTTAATATTTTCTCATCCTGTTTGTATTTAGCATGTATCTGGTTACAATATAATAGTTTGATATATTTTTCTAGTGTTTCTATGGGTTCAGTACTGGCTGCAACCTTCAGTAACTTCTACATGGCCAACCTAGAAAATAATATATTTAGCATATGTGTATATCTATATATGTTTATATATATATATATATATATATATATATATATATATATATATATAAAGGTAAAAGACAATAGGAAAACTAATATTAGCCGATGCGTTTCGTCCAATGTGGACTTTTTCAAGGCAAAAACGAAATGAATTTATTAAAACAAAGTAACTATTAACAACAAAACAAAATATCCTTAGCAACTGGAAGAATTTATAAAATGCTATTATATTCATATTGTCAACTGAAAATTACGTCGAGTACTGTTACTTGTGTAAATATTGTTTTTATTGTTGTGTTGACGGATTCAATCATTTTCTTTTGATTTCTTGATACAGTTGTGTACGTTTGCTTGGGAGAGTAGTAATTCTGTTAAGAAAGGTGATTTGGGGGGAAAACCTGGGCATAGATTAATATTTGGATAATATTCAATGGCGACACTCTCGAGGATTTTCCTTCTGAGTGAGTTATTTTCTTTTTTTTATCAGTGTAGCATTTTTAAAATCAAAATTGTGGTTGAGTTTATCTCTATATATGACTAGTACATTAGCTAAGTTGTTTTTTGTGAGGTCTTTTTTTCTGCTCATAATTGTTTTGTTTTTTTTAATTTCTACTTGTTTCTCTAATATATTGGGAGAAACAGTTTTGGCAATTTATTTTATAAAAGCCTGCTTCAGAAATATTATTGCTATTTAGTATCTGAATATATCCATAATGGTTTTGGAAGTGTTTGTGACTATTTTAAGATTATTTGGATGGGATTGGTTATTCTGGATAGTGGACGTGATAGTTGGTCGGTAGTATTATGCATCTGTTTTCATGTAATTTATTATTGCGGATTATGTTATTATTTTTGTTTCGGTTGTATATTTTGTATGCCTTTCTTCTGTCTTTGTGGATGAAATGATATGGGTATTGTAGGTTTTTGAATGTGTTTTATATGTATGTTTCTTCCATAGGTAAATATTGGGGACTGCAGATTCGTAATGCTCTCAGATAGAAACCTATAATAATTCCAGATTTAATTTTAGAAGAGTGGTTTGAGTAAAAACTGATCAGATCATTTTTGTTTGTAGCCTTTCTGTAAACATCAAAATTGAGTTCATTATTATTTCTGTGTAATATGATGTTTAGGAAGGGAAGAGTGCTGTAGTTGGTTTCAGTTTAAAAGGTGAAGTCTATTTTAGGTTCAACGTTGTTAAGTTTGTAGAGAAGATCTGTTAAATTAGTGTTTTGTGGATATATTAATAATGAGTCGTCTATGTATCTGAAATAGGAAGAGTTTGGAGCGAGAATGTCTTTTACCTTTATAAATATTGTCTTTTTTTACAGGTTAACTCTGAAAAATCTTTCAAATATATATATATATATATATATTATATATACTGGGGCAGCTGATTATTATACAAACATATATTGTTAAATAATGACATATAGACAACGAAACAAAGCAACCCACACTCAACAAAATTACATTTCAAACCAGTCACAATTTATTACAATGCATTTAAACACATGTTTATGCTGACAACATTTCTTTGTCTCACGTGGTCATGTACAACGTCATAGAACCGCATTACGAATTTACGACCTCCGCCTGATATTCCGCGAACTTTATCATCGCATAACAAACCACTATAGAAACATAACAGGAGGTCATCTTTGATGGTGAACATCTCTGTTGTAATGTCCATATTAACCACTGATGATGGCTCATGGGAGCTGAAAGGTTAGATCGAGGAACAGCATAAAAACATCCAAATGTTGGGCAGTTTTTGTCTTTATTTTCTTCTGAAACTAAAGCCACTATACGAAGCTTAGAACGCAAACATGATCAAACATAATAGATATTTGTTGTCTATTATATTTAACAATATATGTTTGAATATACGTATATGTGTGTGTGTGTGTGTGTGTGTGTGTGTGTGTGTGTGTGTGTGTGTGTGTGTGTGTGTGTGTGTGTGTGTAAACATTTCTCAGAATTAACATAGAAAAAGACAATATGTATAAAGGAAAAAAGACAATAAGAAAACTGTAGTTTTAGCCGACGCGTTTCATCCAATGTGGACTTTTTGGAGGCAAAAATCGAAATGAATTTATTGAAACAAAGTATCTATAAACAACAAATAAAATGTCGTTAGCAACTAGAAAAATTTAGAAACGCTATTATATATTCACATGGTCAACTGAAAAATTAGGTCAATTACTTTGTTTGAAGAGAATATTTTTACATGTAGCAATAATGTTTGTATTGTTGTGTTGACGGATTCAACCGTTTTCTTTTGATTTCTTGATATATTTGTTGTGTACGTTGGCTTGGGAGAGTAGTGATTCTGTTAGGAAAGGTGATACTGAGCGTAGATTAATATTTGGATAATATTCAATGGCAGCACTCTCAAGGATTTTCCTTCTGAGTGAATTATTTTCTTTTTTATGAGTGTAGCGTCTATAAAATCAAAATTGTGGTTAAATTTATTTCTATGTATGACTAGTGCATTTGTTAAATTGTTATCTATGAGCACAAGAGACCTCATAAATTACAAATGGGAATGAAAACAAACTATTTGTACTGACTCTGAATGGGAAAACCGAAAATGTTGTTTATCATGCAGCTTTGCAATAGGTTCCAAATAGACAAATTATATCATTGTTTTGATGAAAACTAAAAAGTTTAATAAAATTTAATATGTACTCAATGCATGGTGTCACTGTTGGGCCTAAGGCCCAATCAAGAGCCCCCGCAGGAGCTAGCTTAAATGTCATCCGATAGGTCGACATTTAAGCTAGTATATATATATATATATATATATATATATATATATATATATATATGAATGATAGTATAAAGAACAAGTAGGAAACAGATCTTAATCTAACATGCTTCACTTTATTAAAGCTTTGTCAGAGATTAAGATAGAAATGATAAAAAGCAAAGAGACGCAGATTAATGGTATGTTTTGTTTGGCTATTTCTTATTGGTTAGATACATGTCACGTGTAATGAAGTAACAGATAATATTCAAATATGTGTGACAAACATTCTGGATGTTAAAGTGTGTAAAAGTTAGTGAGATGCAGTAGGATGTTTTGATTGGTTATTTCTTATTAGTATAGATATGTATCACGTGTAATAACGTGACAGATAATATTCAAATAAGTCTAAGCAAACATTCTGGATGCTGAAGTGTGTAAAAGTTAGTGAGACGCTGCAGAATGTTTTGAAAATTTTTGCTTGGTTTGATTTTTCATTAAAGTATATCTCATGCATATACATATATATATATATATATATATATATATATATATATATATATATATAAGAAGAAAGTTACTGATACACAGTTTTTAAATTTAAAAACAGTTGCTATAATGAAGCAGATTGTTATTAAAAATGTCTTGAAAAAATTTGAAGTTTAAAAGTTTGTAAATGTGAGTCTCAAAATGATGTAAATGAACCACCAAAATGAAGCCTGACGTTTTATAAAAAAGATACATGTATAAAATTTGACTTTCAAATTTGTGAAAAAAAAAATGATGCTCAGGTTTTATGGTCTCAAAACCTACCCAAATAAAGTTTACAAACAAGCGTGGTTTAAAAATATACATTAGTGATTTTTAACCAATGGGGAAAGTAAATTACAATTCCAGAGTATTAAATTTCTGATTCTGTTCAGAGCCGATTTGCGGCTATTTAAGAAGTCTGACAGACGGAAGGAATTTGACTTTCACGAGGAGAACGTCAGCTGATTGCTGAGAGCTGAGCTTAGAAGAAAACGAAAGTAGATAGCTGAAGGGTTTCGGCATTCATCAGGACAACGATGAAAAGAAAGAAACTGAAAAAAAAGAAAGAAACAGAAAGAAAGGAAAAAGAAAACAAAAAGAAGTTTCTACATATTTAGAGAAATATCCAATTATATTTCTACAAGTCTTTGTGAAAATATGTCACAAAATTAGAGATATTAACCCTAATAACCTTTTTATGAAAATACGTGATTTATCCCATCTTAGTTTGTAAAACTGCACTGTTGTCTAAATAAACCAGAAATCCAGCGACGCCTGTGAATTTGTCATGCTTCTCAACTCCTTTTGACAATTCAATTAATCGAAGTAAGTGGACATTTTTTTAATAATAGTTATAATTGTTTTATGAGCTCAACATAATTGTATTCTAAAATTGTTATCACGCTTAATTGTTTGGTGCACAAATTAAAATTTTGTCCAAGCTTTGTTTTGTGAATTTTATATTTTGTGCTATTATTATTTTTTATACCATTCAATAAATGTGGATTTCTTTCAAATTTCACAGCGGAGGAAGAGTTTTTTTTTTTCGTTTGTGCCATTCCTAATACGCAGTATAAGACATTTGATGTTCTCTCTTCTCATTCTTTCCCCAAAATGCTTTTAACGTTCAACCTGCGGGCAAAGATGATGTTCCCAAAATTTTTACAGCTTTATTTCAGAGATACTTAAATTTGCGAGTATGTTCCTCTTACACACATGCATCCGCACACATGTACACGCGCACATTATAAATGCAAAATTCTCATTCCATATCTTATACACTCTTGCCAATTACCGAAACCTGATTTGTAAAAATGGTTTAATATTTGTTTCACATACATTTTTTTGCCTGCTGATGAATAACAACATGACTTTTTCTAGCAGCTTCGTTTTATGTCAAATTCTTTTCCATGCTAGCCGGTACGTTTTTTAAATTTGGACGACAGGGTAGTTGTCATACAAGGTCACGTGTTAACAGAGTGCCACCACACTCCAGGTGAAAAGGTAACTCAGGAGATTTAAATCAAGTGAGCTCGAAGGCCATATTGTGGTGGGGACATAATGATGAAAGTTTTCAGTAGGGGCCACTCTTTGGTCCCGTGAGCCATGTGAATAGGGATCAGAAAACAGCACCCTTCTCGATCAGGAGATTGAGCATCATCCAACACGTCGATGTAGGTGGTGGCATTGACCCTGACACTCTGTAGGAAGTCGTGAGGTGGCATGACATGACACTCGTTGATAATATACCCAAAGTCATTGCAGAAGTTGTGGAAGTGGTTTGCGTCACCATCACTACCACTGTGTGGTCTGTACAGTTTTTTGTCGTTCCCCTTGTTTACCTGTGTTATGGTGAAACACACCTAGTCTATAAATAATAGACTCTCCCATCTAATATAAGTAGGAGTCAGTGGGAGTCGAATACGGAAAGTAGTCAGCTACTACA
This sequence comes from Acanthosepion esculentum, assembly GCA_964036315.1. NCBI lineage: Eukaryota > Metazoa > Mollusca > Cephalopoda > Sepiida > Sepiidae > Acanthosepion > Acanthosepion esculentum. The sequence continues at coordinate 125,639,827 of OZ038487.1, forward strand.
ACTCGATTACTCTGCGTAATACTTATCATTACAAGTTCCTAATGTTTTTGTACGTTGAACCTATTTAGGACCGAAGTTAGTCCAAATACAGTTTCCACTGAGGAAATAACTCTACCACAACCTGTCAATTTAAAGAAGTTATCTCCGAATTTGCCTGAGTACATTGCGCCTTTTCATTTCCTGTTTCAAATGGGAAGCTGTGGTGTTAATGCTCTCAATATGGTTGACAGTCATAATAAGACGTGTACCATTGCATAACTTTGGGGGATCAAGATTTCTTAGCAGCATTAATTTTTGTTTTAATACCAGTTTGTGTGAAGGTATTCCTGGAAGATCCAAAGAATTCCAAATTCAATAGGGATGTTAACTGCTTCATCTGGATCCACAATTGTATCATACCTATGTCCTTTCTTCTGTTGGGATATCTTGCAGAATCTTCTGATTGAGGATTTGTACTGTTTCATTTCTGGGAACCAAAATTGCTCTCTCACACAATCAATCTGTATTCTGGAAGTTATCTGCTATACTGGGATATAATTTAACAATTAATTTCTCAATGCTCTCAACCAGAGTGCCAAAACCTTCAGGAAAGCTGATTTGTCCATCTTGATGACATGAAATATCTCCGTGTTCAATTTTTAAAAGGAGGTCACTAAATTCCTTTTCTGTCCGATCTCCATTGAGTTCCACTCTCATACTAGCGATCAAAAAGTGTCTTTCAATATGACCCCACAGATAAGAACTTTTCAGACAGGCATGAAGTTCATCAAGCAGCTGTTCCACTTTTGACAACATGGAGTGTTCTTTTGAAATCTCCAGGTAGCAGAATTGTTACTCCTCCCATGAGTCTATCATTATGCCTGATATCTTTCAGTGTTCTGTCTAAAGCCTCAGATGCACCCTTGTAACCTATAGTGTGACTATGAAGCAAATCACCTGAAATAGCTTGTCTAGGTTTATACCTCTATTTATGTTGCATACCGGATTGTCATTATAAACCAAGTCTAATGGAAGTTTAAATGTCAAGTGAGTGGTTCTTCCACCAGTAAGCAAAGTAGCTGCTATTCCAGATGATCCTACAGCTAAAGCCACTGTTTTTTGCACCCTAACTGAAGATAAAAGACTAGTTAGAAACATTTTGCCAGTATCTCCAGGAGCCTCCAAAAAGAAAATTCCTCCAGTAGAATTGTTGATCCTTAACATAATCTCATTGTAGATGGCTCTCTGGTCATCTTTAAGAAGAGGTGTATTAGTTTTTTTTCACATAGTGCAATGTTCACAATCCTTGGGTTCATTTGTATGGCTTGTCCTGGATGAAGCAGTTGCATATGATGAAGAATGTCTTCACTCAAAGCTTCTTGGTGTTTCATCCACAGATCCTTTGGATTTGAAATTTGACAGGTAGCCATCATAGCAGCAAAGAGATGCCTTTTTTTATTTTGGGTCCCAATGCTCATCACTTTCTAGAAGGCCAAGTTGAATGCATGCCTGTCCATTGGTTGTTTTCAAATTTGGAAATGATCTTGGACCCTTGACATTATGAAGAAGTTGAAGAAAGAAGCATTCAGAATTTTTTGGATGTACTGCATAAACCTGACCAAGTACATCAGTACATTTAATAGCAGGTTCAATTGATGAAGTTCTTGCTTCCTTCTGTGGAATTTTCCAGATTCGAATGTGTAATATTTAAACATTTCTGTATAGAGAATTCTTTTGGCAAAGTCATCTACATTGCATAGGTTAAAGAATGCCATTAGGGTAGTGTTTTTTTGGAGTTTCAATCAATTCCTGAGCATTGTCTTCAGTAAAAATACACCTACTGTTCATTTTAAGTGTCTGTTGTGAATGTTAAATGAAAAAATTCTCTAGTCAGCCTCATTGCTAGAAATGTATCTTCCTGATTGAAATTTTTCTATTTCATTCAGTTTGTCAATGGTAGTCACAGCTTAGTCCCTCCCCCTTATTTATGTACTTGAACAAATACTTTATGGTCAACACTGTTACAAAATTCCATATTAATGTGAGCATTGAATGCTTTGCACAAAAGTGAACTAGAGGGAACAACCCATTTGTTGTCTACCAGTAATTTTGTCCATTTCTTTCAAGGTTGAAGCTAAATCCTCTATCTTCAGTCTTCTTCTGTAACTTGTGTAGCCATCTGTATCAATTTTTGTGTGATTGACAAATTTTCTTGGAAATCTTTTTGTACATCTGTTGTCAACCATGTAGGGACGATTGAAATTCAAATAACCACATGGCCCATGAATCATGTGTCTTTTTACTGTTTCAAAAATCCCTGGACTTTCATTAGGATTTGGCATTTCTGCACTGACGATAGAATTTATTTGATTTGGATTGATCTTCTCCCTTAACCATAAAAGTAAATGTACATGTAGCAGTTCCCTCCTCTTTTGCCACTCATTTGAATACATGTGACATTTTGCAGGTCCAGATATTTTTCTTTATTGATGACATACATCAGTTTGTTGATTTCCAGCTTAAAATCCTAGCAACAATATCATGCCTATCTGTTGTAGATTGTTGAGGAAGAAGATTTTCTAAAATCTCAGGCCATTTCGGATTTATAGTAAATGTAACAAACAAATCTGGTTTGCCAAAATGTCTGACATAAATCAATCCATCTTGAACTCTTTCATGCATGTACCTTGGTCCACCTGTGAATGATGAAGGGAGAATAACTATGTGGCCTGCATTGACAGCATTGCCATCATTCTGAATTGCATCCTTTACGTGGATGTATTCCTCTGCTCTTAGTTTCTTTTGATTCATTGTGATAAAAAGTAACCTTTCTGATTCAATTTTTGCATACATATCCACCAAGAACTGGTTGAATATTGGCTTGAATCTGAAGAGATAATTATAACCTTAACTCTTTATCATAATTCTGTATGCATAGAAGTCCATGGCTGATATTTTTTTGTTTGTGGTTAATCCAATGTTCAAATGTCCTTGCCTGAGGAGAAAATGGTATCCATCTGTTCCTTGCCAAAAGATGAGGGGATATTGTAAGGCATCATAAGCATTTTTATTTAAAAAGGTTGAAAAATTTCAATATGTCCAAAATTGCGAGTGTCTTGTTAAAAAAGTAAACATCGATTTGATATCATCTTATTTAAAACCTTTTAATATTTTATTTTAGTTACATTTGCTACTGAAAAACTTACAGGTATTTGTCAAAAAGAAAATAAATAAATGCATCTTCTCTTTTTATGACAGAGATTTGCAAAATCATTGGTGGACTTAGAATATTTTTAAACCAAAGTTGTCATTTGAATTACAACTCTTTCAAAGTATTTTCACATAATAATAGAAAACACATGCCAAAAAACAACAAAAAAAGTTTTCGTTTGAATAAATCCAGTGGAAATTAATATAAAAAAGAAAAAAGTAGATATTTGAAGACATTTAACTGGTAATTGTGAATGGATTTCTAATTAAAATTAAAAGAAGAGGACAATCATTTAATAGAAGATATTTTAAGCAGTTTATGCAAATTAGTCATTAGCTTATTTGTTTTAAGACTTTTTAAAAATAAATAAATTAAAAACAAAGCATTTTTATATTTCCTTTTGGGGTGGGGGAGGATACGTTTGTGTATGAAATATTGTTTGCTTTTTTTTATTTGTTCTACTTACTCAGAAAAGTCCATTTTGGAAGAATGTAGTTTGTCAAATTTCCACACTAACTTCTGTAAAAAAAAAATCAGCTAATTATGGATGCTAGTTATATAAACTGATAAATGTTTACCTTAGAAAAATAACCTGATAATTTTTCTAGGAAAAAATAGTTTTTCTATGGGATTAATGTTCATTATTTATGAAATGTTGAAGGACGTTCAATATATTTGTTCCAAGAATATGACAGTTAAGAAAAGTTTTACAAATAGATGCTGACTTGTTGAAGGCCAAGTAAAATGCAAATTTCAAACACTTTTCTGAACTATATAAGACAATATTCTTAAACAGAACTGTTTTTGATATGAAAATCAAAACAATCCTTGAATAAAAGAATAGTAATGAAGGACAGTTAATTAATTAAATATACTTTTTTTAAATCAACATGCAAATTAGTTAAACCTGAAAAAAAGATAATATATAACACAGATATTGAGCTTTTAGCGTGTAAATTACTATAAAGTAGAGTTGGGGCCTTTTAGTCCTAGAATTCGTGGTAAAATTGAGATTGAATTTTGCAGTTATTCATATAGAAGAAGTTATAGTTTAAAAGCCTGGTATATTTATGGGTAGAAGTGGTATATAGAGATAGAGCATATGTGGACACTGAGGTCAATACCAAGTGGCAACATTATGTTTCCTGCTTGAACACAATCTTCAGGCCATCAAAATATATATATATAGGTACCACCACAGAAAGGCGATATGCAAGAATGAAAATTAATTTTTTCAATGAAAAATCTATCTTGAAGCTTTTATTTTAGTTTTAATTTCAAGCTAATAGATTAAATTTAATATTTCCAATAAACAAAATAATTTGCTGTATTTCAAAATGAATTTAAATTGACTGGAAGAAGTTTTCATTTTGATTTTAGCACCATTTCTATCCATCTGTCAGCACAATGTAATTCTGTTTGTTAAAAAACTCTTTCAAAAGTAAAATCTATGTTTCTGAAACTTTATTTGAGGAATATTAGCTTATTTAAAGGTTTATTAAACTGATTTGAGACAAATGTTATTTACTTTAAGTTTAAAATATCACAGAAATGCATTTTTTAACATGGTGGTAGCTTTTCATTTAAAGTATGACAGATTGATAGACGGAAGTTTATCTAAGTTTTTCTATGGTTGACATATGTGTAAAAAGTACTTGAGGAATATAATGTGAGCACCTTTTTATATAATTTATAACTACCCAGTAATCTTTAAAAATTTCAAAAAATATTCTCCGTAATCTAATGTTTTAATTGTATTGAATTTTAGATACTTTGGCTTTAAATTTACTGTAGTTATCACTCTTATTTTCTGATAATGTTGCATCAATTACACTTGTGTCATCTTGAACTAGCTAAGAGAGTATAATGTGTCCATTTTCACAAATAGTGGGAATTTATTGAAATATATGTCATTCGCAGACAGTACTGTTTTGATGTATCACAGCTCCTCAATGCGAGTAAACATTCGAATGCCTCAAGCCCAGATCAAAACCCAACTGATGTGGTGTCAGTCAGAATTTCTACCATTGAGCTATCTTCATTCAACAGAGAGAAACAGCTAAATCTAGCGTATTGTTTTTACGAATGTAAACAAATGCCAATCAGCTGGAGTGCTCCAATTCATTTTACTGAAGAGCTTTGCATTAACACAGGTGGCTGTTGTTTATAGAATTAACCTATCTCTCAACAGTGCTCAATCGAAATATATTTTCAAGAGCCAAATTATATGCATAGGGGGTTCTGAAAAACAGGACAGTCTTAATAGTGATGTAGGTCCTGGGCCAAGTAATGCATCCGTGATCTCTACACATGGAAATAAAAATGTAAATAGTCAATAAAAAGAAAGTTGTAGGTTTATTGATAATGTTGAGGCTTAATGCTAAATTAGGCTGCAGACTGATAATTCATTAACACATAAAATACATCATATAATTGTTTAAATGCATCAAAATATTTCAACATATGAATGATGATTAATTGGTCAGTCAGTTATGTGCCAAATGAACACTCTTTTTCTGAGATGAGGTATTATGTACACTATTTACATTATTCGGACTATTGTCCTCATCTTTGTCGCTATATTTATTACAATGTTTCAGCCGTTGTACACTTCAGCCTTCTTCAGGTGCTTGGAATGTCGAACTGAACCCTTTATTTCGCTCACTGGGGTAGACTGTACTAGTTCCACATGCCATGTTTTAATGGATGTTAGTTATCAGTTATCTCCTGTTAATTCCCCTCTCCAAGTTCTCCACTGCCTTAACCGGGTATTGAACTCACACTCTTTGGGTCCTGTCACTGGATCTAACCAACGCCAAAGAGTATGGGCTCATATATACAAACTAGCAGAATCACCCAAACCTTGCTGCATGTCACACATTTTGTTTGTATGATTGATTTTAAATCATTATAATTTGTGGAGAAAAATTATGTATTTCAATATTACTCAATGATCTTGCCAATGTGACCTCCATCTTCTGGCTTTCTCCTATATTTTGGATAGGAATCATTTCCTTGTTAAAATTTAATTTAAATCAACAGAATAAAAATTTCAGTGGAGTTGCAAAAACAGCTTGATCTGACCCCTTTGATATGTATTTGATGTAATACTTGATTGAATGAATTGATGAGCATATTTCAACATTGAATTGACAGTTGAATTGTCACAAAAAATGTATTGTAAGGCACTACCCACTGATTGGTGATTTCCTGCTCAGCTTGACGTCCATATTGTCTCATTTTGATCTTGCCAATGTGACCTCCATCTTCTGGCTTTCTCATTCTATATTTTGGATAGGAGTCATTCATTTGTTCAAAAATAAATTTAATTTAAATCAAAAAGAAAAAAATTTCAGTCAGGGGTTTGTGCCCCTAGGGACACACTTTGATCAAAATGAAATCTACTTATCCAAGTACCCTAGGAGTCATTCTCTTGTTCAAATTTAATTTATATCAAAGGAAAAAAGATTTTAAGGGGGGGTGCCTCCAGGGACTACCTTTGATCAAAATGAAATATACTTGGATAAGTATTTACCCTGGGTAATGTAGTATCAAAATATATGTGGCTATGGAGGTCTATCTCCAAAAACCTAGAAGTTAAATAACAGATAAACAGATAGAGGCTACAATTTTATATAGATATGTCATTGGCATTAAAAGTTTTCTTGGATACATTTTAATGAGAATGAAGACATTTTTATACAACCATGTCTTTTGGCATTTGAAGCTTTGTTTGGTACATTTTAATGAAAATAAAGATATGTAAAAAAAAAAAAGTTAAAATCATGTAAATTAATTTTCGCTTGTCAATTTTGTCTGGATAACAACGTACAAAGTAAAGATCATTTGTCTTAAGATGATTTATTGGAAACATTTCTTGTAAAATGAAAACCTTTAAATCCAAGTGGAAGATGATTTAGTATCATTTAATTTCTTTGAAATATTTCTGAAAACAATTGCATTTAATTATTAACAGATCATTTGGAATTAGAAGATATCTTAAATATTTTCTATTAAAAAAGAAGGTATTTCAATAGAGACTGAATGTGATTATGGATAAGAGGATTTCTTGGAAATGGTTTATTGAAAATAAAGTCATTTAATTAGAAATGGAAGATAATTTCACATCAGAGCATTTTCTGAAAACATTTTTTTTAATCATTTCACCCCAATGCAAGGGGTTACTGAGAGTGAAAGAAAATGAGAAGTCTTTAGTAAGGTGAAAGGAAAATAAAAGAACAGGATTCAGGAAGACAGGGGACAGTGACTGGCATTGCATTTAAATTTTTGAAAATTGTATGTAGCAGAGAAGTGAGAAATTGCAGGGACTTCCACAAACAAGAAATTTGCAAAAAGCAACTCTTAGAATAGAACAGAATGGTTGCATCTCGCTGGTTCAACACTAAAACAATTACCAATCTAGTAGCAAGCTTAAATTGGTACAGTTGAGGCACCAAGGAGGAATTCTCTTCAGAACAATTGCAATGAAAATATTTGTAGAAAAGACAAAGGGAAGCCAAATTAGTGAGAAAATGACTGAAGTCAAGATGGCTGATCAGGGTCAATTACATTACAGATCGTTTGAATCTTGTCAAGACTCTCGAGATATATAGTAGGAGCATTATTCTACCATAAAAAGGAAGACATTTATATACAAATGACTGATCATTTGGAAGTAAAGGATTTCTTGAATACATTTTAACAAATAGGAAACATTTAAACAGAAATGAAATATCAAATGAAGTCAGAGATAATTTTCTTTGAAACCTAAGGCAACTAAATGCAAATAATAAGAACTGTTAAGATAAAGGGATATCTTTGAAACATCTGATGAATAATTTAAAATCAAGTATATTATTTGATTAGAAGGAACCCTTGGGAGCTGTTGATTGTTATGTGCTAGCACAAAGTTACAAGTCATCGTGACTGAGGGTTTGAGCATTCTAACCTTGTTCAGACTGTTGATCACACTAGATAATACGCTTCTCTCCCAGAAACTGTAACTAAGGGACGCTCAGCATAGTTGCAGTATAAACCACAGATGAGCTCAGTGGGTGTTGAACAAACATAAATGTGCCTGAGCAAGCGTCTGCAATGAGGATTAGCTAGCCTCCCTAGTAGATTGGCATCCTCGAATTCGAGTGGCTGTGCCATTTCCCTTTTTTACCTTATTTGATTCTATATCCAAATTATTTAACCGATTACATACCACATATATTTAACCAAAAGTAAATTTGTAATTTCTTAAATAATTACTCAAAATAACGATCAGTAATTTTTTCTGTCTTTATACACTTGGTTGCAGCAATTAAAAATTAGAAACTTTTCTATCTATAGTAGATGATGACTCTTCATGTAGTTTTCTTTTTAGCTACAATGTGGCCAAGTGGTTAGAACATTCACTTTCTGACCATGAGACCCAGATTCGGATCTCACCATGGTCGATTTGTCAGGAAGGTAACTTCTTTATGTTGTCAGTCTGGCATAGGCGATCCCAATGTGCAGTACCTTTGGAAAGTGCCTGAAGACCATACCACAGGCTCACCCAAGCCTTGGGAGTGAAATTGGGTAGACAGAATCCTTGGGAGCCGTCGATGGTTGTGCTAGCATGAAGTCATCGTGGCCGAGGGTTTGAGTGTGATGGCCTTGTTCAGATTGTTGATCATACTCAATAACATGCAGTCTCCCAGAAACTAAAGTCTGCTCAAACATAGTTGCAGTATGAACCACAGGTGGGCTCTATGAGTGTTTAACAAACACAAATGTGCCTGAGCACGCTTCTGCAACCGGGATTAGCTAGCCAGCCTAGTAGATGGACATAATCAAATACAAGTGACTGCACCATTTATACTTTTTTTAGACATCGTCACATTCTCCTAGTTTGTCTTGAATTGCTGTGGTTAAAAAACGGATTTGCACCAAATTTCATCTCTGTCTTTCCTATAGCTTTACCATGTATGCACTCTGTTAGAGCCCACTACTGTTATATAGCAACAACTCTATGTAGAAACCTATGAAGTTTTATTTTACTAATTATTTTACTAATTCAGCTTTAGTGTTGAAAAGCATTTATTTTATTTTGTTGGGTAAGTGAGAGGGGAGATACCACAACTACATTCTGACTTTTTTATATTTAACAGATAATCAATTAAATAATTATTAAGAGATAATATCTATAAAATCCTATTCTGAAGGTATCACTATCAATCTCTTGTACAGATATGTTCATTGGGGGAGCAAAGAAAGGGAGGTATAAACACAATTAAAAAAGTAACAGAGTAAATATAAACAAGAATTCATAAACAAGGGCAAAAGAAATTAAAAATGCAATAAATTGATTAATATAAATAAATTAGTTTATGTAAAGTTTTTTCCTTCTAAAATGTTCATTTTTCCTGCAAATTTCTTTACTTAAATTAAAATTTCTTTTCTATCTTTTTTTTAAGTCTTATGATAAAAATTTATGAACAACATAACTTCCCCTGGAAAATGGACAAGAATAAAGATTATTTTGTATATGTACTTTCTGTTAGTTGATCTTAACTCTTTTAGTTAAATATCTATAAATAATCTTTTCTTTAATGTCGTATCTCTTCAGGAAATAGAGGATCATGACCCTCCACAGTTTCCTTTTCTTTATTATTGTCATGATTTCCTGGAAAAGATAGTGAAATGGTTTCATACTTCCTTCTCAACACCATGGAATTTAGAGTTTTCCTTCTCTTGGAGTGGTTTCCATTCAAGGCTACAGAACACAGCCTCACCTATTATTTAGCCCCCTAGATGATTTGGGAGAGGAGAGATGGATTCATACCTTTTCCAAGGGCATTAGTGCGAAAGCAAATGTCACACATTAGCCCAGAATTTTACCTTACCTTTCCAGCTTTAGCATTAATATCCATTACACTACTGATACATCCAAGAATGAGATTATCTAAAACATCAATTCTATGCAAAATAAAAATAAAAATTCTCTCTTGTGCAAAAAACAGTTCCTTTTCTTTCTTTTTTTAAATATTTAATCCAATATTTTTTCCTAACTTCTAGTCAAAATTTTAATCTTTTTGAAATACTGCATTTGGATTTAACCTGAATAGGTGCAAAAGTTCACACCTTTTTTTTTTAAATATAAAATTTACTAACTCAACAATAGTAATAACATTTTGTATGTTAATAAAATTAATTATTCTCTATAAAACCAAGATTATATTTTGACTAATGCAGGCTTATAATAAGAAACCGTAAAAGAGGTCAACTGTTGACCAAAATACTTCTTGAGATGTGGCAGGCAACACTTTTGTAAGGTTACAAGATGTCGAGTATTAATGGCCACTCAAAAATTGTTATAAAAATCTGTAAAAAAGAGAAGCATTCTTCCATTTTGACAACCCAAATTGTGCCCACTTGCCCTTATTGAGTCCACACTGCATTACAACAAATAAAGCCTAAAATAGAAGGATGCCCCCCAGAAAAATAAAAGCAGTTCCTCTAGATTTACAGATAAAATTTTGTGAGCCAATGTGAAGAACTAATCAATATGAATTCTCTCTTCAAGAAACATGTTTTTGTCTCACAACAAATGTGAAAACACTTCCTGATTCAAACCTTTTTCATTGTTCAGCACTTCCTATGCAAATATTTTGACCTGTGGTAACATTTGACCATAATTGTTGCAAGTCAACATTTGATCTACCAATCTAAAACAAATTTGGCATTTGAGGAATCTAAATCCAGATTTCAGTCATTCTTTCTGCCTTTTATTTATAACAATCCCAAAATGGACAAATTTTTCATTCTCAAACAACTGAATCACTCAACTAAGTCATATGTAGTACCAGAGGCAAGGGTATAGTTAAGAGAGTGAGTAGACAAAGTAAATTTAATGATTTAATACAGAAAACATTTTAACGAAGATTTGGTAGATGATAAATGAAGAATTATGAAAATATTAAAAAAAGGCCAAAAAATTGATGATGAAGACTCAATAAAACGTATTTATTTTTTTAAAAGAGAAACAACCTAATTTTTCTTAACAAATAAAGAGAAAAGTAAAATATAATGAATGAAGCAACCATCCTCATAAAAAAAACAGTTTTTAAAAAATCATTGCTAAATATATTAATATTTAGAGCTTTAATTATTACTTTTAGAACTTGAAGCAGGATACTCTATATATCATTAATAAGTGAAGGGAAAATACAAAATGATATAATAATTGTACTCCCTCCCTTGTTACCATGACCGATATGCCCTGCCAATAACTTATAAATAATAGACTATTCCATTTTGATTGCATAGAAAAACAAATAAACAGAAGTTTTTAATACCAATTTCAGTGAAATGGAAAAAGTTGTCAATTTCAAATCTTTTCATTTGTACCCCCTTACTTCTTAAAATAACGACCAACATTCATATTTATGATTATTATTGCAATATTTTGTTAAAGTTGTTAAGTTCAAATATTTAACAATGTGTTAGGGGAATTTAAGTGTTTAATCAATGTATCTTACATTTTTCTGATAATTTTGAACAAATTTCATATTTTTAAGATATAAGATATAGCTCTTAAATTAACAACATTTCTGACTGTCTTTGAAAACTTTGTCTTCCTGATCATGGCAAGAAATGATGCAATGTATTCTCCCCCAGTTGTGTCTTTCCTTTAACAAAATAATTTCTCTTTCTTTTCTGTGTCTGACATCATATTTAAACGTTAATACAATGTCAAACATTGTGTTAGATTGAGACTTTCATATGGATGTCATGCATGGTGCCAAACCTGTTTAGAAATATCTAAATAGTCAGTCTCTATACAAACATTTTCTCAGATCAATGGTTAAAAAGGGCTTTGAACCTGGAGGTTGTAGCAAGGACCAATGTTCTTCTAAGCTTGTGGACTGGCATTACAAAGAAAGAACTGTACCATAACTGTGACCACATTACTTGATGACTTTCAACAGCTGTAACAACTATAATGGATAGCACATGTAACTCAAAGAGAGAATAATGACATAACATGCTGACATTTCACACGACTTCAATCAAAAGATAGTGAAGGAAACCTCCATCAATATTGGAAAGAGCATTAACAGTTAGTGGACTTGAAAAAATATTTTCCTGAAAAATTGTTTTAAGATAAACATTATGAATTAAAATATTATCTCCATATGGAAAGAATGAAAGTAACTCAGAAAAATATTAGAGGAAATGTAAGTTTTTATGTATTTTTTTAATAATTCCCACTCATAATATTCCACGTTCCAAAAAGAGATGGTGTTAAAATCATTTCTAATTCATTCCTATTCCTATATTCCATTAAATTTCTATATATGCTTTTAGAATTTGCTAAGTCACTAGCTGCATGATATTATTAATTAATTATTGATTATTAATTAGTTTTCATACACTAACTTTATAATATAGACCTGAAGACAAGTTTTTAGTATTTGCTTTTATACAGATGATTATCAGAAATAAGATTTAAATGATTTTATTTGGTACTAACTTTTTATGATGAACCTACTTCTTTTTCTATTGGTTGTGTCCCTTTAGAATATTAGTGATCACGGCCCACCACAACTTCCTAGCTTTGTGGCTCTTAGTAATATTTGTCTATTTATTATCCCTTCCACACTCAGTTCTGTACATATCCATTTACAAAAACATATTTCTTTCTTGCCTGTAACATGTCCTGATTATAAAATATCCTATGAGTGTTATATTCTCCAAGCTCTCCTTCCATATTAGATGCCCCAAAAATCATAATTTTAACTACCACTTTCCAATTCTAAATACAAGTGTTTGTTTTGTTGGCATTTTTCTTATAACTTCCTTATTATTGCACACTCCATAACCACATTTCTGTTGGCTCAAGTCTCCTCTTCATCCATGAGGAAATTGTCCTGTATTCACTGCCACATAGGAAAGTTGATATTACATAGTAATTCAACAATCTTTTCTTTTGTTTCTCACAAACTTTTCCTGTTTCATTATACTTTGTTTAGCTTTTTAAAAACATCTTTTTCTATTCCAAAGCACCTTCAGATTTTGGTGTCACATTTTCCGTCCTCTGTTAAAACATTTCCCAGTCAGTTAAATTTCTGTAGTCACTTGGCTATGACCTCCTTTTCATAACCCACCTCTTGTCAAGACATTGATAAACTGATGTATACTTTGTGAGCAATCATTCTACATCTACATAAGAAGGTAGGAACTAAGCCAGTGACTATCAACCTTTTTTTTACCCTATGTACCATTTTTACCATAAAGTCAAAATGTTATTCTCCCCATTTTCAAGATTGTTTGTCACAAAATGGGAATTTCAAATAATAATAAACATACTGAAAATCTTCATTCTTTTCTGTATGAGTACATATACATATACATTGACATATACATTGACATATACATATACATATACATTGACATGGATTATTTTTATACAGGAGTGTTACAAATTTAATAGCAACAGAAAATGTTGATGGATTCTTAAACTTGAATATATATACAATAATTTGTTTTAATTCATAACTAATGATTAAATAAATAAACATACTTCAATAAATCTATGTCAATAAATAAAAAGTTCAGTAGATTGCTAAGGTATTGTCATTCAATAAACAATATTCTGTAAATAAAAAACAAGGAAAAGTAAAAAAATTCCCCCCTGGTTGAGAACACCCTGTATTAAGCAATGAAAGTACTTTCATCATAGCAAAAATGCCAAGAAACTATAAAAGTCCTTGCAAACAAACTTATTTCACAAGCCGTTGGGAGTTTGACTGGTTTTATTTGAGACTATCTTATAACATTTTAATAGAAGGCAAAAATTACTAAAAATTTTGTTTTTTTTGTGTTAATTTAAATAATTTTCAAATTTGTAGATGGGTACAATGCATTCAGAATAAATTTATTAAAATATATTTTTTTATTTACCATATTTTGATATTCAATGGCAACAATAAAAATTACATTTTACTGGACTGTGCCAATAATTTTGATTATATAACAGGCATCTTGTATGTTGAATACCCAAGATTTTATGTTTTGGGTTTGCCATGATGTGTATATAGAAATACTAAAGCAGGAAACAATACTATTTAGTGATTTAAACTTGTGGGTAGTACTTTGTATATACACACATACACACTCCCCTACATAGACACATACATACATATATATATATGTGTGTGTCTATATATATATATATATATATATATAAGAAATATAGCTTTACGGTATGCTATATTTATGAGATAAAGTGCTCAATATCAGAGATAGAGCATATGTAAATATAAAAGTGAACATTGAAGTCAACACTCAGAGGCAACAGACTGTTTCATACTAAATGTAACCATCAGGTCTGATGATAGCATTTAGTCTGTCACCTCTGAGTGTTGACTTCAATGTTCACTTATATATATATATATATATATATTCTACACTGAACTAAAAAATATTAAACAAACTATTATTAATAATGACTTTCCTAACAACATTGTTGATGTACAAATAAAGTGATCGATTACAAATTTTAATATAAATAAAATACAACATAATACTTCCTGAAATATCCCTAAACCTATCAATCTTATATCATAATCAGATGTATTATAAATATAAACAAGATGAAAAATGTTAAAATTAATTATATACTCTACTAAATTTAATGCAATTAACTTTATCATCCATAACAATTCCTCCCCACCAATTGACATATTACAGAAAACCAACACTATATATCAATTTAAATGTCCCTTGGGAGATAGCATCTCTGACAAAAAAGCTAATGTAAATGTTGGTCCTTCTACTATAACGTTATCTAGTGACAATTGACTTAGTGGTTGCTCAACTCTATGAAAATCAGGGATTGTCCATTTTGCCTATGTCACTACAAATCTGCCTAAAAACATTTTCAGATCTGTAGTAAATATATATGCAGCCAACACCGCAAGGTATTGGTGCACTGCCGAATATCTGGATGACCCGTGCCTTGCAGCTGATCTCTCCTCATAGCTCAATGACAGAAAGACTGGCTTTACAATTCAATACGACTCAAACAAATCTAATAATGATTCATCTCCACCAAGCAGACCGCAAATTTGCTCCAATCCTGATGCGCAGGCATACTCTCAATGACTGTCCTTGCCTTGAATGCCTATTGGGCCTAAAGCTTGTTCCAGACCTCAAATGGAACTTGCATATTTAGGTCATTGCTAAAAATGCAGGAAGAATAGTCAATTCCTTGTATTGCTCCAGCTACCATGCTCTATCTTCAGATCAGGGCAAAAATAGAGTATTGCTGCCATATCTGGTCAGGTACAGTCCCCAGTCCTTACTGTTCAGTCATAACAGAGTTCAAAAGCAATTACGTGGCCTGTAGGTGATTAATTATTTTCCACCCTGCAACCTTTATCCCCACCAATGAAATATTACTAGCTTCTCACTACTTTATCACTATTAACATGTCAAATGTTCTAACAAGTTACTTTCCTTAGTCCCACAAGTTCAGACCATCACACCTAGCATCTACAATGTCATATTTACAGTGGAATATCGTCCCCATTCACTTTGTGTTCCTTTGGTAAGTAGTATGTCGAAAGGCACATGGCACAGTGGATAAAGGCGTTATTTAGATCCAGTAACAGGACCCAAAGAGTGTGAGTTTAATACCCGGTTAAGGCAGTGGAGAACTTTCAGAGGGAAATTAACAGGAGATAACTGATAACTGATTAAACATGTCACGTGGAACTAGACCAGTCTACCACAGTGAGCGAAATAAAGGGTTCAGTTCGACATTCCAACCACCTGAAGAAGGCCGGAGCATACAATGGTCGAAACGTTGTAATAAATATGGCAACAAAGATGAGGACAATAGTCTGAATAATGTAAATAATGATCTGATTTTTGCTGGGAGGCATATTTTTCTTTAGTAGAACCTCTCAATCTAGGCCAGTTGAGATTTTGTAATAAATTTTTATATATCTGCTTGTGCGTGATTAGTGAAATTCTTGCCAAAACCCAAATCAATCAAATGCTGAGATAATTTTGAATCGTTGTTCATTTTCTGCACACTTGAAAGAATACTTATTATATCCTCCTACATTCAGTTTTACGCTAAAACAGTCAATTAAAATTTTTAATTCTAAAGTATTTTTGTTTTTCACTGTAGAGTATCATTGATGTTGTGATCCTGGACCATGCAGATCTCTTCATAAAAGAAATTGAAAATCTTATCAAGTATCAGGATCTGCAGATTGTGGTGCTGGTAAATGTGGTATACAAAGACAAGTGGAATTGTATTTGTTATTGAAGCAGAAGATAACATCAGGTATTAAGAGCTAAAGGTTGAGATTCCACAACTCTGGATCTCTAAGATTAGAATACCAGTAATTATAGGAATACTCAACACTATAAGAACAATACTTTATGGGGGTCTTTATTTTTAATCATTACATCACAAGCAAGGCAATAAAGACACTAAGACACAAGGGGTTAAAAAGTGTGAAACAGTAGGAGTAAAGAAAAGGAAAGAGCACAATAAATGAACAGGAATTAAAAAAAACTCAAGATAACAACTGACATTGCATTTAAACATTTGCAGATCAAAGTTGATTGGAAAGCAAGAAGCCAGAAGAGAGTTCCACAAACGAGAAGTGAGAGAAAAGAAACTGTTAGCATAGAACTTGAAGTTACATCTAGCCAATACAATTATAAAATGATGAGTCCTTGCTACCTAGAACAGATCCTAATCAAACCATATACAAGTAAATTGCAAGACTTGATTGCTTTTCAAAGAACAACATTGAAACTGTGAAATTAATGATAATATAAAAATAGAGTTGTGTGTCTCTCATCTTTTGGAGGAATTGGAATTGCCCAAAAGAGACCAACATAAAGAGAGGAAGAACTGGAAATCTAAGCAAGGATTGAAACTATCTCAATGACAGCATTGCCAAAAACAAGGGCAATACAAGAGTTCTAGATAGAATATTGAGGAAACAGACAGTCACTTAAACTCCAGTGTAGGCCACTAGATAGTAGTAGGGTGAACATTTAAAGAGAGAGGAGAAGAAGATCATCATCATTACTAATACTACTACTACTACTATCCAGAATGAAAACAAACAGTGTGGTATGATCAATGGAGTGGTACTAGGAGAGGAAAGGGTAATTGAAAAAGAAAAGGAGGAGGAAGAAAGTTATCAAAATTTGAAATATGAGATAGCGTGCATGTCGGGTGGAAGGGGGTTAAGATAGTAGAAGTTGGTTCTGTTGTTGTGGGTGCTCTTTGAAAAGTGATGGACAAAATTCCAAAATGGTTGGGTAACTCTTGGGCTATAATTTAAACTGAGATGCTGCAGAAAACACCACTGCTTAGAAGAAACAGGATTCTGAGAAAGGTTTTGATGAATTGAAGTTTGTTATGATCCTCTCTTGATGATTAAATTATGGCATCAGATTTGTGCGAGAAAATAATAATAATAATAATATCCAGAAACAATTGACCATCTTGTATCAGGCTGCATGGTGTTAGCACCCACTGAATATGAAATCTTCGCTTGATAGTGTTGGCCACTATCTACACTGGATATATGCAACTTTTACGGGTTAGGAAACTGCAAGTAACTGGTATGAAGATCACCTAGACCCAGTTACAGTATTATGGACTTGTAACTATTTTATGGGACTTTACAAAACACACAGACAGAACCTGTAATGCTAATCGTCCATATATCATGATCAAAGACCACAACAATAAAACGTGCTTCCTTATTGAAATGGCAGACCCTGCAAATTGTCATATATCTTTGAAGATCTTCAAAAAGCTATCAAAATACAAGGATCTTCAAGTGGAAATATCCAAAATGTGGCACATGAGGACATCAATAATTCCAGTTGTAGTTGGTGCTCTCGGATTGATTGGAAATGGTTCCGATAGACAGATTGAAGGTAGCCCATGCCTTAAAGAAATACAAGAAATTGTACTCACGAGTACACCTTATGAAGAGCTTTATCTATGTAAAATGTGTGTGTTCTTAATTTGGTTTTTGTTTTTTTTGTTTTTTTTTACAAAAATGATCAGTGAAAAATATCATGAAGTCATTTCTGATCTTAGATCTCTGGTTGGAACCTAGATGGAAATGTGTATACAATTGAAATCAAAGAAAATACTACTACTACTAATAATAATCCTCAAAAAAGAAGCAGAAAGGATAATGAAGAAACAAGTTCCAGTGAATATGAAATAGAGAAATTAGAAGAATACCATTTGTTATTGGAGCACTGGGGATTATGAAAACCAGACTTAACGATCATTTTGAGAATATAATATACAAGAGATAAATTGGGATGAAATGAAACACTTGGGTTTCTTCTTGAGATTTTGTCATTTTTGTTTGTTTTTTTTTTCAAAAAAATGAAATGTACTTCAGTTATGTGCCATGCATGATACACGCTTAGACAATCATATATCGAAAGATACATGACTGACGAAGCAGATTATTCCTGCAGTAGGCTGCCATTTCTTTCTGCGATAGACCAGTTGCCATACAAGGGTATAGAACCCACTCTGTCCTGCTATTTACTCATAGCTAGTGGGAGTAGAGGATTCATACCTTTCCTAACGGTATTAGCACATAAGTGAATGTAATGGATTTAACTGGAATTTGAACTTGGCTCTCCAGTTCCTCAATCCAAGCTGCTAGCCATTACTCCACCATGCCTCCTATGTACTTATAAGTGCCTAATAGAAGTAGGGGTATATTCTTTTGAGGAAATTTTCTGCCCAAACAGAACTTATTAAAACCACCCTGTTTATTAATCTTGCACTTTTTGACACTTTAAATGATTTTCCCAACCACATCTTTTATTAAAACACTCTTGCTTATTACATATTGAGATAAATTCTTACCCCACTCACAAACTATTAAGATACAACCACCCTTGTATTGGTTACCTAAGATTAGATTGATATAATAATAATAATAATAATAATAATAATAATAATAATAATAATAATAATAATGATAAAAATTTAAAAGTTTGAAGATCTCAAAATATTCAACAGGAAAGAAAAAGTGTTTCAGAGTGAAAAGTAATTGTGCAAAATTTATTCTAGTAACAAATTGAAAAATTCAATTACTGGAAATGTCAATTATTTCCATTTCAACTGACTTAACCATTCTAATCATTGTGTGTCTTCAAGTTTGAAAATTTATTGAAAAAAAATATATCACCTAGCATTGTATTCAATTAAGAAATATTGATTTTTGTTTTCAATATCATTAGCTACATTCAGAAATTTATTCATGTAGACAAGATTATATATATATGTGTGTGTGTGTGTGGTGATTATATGCATACAAATGGAGATTGGTAAGTCTGTAACCTGACATGAAAGTATGAAGTGAATTTTCATTTAAAATTTTGATCTAAGTGATTAGTATTCAACACTAAATTAAGTGCATTGACAAGAAAAGAGATTATTGAAAAATAAATATTTGTTTATAAAATAAATGCTTTTAAGTGCATTGATTTACCTATGTACAGGTATATATGCAAATACATCTTTATTTAAATCCATATATATAAATTGAGAGTGAGGAAGAGAGAGAAAAATAGTAAATTATCAATTTAGAAATAGTTTCTTATATATATATATATATATATATATATATATATATATATATACACACACATAGTAAAATAGTCATTCAAAGAATAAATTAATAATGTAATTAATGGCGAATTCACTTCGCTAACAGATTAAGAGGGCATTAACTTACTGACCACTCGTCGAACAACACAATCCTTGTTTTTATTAATTGTACAGTGGATTAGATGTTTGGTCCATATAGTTTGCAAGCTCTTTCAGTGAATATATACACCATCTTTAGGCATAGACGTTATATTTTTCCTCAATTTCAGGTAATTTCAGGTAAAAATTCCAAGTCGAAAATGAATGTGTTACTTGTCAAAAGATGTTTTATTAAAAAGTGTACTGTTATTTACAGTTAAGAATATTTTTGGAACGTGCAGAAATGCAAGACTAGATTTTTGAATATTGTAGTAATTCAAAATTTCTATTTTTGTAAGTGTTTGTTTTAATAAAACATCTTTCCTACATGCATCTGATATCTCTTTTGCTGACAGTGGACCCTCATAATGTGTGCATTTGAAATGAGAGACCACACACATGCATGTTCTCTTCATGGTGATGACCATCTCAAGGATGTAATATTCAAATCTTAGATAATATTTTTAACTCTTGTATATCAGTTATGTAATAAATATATTTGGTACTCTATGTCATTTTATTAATCCAAGATACTTGCATTTAAAATGTATCCTGTCATTATAGGACACCCAAGACATATATATATATATATATATATATATATATATATATATATAGGTAACTACATTCGTTTCGGAAAACCTTCAGTTTCTTGATTTGCCAATGATCAAGAAACCGAAGGTTTTCCGAAATGCGTGTAGTTACCTATATTTATAAAGCTCTAGGTCACCCTATCGAGCACTGTTTTACTTTTAAACCAGCTAATATGAAACGCATAGACATAGGATATTCACTCAAGAATATACCTATACCTGACCGTCATTCATACGAAATATGTTTGTTAAGAAAAATAGAAAAATTCATCATAAATATGAGATGGGGAGAGTACTTTTGCCTAAACAATAACTTAAATAACAATAAAACCAGTGAAAACTACAGATTTAAAACTAATGCCGACCCCCCACACATTAAAGAATTCAATAAATTCGAATCAGTCTCATCAAAAAATTAAAATATAGGAAAATAAGTAATAACAATATGCAGCAACAAGTTAGTAAAGATATAAAAGAGATAAAGAATAATAAAAACATCTACGTAAAAGCCGATAAATCTAGATTTCTGTATAAAATGAGCCCTAATAAATATATTAAAATGTTACACAAAGAGGTCATAAAACATTACAAAAAAGCCCCGGATAACATAGAGGCTAAAATTAATAAAGAGGCTAGTATTTTAGCTAACAAATTTAACTTAGGTAATCGTGTCGAGAAAATGAGCTTGAAAAATTGCTTTATTACTGTAAAGGATCATAAGAGTAATTTCTTTAGTAACCCTAAATGTCGGCTAATAAACCCCACCAAAACAGAATTAGGTAAAATAAGTAAGGTTATCTTACAGGAAATATGAGAATCTTTAAGGACTTTCCTTAATATAAACCAATGGCAGTCGTCTAATGATTGTATTAGGTGGTTTAAGAATTATAATAAAGATGTTAGATGTTCATTTATTAGGTACGATATGAAAGAATACTACCCGTCAATCACAGAAGAAAACTCGCAATGAAGCCCTTCGATTAGGCAAAGAGTATATTCAGATTTCTGATGACAAGATAGACCTGATCAGACACTGCCGGAAAACATTATTATTCCATAATAATGAAATATGGATAAAAAAAGATGACATAAATAGTTTTGACAATCCTATGGGAGCATATGATGGAGCTGAGGTGTGCGAGTGAGTAGGATGCCTGCTGCTCAATAGGCTTAACGGTCATATAGATTTTAGCAACCATGGGTTATACCGCGATGACGGATTAATCATAGTGGATAGAAGTAATTCCAGAAAATGTGACACAACCCGGAAAAAGCTGCACTGGCTCTTCAAAAAATTTGGATTCAATCTTGAAATTGAAACCAACCTTAAAGTCACCAATTATCTATACATCAATTTAGATTTAAGAAATGGTACTGTTTGCCCGTATAAGAAAGATAGCCAGGACCCCCAATATTTAAATGTAAAATCTAACCACCCAGCGCATATCATAGGACATATTTAAAAAAGTATTAGCCATATACTTTCCACCAACTCATCGAATAAAGACATCTTCGATGCTAATAAATTAATTTACGAACAAGCTCTAGTTAAAAGTGGCCACAAAGATAAGTTAGAATACATTGACATAAATAATAGCACTGAAACCCAGAATATAACATAAGAATAGAAATATTTTGTGGTTCAATCCTCCGTTTGACTTATCTGTAAGAACTAAAATTGGTAAAATATTTTTCAACCTATTGGAACAAAATTTCCCCAAGAAAAATAAGTTACACAAAATATTTAATAGAAACAGCGTTAAACTTAGTTACTGCTGTATGCCAAATGTAACGACTTTAATTAGTGGTTTTAATAAGAAAAAAACTAGGGACAATCCACACACTACTACTTCTAGTTGTAATTGTAGGAACCAAAAAATCTGTCCCCAACAGTGAAAATGTCAACAGGAGTGTGTGGTTTACCAGGCTAAAATTTACAAGGACATAGATGATTGCAATAACAATATAAACCCTAAAGTGTATATAGGAGCTACTCGGGACATATTTAAAAAAGATATTATAATCATACGAGTAGTTTTAATAATGAAAAAACAAACATAGTACTACTCTATCTAGCTATGTATGGAAAATTAGACAGGAAAATAACAAAGACCCAATCCTGAAATGGGAAATATTAAAAAGATGTTCTAAATATAAAGCAGGTCAAAAATTCTGTAAACTATGTATAGAGGAAAAAATAGCCATAGCTTTATTTAACGAACCTAAAGATTTATTAAATTCAAAAACAGAGATTCTAAACAAATGTAGACATAGAAAATCTTGGTTATCTCACTGGATTGAATAGGTGTTTAACTGTTTTTGCCTGTGTTTGTCTCTAAATTACCCCCTCCCATTTCAAATAAATTTCTCCCCCACCCTCCCTGTTGTTGGGTTTTTTTGTTTTTTTTTATGGTCACGTGGTCTTGGTCTTTTGTTTATCACCTATAAGTTTACCATTTTCTTTACCTCTTTAGCCAGCTTTCCCTGATGATCCACTTAGGAGAAACCTTGGTAGGTTTGTCTGGCTCTCTAGGTTTAACTATATATATATATATATATATATATATATATATATATATATATATATATTAAAGAGAAAAGAGGATCTGCAAATGTTTTTGGTTTTAATGTGGATTTTTTAAATATATATTATATTTTATTTTCCATATTTTTGCTACACATGTATCAGGTTTTTCAAACTTCATCAGGCAAAGAATGGTTATTTCCAAATATTATTTAAAGGAATTAATTTTTCCTTATGTTTTCCAATGTTTTGCAATTGTCTTTTGTGTGTAGTAGTAATCCAAATTTTCTTGGACTTGTGGAGAAAATATTCTTCTTCTTAAGGGTTAATAAATCAATTAGAATTGGTCAGAGAAAGGGCAAAAGAAGGTCTTTGCTCTTATCTTTTTATGACCTCTGTATCTTTTTAAACCTATCTCCATTTTTGTGTATTGTGTATGCATGTGTCTTTTTGTTAGCATGTGTATACATATGCCTTCTCCATACATACACACACACATATATATATATATATATATATATATATATATATATATATATATATATATATATATATTGTTTTATCATAAAAAGCAACATAACAGACCTAAAAAAAAGACCTTAGATAATTTGACCATAAACTCAGACTAAAAGAAATATTTAATAATAATGAAAACATATCTATCTATCTATCTATATCTATATATATATATATATATATATATATATATATATATATATATAAACCTCTAACCTTATAGTTAAAAATAATAATTCACCTCCTAGAACAAAATTAAATAGGTCAAATATTATTTACTAATTTAAATGCCCATTAAGGAATTGTATTCCTGATCAATCAAAATTCGTAAATAATTATATAGGCCATACTACAACATGTTTAACATGAAGACTCACTCTACACCTTTCTGATCATAGCCCAATTAGATCTCAATTAAATACTCATGGAGACCTACTCTATTCATAACATGCTTGTTAATAGCACAAATATTATACCATCATCTACATGCAAAAAAAGGCTAAAAATAATGGAAGCCTTATCAATAAAAACAAAAAAACCAACACTCAATAATATCAATTATGAACATGGACATAATATCTTGACCATGTTTTGAAAAATGAAAACATTATATAAATACATACATGCAACAAACTATTTCTTATTTAACAGTTAAAATATTTCATCCTTGAAAATGGCTAAAGGTATAGCCAAAGGTGCTAGGAAAAAAAGAACATTCGGACAGTTTTTATATAATTTATCATCTGAAAAGAAAAAAATTATTAGATCACATGAGAAATTGTATAAAAAAGTAAATCAAAGTACCTTTTCTGTTGTATTCAATGAAATGTGCATGAAAGAAGGATTGCTGCCTAAAATATATATATAGAAATATATTGCTATACTTAATGTCCCATTGACCAGCATATATAAATATTTGACTCACCACACAACACACATGGCTTGAGAATTGCACGATCAGGTATTTCCAGTTTATTTGTCTTATCCTAATGGTTACTGGGTGGACAGTAACAATTATATTTCAAATTGCTACCCATAATGCTCCACTGACCAGCATATATAAATAGTCAAGTCACCATACAACACACATGACCTGAAAATTGCATTCAAGCATGAAAAAGTCTGTCACTACAGAATCAAATGTATATAATAAAAAACAGCACATGTCACACCTCACTTATATCACAACACCCTTTACCTACATCACAACACTCAGTAGTTCTATGAAACTCACCAGCTGTCTCTATCTACCCTAGTGATGACCTAAGAAAGTTGAAAGCTTACACCATATTTCATGTACTTTTCTTCAGAAATGAACTTCAGACAATTTCTAATGGAATTTTCTTCTTGTCTGAAAAAGGATTATTTCATAATTTGTAAAAGTCAGCCTGTAAAATTAATTGACACAAAATATCTTGTTTTTAATATTTGCTGCCTAAATGCACAATATATATATATATATATATATATATATATATATATATATATAATGCACTGTTACATCAGAACATGTACAGACCCACTACAAAACTGTACATCTTGTTTCAACATTAAAAAGTAATGTTTCTTCATTGTGATTTCTCACCTGAAGAAATGTAACTTTTTAACATTGAGACAAGATGTACAGTTTTGTAGTTGGTATGTACATGTTCTGATGTAACAGTGCATAATAAATAAATATTAATTGCTCTACTTTTTTTTTTGATCCATTTTAAATTAATGTTTTGAACACGGAAATCTTGCTCTTCATTCTTTTACATTTGTGTGTCCGGCAATATATATATATATATATATATATATATATATATATATAATATGGAGAAAACATATTTTAAAATTGGATTTTAAAATTAGACACATATAAACTAGGGTTAAACAAAGACTTGGGAATTTTAAATCTGTATAAATATTTCAATAGTTAAAAAATTTTTTTAGATTAACTATATCTAAAAAAAATTTTTTTTAACTATTGAAATATTTATACAGATTTAAAATTCCCAAGTCTTTGTTTAACCCTAGTTTATATGTGTCTAATTTTAAAATCCAGTATTTCTCTTTTTTTCTTCATGTGTATGTTGAACTAAAAACATATAAATAAATACTTTCACAAAAAAACACCCAATTTTTTCTTTTAATTTGCAACTTTTCAGTTGTTTTATCCATACTATATACATATCAAGAAAGTATACATGGCTTCTGATGAGAAATGTTACTATTTCACCAACATGGCAGACATCATGCCAACTTTATTCTCTTCAGTCTTGTCAATCCAAAATTAGATATTTCATGGCAAACCTTGTAATTCTTACTTTACAATCCCCAAGACAATTTTCAGAATTCTTCTAAAATGAAGCAGTTGACTAAATAACTATCCAGACCCCATACATAGAAGTCATTGGATTTTACTTATATATGTTTAGAGTTATTGTCTTCTTTTTTAAACAATAAGTCAACATCTTTCATCTTTTTCTGTTTTCCTTTCATTTTTTTTTTTATGTATTCATGAATTTCTACTAATTTAACATTTTCCCACCATTTTCATCTACTGGAGGAGGGAGAAGTTTAAACATAAATTCTCTCAATTTAAATATAAGCAAAAAAAAACATAAACACACTAAATGTCAGTATTTACTATCTGAATAAGTTGATTTTTCTAATTATTCACTTCTGAGAGATTGAACTCTGTATCTTCTCTGTGATCATTATTTTGTAAGAGAATTTATGTATGATGAATAAATTGTAAAGGTGAACTGCCCAGTAAGAGGTTTGAACTTAAAAAGCCAAGAACTAAATGGAATTTCAGTAGAAAGTAATGTATGAATTCTTCATGTAGAATGAATAAAAAAAGTCTACAGTAAATTCTGTTTAAACAGAATACATGGAAACCATGACTTTTGGTGACTGTAAGTAAGCATTCCTTTCAGATGGATTTGCATTAAAAAGGTGAAATATTCTTATATTTATGCTCTTGTACAATCTTTCCTAAGAAGATATTCTTGTAACCAATGTTTCAATCAAAAAGGAAGCAAAATGTTCTTACAGTCTTAAAAAAATTCTGGCTTTAAATAACTTGCAAAAAGTTGAGAAGTTGTAAAATATAAATCAGTCACTCAAAACTAAAAAAGAAATCCACCATACTGACTTTTTCAAATGAATTTAATCACAATATGAGTGAAATAAAAACATTTGTTTGAAAATTCACCATACTATACTTACAAATTCCCACAGGAACTCTCTGTGAACACCATAGCTTTAAACTCTTAAAATTAAAATTCAATCCTTATCCTCATAATCTCCACTCCCTTCTACCTCCATCTAACTCTTCTGAAATTCAGTAACCCTCTACAACAATTAGCATTTGAGTCTTGCATTGAGTGTATAAAAAATATATACCTGATGAAGGCTGGATACTGTAGCTGCCAAAACACTTTAATAAATCAACAGAGATGAGTATTTAAGCAACAAGTACAAGTCTGGGATGAAAAGTTAATCAGCTGACTATGAAGGGGTGATGCTAGAGCTGTGAAATCTTGCATGCATTAATTTCAGCCCTTCTTATTAATAAATGTGTTGTTTCTTTTCAGGTAAACTGACATCTGACTGTTCAAAGATGAATTCAAGAGTAAGAAGTAGCAACTTCTCTTGTAAATGGACTATATTTGATATCATGGCTTTATCAAGTACCTTCCGAAAAAGGGTTTAGCCCCCAAGAACATTTATGCTGACATGGTTGCCTACATTAGTGTATGATACTCCAGCCTTATTAGCAGTGCAAAAGTGGGCAGCTGAATTTAGGAGGGGGAAAAAGAGTCTTGAAAGATGACCCATGGTCTGGACATCCTGCAACTGCCACCACTGAGGAAAACATTGATCATATTCACAATATGGTGATGGATGACAGGCAGTTCACTATAAATCAAATAGCCAGTGCTATTAGCATATAACATGAGAGAGTTGAGAATATTCTGCACAATGAACTTGGCATGATCAGGATTTCTGCTCAGTAGGCGCCATGTCATCTGACACCTGATCAAAAGTGCACAGGCTGATCACATCATGGGAAAATCTGACATTGTTTGAGGAAAATCCAGCTGATTTCCTTGAAAGTTTCCTAATCCAGTATGAGTGTTGGTTTGCATCACTGAGCCAGAGACAAAAAGACAATACATGCAGTGAAAACACTCCTCGTCACCTGCTCCAAAAAAGGCCAAGGTGGTTTCAACTGCAGGGAAGGTGATAGCCTCAGCTTTTTTTGGATGTAAAATGTAGAGTTTATTGACTATTTTCAAAAGGGCCACACAATCAGTCTGCCAAATTGCTGCTAAGGCAGTTAAAAAAAGCCTATCAAGAGTTAATATCCTGGAAAACTGATGAAAGATGTCTTGTTTCATCAGGAAAATGCCCCAGCATGCAAGTCCTTTGTTTCAATGGCTGTTTCCCAACATGAAAAAATACTTGACTGAGAACGATTATTGCAGTGATGATGATGTTATATCTGCTGTTGATGATTTTTTACCAATAAGATGAACAGTTTTCTTTGAGCAGCCAGATGTCAGTTTACCTGGAAATAAACAATGTAATTATTAGTTTTCACAGCTCTACCATCACTCCTTCATAGTCACCATATGAATTGTTCAACCCACCCTCTTAAATTATTTACAGTGCTTGCACCAAAATATCTTTGAGAAAATGTACAACTCGCACATACATCCATTCATTTTTATCTATTTATTGTCTTTTGTTTTCGGCATCATATTTTTATGAACGATAATAATAGAAAAATCCAATAGAAAATTTTGTTCTGTTGATTGATAGATATTTGAACAGTTCGGGTTTGGGCTGAATCTTTTGTAATTCTGGTTTGGATAGAATCTTTTGTATTTTTATTTTGGATAGAATATTTTGTATTTCTGATTTGCATAGAATATTTGTATTTCCAGTTTGGATAGAATCTTTAGTATTTCTGGATAGGATAGAATATTTTATATTTCTGGTTTTGATAGAATCTTTTGGATTTCTAGTTAGGATATTTTTTATTTCTGGTTTGGGTGGAATCTTTTGTATTTCTGGTTTTGATAGAAACTGTTGTATTTCGGGTTTGGATAGAATTTTTTGTATTTCTGGTTCAAATAGACTATTTTTCATTTCGGGTTCGAATAGAATATTTTGAATTTCTCATTTGGGTTGAATTTTTTTGTATTTCTCATTTCGATAGGATTTTTAATTTCCGGTTCGGATAGAATTTTTAAATTTCTGGTTCGGATAGAATCTTTTATAATTCTGGTTTGGGTGGAATCTTTTGGATTTCTGGTTTGGGTGGAATCTTTTGGATTTCTGGTTTGGGTGCAATCTTTTGAATTTCTAGGTAGGAGATTTTAACAATTCTGGTTTGGGTGGAATCTTTTGGATTTCTGGTTTCGGTGCAATCTTTTGGATTTTTGGTTTGGGTGCAATCTTTTGCATATAATATGAGAGAGTTGAGAATATTCTGCACAATGAACTGGATAGAATCTTTTGAATTTCTAGGTAGAATATTTTAACAGTTCTGGTTCGGATAGAATCTTTTGGATTCCTGGTTCAAATAGAATCTTTTATATTTCTGGTTCAAATAGAATCTTTTATATTTCTGGTTCAAATAGAAACTTTTATATTTCTGATTTGGGTTGAATCTTTTGTATTTCTGGTTCATATAGAATCGTTTGTATTTCTGGTTCGGATAGAATCTTTTCTATTTCTGGTTCGGATGAAATATTTTGAATTTCTGGTTTGGATAGAATCGTTTGTATTTCTGGTTCAGATGGAATCTTTTGTGTTAATCAACATGAAGTTGTCTCTCTTGTATCTTCTCCATGAGTGAGGTACGATTGAGGCGAAAAGGCGGGGTAGGGAGACATGATTATCACCACGTGGTGTTCGAAGGTCGCAAATAAATTATTTCTCTACACACACGTCTTGTTGGGGTGATTTATTTGAATTCACATTGGTAGCAGAGCGTTTAGATAAAAAAAAAATGGCTTCTAAGTTTATTTCCCCACCTGCCTTAAACACGGACAAGTGCAATACCTAGAAAAAAGAGATGTACGTGTGGGAACTTGCCACCAGCTTAGAGATACACAGACGCGCCCCGGTGGTACTTCTATCCTTGGAAGCAAAAGCCAGGGAAGCTGTACTAGAATTGGACATTTCCACCCTAAATGCCAATGATGGCATGGAAAACTTATACCAAAAACTGGACACACTTTTCTTGGAAGACGCAAACCAGGCGGCTTTTACAGCGTATGAATCCTTTGAGCGATACACACGACAGAGTACCGATTCGATTGTGTAAGAAATTCTACAAATTAAGCGCCTATTGGCTAATTTTGTAACGACCAATCTCATTGGTCGAACTTTGACTGGGTTTTTTTTCGCGGGCATTTGACAACGCCCGCCACTTTTGAATCAGTCGCGGAAAAGGATTAGAACTGTCCGGACGCATTGAATCTTTGACGGGGCCTTGAGTGCCCAAGCCTAAATTAATTAGTCATTGAATGTCCACCAGCATCCAAAATGGAAATGCTTCAGAGGCAGTGGCGACAAATCCTCGGGAGAGACCGGACTCACTGGAAACAGCTTAATAGGGCCTTGAGTGCCCAAGCCTAATAATTAGGCATAGAAGTTTCTACTCGCGCAACCACATGGTAATGCGCCTTCACTCCAGCAAGACTGCCTTTCTCGGTTGAGATACAGAAGAAGAAGAGACTTTCCTTTTTTTCATTGAACTACCCTACCCTGTTCCCAGGGGCAAAAAAGGGCAAATTCTTTTTTTGCAAGGTTGCAATAAAATTTGTCTCGTGTTTTGAGGTAAGCCTTGTTGATTTGTTGACTTTCTTGTCCCTGCCAGGGTTAAGCTGTGTGAGAAGAAATTCTCACAATTGATGATTTTCTTATCTGCTTCGATCGTCATGTTGCAAAATTAAAGGAACACAAAATATCACTGCCCGAACCAGTTCTCTCGTACAGGACATTAAAAAGTGCAAATCTCACCCCAGAGAATGAAATTTAAACCCACTAGGACCTGAAGGCAACACCACTAAATGTTTCACACGTGGATGCAAATTCCACTGGGCTCGCGAATCTCCATACGCAGAAGGTACTTCGCATAAAAAGGAAGACAATGAAACATACTCGTCTCTAACCTCGTGCTGATGAGTCAGCAAAAGGGAGAAAATGGTGCTAGCACGTTTCTGGTTGAAGCACTCGGCTCAGCCGTCTTAGATTCTAGTGCCTCTGGGACTGTTTGTGGAAAGAAATGGTACGAGTGTTTTCTTGAAACCATACCAGGAAAACAAAAACAAAATATAAAAGTTCGTGATGGAGTGAGGACATATAAGTTTGGTGATGGAAACAAACTCAAATCCATCTACAAAGTCACTCTACCATGTGTCATTGCCGGCGTTGAAGTCAGTATCGTAACTGACGTTGTGGACTCTGACATACCACTTCTGTTAAGCAAAAATTCCATGAAGAGAGCCAGGACATGCCTCAATTTTGAGAATGACACTGTCACCATGCTGGGGAGAAAAGTCCCAATGCAGTGTACTTCATCTGGTCACTACCACATCCCTATTAGCAGGCCTCTACCAGACCGAGGTAAGTTCAAGCAGATTTTATTTATTAAAGAAACTGCTACTAAAAATAGACTAGAAAAAATTAAAATTGCCAGAAAGTTGCATAGACAATTCAGTCATCCTAGCAGCAAAAAGCTATGTGATTTAGTGAGAAATGCTGGAATGAGAGATTCTGAATTTATTAAAATTCTACAAGAACATCCTAATTGATGTGAAATTTGCATGAGGTACAAAAGGGCTGAACCTAGACCCATTGTTGGATTCTGATTAGGAACCTATTTCAATGAGAGCATTGCCATGGACATCAAAGAAATTAATGGTAACAAGGTACTGCCCCTAATTGACCATGGTACAAGATACAGTGTTGGAGTCAGGATTCCTAGTAAGGAAAGTTCTGACATAATTAATGCCATCTTCAAGCACTGGGTTGCGTATTTTGGAACTCTGGGATTTATTCTCACTGATAATGGCAGAGAGTTTAATAACCAGTCATTTAGAGATATGGCACAAAATCTAAACATTGTGGTACGTACCACTGCTGCTGAAAGTCCTTGGAGCAATGGGTTAAATGAAAGACACAATGGGATATTGGGAGAAATGGTAAAGAAAACCATAGAAGATACCAATTGTAGTTTTGAGGTAGCACTTGCTTGGGCCAAAAATACACTTCAGTGTTCATGGATACAGTCCCAATCAACTTGTTTTTGGCAGAAATCCAAACCTACCTGCTTTTCTAAATGACAAGCTTCCTGCATTAGAAGGTGTTTCCACTAGTGAAGTTGTTGCAGATAACCTAAATGCTATGCATGCTGCCAGGAAACAATTCACTGCATGTGAGTCCTCGGAGAAACTAAGACGTGCACTTCGTCACCAAGTTAGAACACGTATAGCACATTCCTACAAAAATTGCGATGCTGTCCTTTA
This sequence comes from Acanthosepion esculentum, assembly GCA_964036315.1. Lineage (NCBI taxonomy): Eukaryota > Metazoa > Mollusca > Cephalopoda > Sepiida > Sepiidae > Acanthosepion > Acanthosepion esculentum. The sequence continues at coordinate 125,671,982 of OZ038487.1, forward strand.
CAAAAGAAACCTGTGTGATAGATGCCTTGGTCCAGGAACTGTTATAGGGTGGAAACATAATCAGGTGCTTGTCAAACATGGTGGCACATATGTAAGTGTACATCCATCTCGCTTAGCACCCTACCCTGAGACATATCGAAATTCTTCCGAGGACAGCATCAATGTACCTAGTACCTCACAGAAAAGGCTTGAAGAATCTCCAGAAGTACCAATTTCTGAAGAGATTGATATGAATGAAGATTTGGAAACCACAAACAACAACGATTTTTGTATTTCTGGTTCGGATATAATCTTTTGTATTTCTGGTTCGGATGAACTCTTTTGTATTTCGGGTTTGGGTTGTATCGTTTGTATTTCTGTTTTAGATAGAATCTTTTGTATTTCTGGTTCAGTAGAATCGTTTGAATAGAATCTTTTGTATTTCTGGTTCGGATTAAAATTTGTATTTCTGGTTTGGGTTGAATCTTTTGTATTTCTGGTTTGGGTTGAATCTTTTCTATTTCTGGTTTGAATAGAATCTTTTGTATTTCTGGTTTGGATAGAATCATTTGTATTTCTGGATTGGGTTGAATCTTTTGTATTCCTGGTTCGGATAGAATCTTTTGTATTTCTGGTTCGGATGAACTCTTTTGTATTTCTGGTTCGGATGAACTCTTTTGTATTTCGGGTTTGGGTTGTATCTTTTGTATTTCTGTTTCAGATAGAATCGTTTGTATTTCTGTTTTAGATAGAATCTTTTGTATTTCTGGTTCAGTAGAATCGTTTGTATTTCTGGTTTGCGTTGAATCTTTTGTATTTCTGGTTCGGATAAAATCTTTTCTATTTCTGGTTTGGATAGAATCTTTTGTACTTCTGGTTTGTGTGGAATCTGTTGTATTTCTGGTTTGCATAGAATCTTCTGTACTTCGGGTTTGGGCTGAATCTTTTGTATTTTTGGTTTGGGCTGAATCTTTTGTATTTCTGGTTCGGATTAAATCGTTTGTATTTCTGGTTTGGATAGTAGAGTTTGTATTTGTGTTTTAGATAGAATCGTCTCTATTTCTGGTTTGAATAGAATCTTGTATTCCTGGTTTGGATAGAATCTTTTGTATTTCTGGTTCGGATGGAATCTTTTGTATTTCTGGTTCGGATAGAATCTATAGTATTCCTGGTTTGGATAGAATCTTTTGTATTTCTGGTTCGTATAGAATCATTTGTATTTCTGGATTGGGTTGAATCTTTTGCATTTCTGGTTCGGATGGAATGTTTTGTACTTCTGGTTCGGGTAGAACCTTTTGTATTTCTGGTTCGGATAGAATCTTTTGTATTTCTGGTTTGGATAGTATCTTGTATACCTGGTTTGGATAGAATCTTTTGTATTCCTGGTTTGGATAGAATGTTTTGTATTTCTGGTTTTATATAGAATCATTTGTATTTCTGGATTGGCTTGAATCTTTTGTATTTCTGGTTCGGATGGAATCTTTTGTATTTCTGGTTTGGATGGAATCTTTTGTATTTCTGGTTCGGATAGAATCTTTTGTATTTCTGGTTTGGATAGAATCTTTTGTATTTCTGGTTTTGACTGAATCTTTTGTATTTCTGTTTTAGATAGAATCGTTTGTATTTCTGTTTTAGATAGAATCTGTTGTATTTCTGGTTAGGACAGAATCTTTTGTATTTTTGCCACATAAGATTTAGATATTACTTGTAGACAATTGGAGACCAATCAAGTGTTTGAGAAAATCCATTTCAGGTTTTATCTGCCGTTAGTTGATTGTCTCCTAATATCACCAAAAGGCATCAGTATAATCCATCTGAGTCAATACTATGTGTTATTGATTTAAAACATGGAAAGCATTTATTTTGCTTCCACCCACAATGCAAAATATGACAAGATTATATCATATTTCTTAAGAATGTTTCTTTATTGACATTTATTTTTTTCTTATACAGCACTTTGGCAAACATATTACTCAGCTATCATCATTTACTTAGAATTGTTTATTTTTCTTTCCTTACTCTTTGCCACAGATGTCATAGCATGCACTTGGCCCTAACCAAGGAGGAAATGCTGCCTGGAAAATGGTTCCCAATCCCTCATCATAATTTTATTTTCTGATTGACCTCACAAAAGAAGGGCAGTTCAGCTGTCATTTAACAACTTCATAAAATAATCTTATTACTGCTTGTAACAAAATTCTGTCTGATTTTTCAAAGAAATATTTTCAATAAGATTTAATGAAACCCTATCTTTAAAAGATATTTGCCAGTGTCTAGATCAATAGGGTATCATTTTCTTTCAGGTCATGTGAAAATTATTTAAAGAAAAGCTTTCAGATCAGCCCCATGTTTGCTCCAAGTAAACAACACATGAATTCTATGAATTTTGTAAAGAGATTAATTTGGTATGGTTTGTTCTGGTGATGCTGTTGGCCATGTCTGAATGTACTTCGTTTTTATATATCTGTAATGTGGGGGGGGGGGGGTTGAAAGTCATCATCAGTCCCACAATGGAAATATATTAATTACAAACAAATCATATACAAGATACAACACAATAAGCATCAACAAACTCAATAAAAGGCTTTCATATACATTTCAGAAAAAAGAACATTTATGTAAACTTTAAAGAACATATATGTAAACAGAGATAAAAATGTTGTGCTTATCTGGTGGTAGCCACATGACCTCTCAGAGAGCTTTCCCTGAACATCTGATTAGTTTGGCTGTCAAAAATGAAAAGAAAGAAAATTTGATTTCAATTGGTAACAAAACAGCTGTTCCGGTGCATGATGTGAGCTTTCAATATTTATTTAACTATTTTTTTATAATTTAACTATTTCTTTCTTTATTGATAATTATCTCTATTTTAAGGTAATTTTATTACTTAACTTTTATTTTTTCTTCTATTATTAATTATTTATTATATTGATTTCATACTCCTTCATAGTCTAGTACAAAAGGTTAGAAGTTATTTAGTGATTTATTTGTTGCTATCACTATAAATTCAAATACAACAGGAAAATCCACCAAAAGCATGTAAGGTGATGAAATATTGTGTGAAAGAACAGAGAGGAGATGGTTTTCTCATTTCAAAAGGGAGGAGACTTCAATCTAAAAGATAAACCAAAAGAAGGTCACTCAAGAGGACTTGATTTTGATATATTGGAAGCAGCTGTTGATGTTAACCCAACCATTACAGTGACAGAACTCGGTGAGTCATATGACTGTCCATCATGAAATGACAGACCTTCAAAAAGCTTCAAAAGCTACAAAATGCTTCCCACATGACTTGTTAGTAGAGAAACATGCTAATTATTATGAATCATTGCATTCCTGTCAATTTCAAATGTTTTTCAAGTCATTACCAGGAATGAGAAATAAATCCTTTTTCCCAGAATATCAAATGGAGGCATCAAGGGCTTAATCCTGCTAAAAGTTGGACTGTATACAAGAATGATTATTCTGAGTTTATAGCGGGATAGTCAGGTAGTCATTTATGACAGATTCTTAATGAATGAATCAATCAATCGCAGCTGAAGATTATTGTCAACAGTTAAGGTGTTTAAAAGCAGCTTTTGACCCTCTTTAGTAAACAGAAATGAGATCGTCTTTTACTATGAGTAAATATGACCCCATATGGCACAAATGACCAAAAATCTCCTGGAACTTAACTGAGAAAGAATACATCCCTACTACATAGCTCCTTCTGATTACCATCTATTTATAAGTTTACAAAGCCATTTGAATTAACTATCTTCAAGAGAAGTGGCTGAAAATGAATTGTTTTTTATCATTTCATCTCATGCAAAGTGATAAAAGCCACTAGAATGCAAGTGGTTACTGGAAAGCAAAAAACACAGAGAGGACAATAAAAGAACAGGATTCAAGGAGACAGTACATGAGGACTAATGTTGCATTTATATTTTTGAAGATCACAGTTGACAGGAAAGCAAGACGCCAGAAGAGAGTTTCACAAGTGAAAAATGCAAGAGAAGAAACCATTAGCAGAGAATTATGGCAACAACTAGCAATTTCAACAATTAAATTATGAGACCTAACTATCTATCTAGTACTGCACTTAAATTTGTGAAGTCAAGGTGCCAAAGAAGAAAACTCATAAGAATAATTCCCATGAAAATATTTATAGAAAAGGTAGAGGAAAGCTCCATTATGGCAGTGGAAAAGTGAATGAAGTTGAAATGTCAGATAAGGATTGATAGCATTACAGATTCTTCTTTGGATTTTGTCAAGAATCTGTAAATATATAGCAGAAGCACCAACCCAGACGTGGCAACAATATTTGATGGCTGATTTATAAATGTGCAAGATAGATTATGGTGAAACAAATTGTCTAGCATGACGTAATGAACTAATTTTCCTAGCAACAATTGATTCAACATAAAAGTTTCACTTCATGCCAGCAGAAAACATGGAATCAAAAAGGTGCAGTGAGTTTCTCTCCTGGAGGTTAGCATCAGCCATGATGATGGGAGGTAAAAAGATTATTTAAAATGATTTAATAGAGAGCAGTTTAATTTTGGAAGTGTTAGAATTAACAAACCATTTCTTGCCCCAGTTAACAACAGATTGAAGGTCATTTTTTAAATCACCTGCCATTTTGACAGTATTGAACCTATCAGGCTTACAGTTAAGACAGGAGCAAATAGTTATGTCATCAGTATAGATACAGAGTTGAGAACTGATGGTATCAGAAAGGTTGTTGATGAAATAAAGAACAGAGTAGAGAAGAATAATCTCTGAGGCACACCAGCATTAATGCAAAAAGCTCTAGACGAGTGGCCATTCAAGCCAACATTCATTATGTAATTTGATAAGCAAGATTGAATCAAATCAAAGAAATGGAAAGAAACACTATAGCCCTTCAGCTTGTGAAGAAGACCAGCATGCCAAGCTCTGTCAAACACCTTTAAAATATCTAAAGCAACAACCCAAGCTTCACCATTCTTATCTAAAGCTTGACAGGCTTTTCAGCAATAACTGTCAACACGTCAATAGTTGACCGAGAAAAGCAAAAGCCAGATTGTTTATCTGAAAGAAGACCCTGTAAGATGAAATGTTTAGCTAAGTTGAAATTGCCAGAGAAAGGTAAAAGAGTGATAGGTTAATAGCTTCAGTTTGCCAGAATTCTTAAAAAGAGGAACTACAGAAGAGGATTTACCAGAATATGGAAAGCAATAAGGCGTCTATTGGAGATCTTGGAGATAACAGGGACTAGTTCAGAGATACATCTCTTAAGGACAGTTGCAGGTATCCCATCAAGTTCACACACTGTAGGAATCAGTTCTAAGTCAAGCTTCATATTATTAAATACATCAATCTCTCGATAATTAGATTAGATGCATTATTTTATATGCAATAAAGGTACTAGGTCATTCTAAATCAATAGACAGGTTCATATTTTGCTTCATAAAAATACGAAAAAATGTTTGTTTACAGTCCACACATTCTTTAGCAACAGTTTTGTTTTCAAAGACGATAAAAGTTTGTTTACCGACTTGAACAATGAATTGACAAATTATCCATATGGTTATTTTTTTCCAATTTAGGCTAGTTTCATACAATCTCTAAAAGTTAAACGAAATATTTGAAGATAAATTAATTCAAGTGTTTGTGAAAGAAGTGTTTGCTGTGATCAGAGCTATCATGTTGGTATAGCTGAATTGTAGTTTCTTTTATTTCATCTCAAAACCTAAATAAATGTATACATAAAGCATTAAAAAAGGGACTTATTCACAGATGGAATAAAAAAGGGCTTCTTCACAGATGAGATAAAAGATCAATGCTGACTATGTTGATGATTAAACACATCTCTCTATTAAGAACTGTTTTATTTGTCATAAAAATATCAGACAGAAATTTTCTTCTTCTTCTATATGCTGTGTCTCTTCATGAAGTGAGAGATCATGGCTCTCCACAACTTCCTATCTTTTGTAGTTCTTAATAATGCTCATATTTTTACCATTCCTTGTTTTACCATTCGCACAAGCTTATCAGGTAGGTGGCCCACTGTTTCCCCTTGTTCCTTTTACCTTTAATATGTCTTGTTAGTGTCAAATTTTCCAAGCCTTCCTTTAGTGTCCAACAAATTTCAACCATCTTTTTCTGATTCAAAGTGTAGGCATCCTTTTTGTTTCCATTTTCTTTAAATTTGTTTTGATTTTCCTTAAATTGTTATTTACATGCTCCATCTTTGATATTCTCAGCATCCTTCTGTAGAACCACATTTCTCATGCTGCCAGTCTTCTCTTCATTTATGATGAAATTGTCAAACATTCACTACCATATTGGAGAATTTATATTACATTGCAGTTCAGTACATTTTTCTTTGTTTCCAATGAAATTTTCTTGTCTTTTCATATTTTCAATAGTTTTTGGAATGTATCTTTTGCTATTCCAATACATGTTTGGATTTCAGTGACACAGTTTTCATTCTCTTTTAAAACACTTCCCGGAAGTTTCATTACAACCTTATAAAATAAGAAGGCCATTTATCCATAACCCTGCCTTAAACAATAATAGTTCTGTTTGAATTCATCCTCATCTTTATTATGTTGATCTTTGGCTAATGTACATTCTGCCTTTCCTCAGGTATAAGTAATCTTTTGAAGAGCACTTCTATTTTTTAAAGAGTAACTTTATTTTGTCCACTGAGGTAAATTGTTTCAATCTGTTACTTTCCATCTTTCTTGACTTAATTGATAGACAACAATTCAGAAAAGTGAACATTTCATTTTTTGGGAAATAACTTTCATATTTCTTACCCAAATTCCTTTAAAATTGAACAGTTTATTGATAAAGGTAATGCTTCAATTCAATATACAGAAATAATCTAGTAGTATTTCACTGACAAACCCAGTCTTCATTGAATTTGGAAAGATTATGATAGCTTGTAACAAAAAGACAAAAAAGCTGTTTTTATCAACTCAAATTATTTATTAATGAACACAATTTTGAAGAACTATATTAGTACATTTATACTTTTTTGTTACACCTGTGAGGTCACTCATATCACACCAGCAGGGATAGCCTCGTGTTTGCAGGAATAAAAACATACAAAGAAATAACACTAAGAACATGTTAAGTTGTAAATTAAAATCATATAATTTTATTCATTTTTGTGTACTGGTGAGTGTGTATTTTAGTTATATGTGGTTTAAGGTTGCATCTGAAAGAGGATGAAAGTCACTAGCAAGGTGTCAAGGAGAAGAAATAGAATAGATGTTTTGTCCCTTTGAAGGTCAATAGCAAAGAGAGTGAGTTCAGTGTTTTTTGATGCAAAGTATCTGTTTTCAGATAAGAAAATTTTCTGTTGCATTCTGGGAGAACATTTATTATTTTGGTTTTATTTATTTTGTTTTAAACAAACTTTTAATATTATTTGTTTTGTTTTATTCATTATTTTATATTTTTATTTATTAATAATAATAATAATAATAATAATAATAATAATAATGTCACTACACATCTTTTGCATTTACTATTTCTTTCATTTGTAGTGGTAACAAACTGATTAACCAACGACAAATCTTTGATGTCACTGATTGGGATGTATTAGTAAATACAGAGTTAATTACCTTGTAACTATTTATAATGACCAATCACAATTCAATAAAGTGCAATGTTTACAGCTACTGGTGGTCAGAGTTAGTCATGCCATAGGTTGATACAGATAAGCACACAATACATTTAATCTCATCAGTCACTGTTACTCACAGTTGCCCTGCAAGGCACCACATTAACATGATATATAATACTGATGCCAAGATTTTGTAAATTCTTCTTGAGGAATCTACACAAATTTTCTATTAGATTTTCATCTGGACCATTCTTTTGTAAATTTTGCAGCATGGAACGGAATATGATCATGCTAGAAAATAAATTCATTGTCTCCAAACCAAATTTGTCTTCAATGTCTGGGATAAGGAAATGATTTAAGACATCCTGCTGGACAGCAGCATTAAGTGACCATTTCAAGAGGCAGATCTTCTGACTGGGGTTGTATGTCTGTCACAGACATACAGCCCCAAACAATCACAGACTGAGGGAATTTTACATATTTTTTCATTCATTTCACATTATTATCTCTCTCATGTGATTTCTCAAGACCTGGGGGGTCACACACACACACACACACACACACGCACGCACGCACGCACGCACGCACACACACACACAGAGGAAATACAGAATTTTAATTAGACACTGAAAATGACCTGATTCCATTGATCAGCTGACCAAATAAATTTAATGTCCCAGATTAAAAGCTTCCGTTTTGACTTCAAATTAATAGTGACTTTGAGATCAGTATCCTACTGTCATATCTGAGCTGATGAAAATCTCAGGAGTGGATCTCATTGTGGATCAAAAAACAGCTATACCAGCAACATTCCAGATTTTGGAAATTTCACCACAATTGACATATTGATTGGAAATAAGGATCCTACTCAGCTGACATTTGTCTCTAGCTGTTGTCTTGAATTTGTTATGACCAAGTAAATGGTTAAGTACACCAGAAGAGTATTACACAACTAGAAAGAGTGTATCGAATGAACTAGCACTTGATCTATTCACTGTTCCCCAAAGCCTTCTGTCCTACTAATCTTATAATAGGTGGAAGAGTCTAACACAGACTCTTTAGAGGGAGGACACCACAACACTTTGGAACTGCAGTTGGACCGTTTTAAACAAGTTCATCTTGTTATCTTCAAGACAGCAGACTAAGAATATCCCACCTTGACAGCTTTTGAGTCTTACCAGCTTCCCATAACATGTGAACAACAGCTTTTTGTATCTCCAATATATTCTTATCTCTTACCAATTATGAGATTGAGTGACCTCCAATTGGGTGACTTTGCTGAACACTAAAGAATCTACTTCTTTAGAGCAATACCTTGACACTAAGACTACTCATGAAATGACCCTCATATAATTAAACAAATTTCAATTGTTAAGGATGAAATACCAGACTATTTATGTCTATTGTCTAATTAATTGATATAATGTTAAGAGTAAACTTGCCAATTTTAAAGAACATCCCACCATGACAGCTTTTGAGTCTTACCAGCTTCCCATAACATGTGAACAACAGCTTTTTGTATCTCCAATATATTCTTATCTCTTACCAATTATGATATTGGTAAGAGTAAACTTTCCAATTTTCAACCAATTTGAGGAAGAAACATAAAAGTTATTTGCAAAAGATGAAATCTTCCATTTTTCTGAATTATTGTAATTACTTGGTTTCTTATAATCTCTTGTTCCCTGGAATTCATAAATTCACTTCAGAATTTTGTCTTTAAACATCAGTGATTTTAATAACTGATTCACTCCAATCTGTGTGAACTAATTGAATCCTACCACAGTATTAGGATTAAGATTACCAAATCTCATATACACTGGTTGAGAGGAAAGTCACAGACAATTTGACTTCATGAGATTTCACGAACAAATTGAATTTTTAACAATTATTTTAATTAATCATCTTTCAATAATTTTATTATTAAATTCACAAAATGCATTAGTTTTGTTTTTTAAATCACGTAATGTATATAAATGTTTATATATGTACATTATGTCCCAAAGGTTGTCATAGCCGGGAATAATAGTGGGGACAAGCTCCCACTATCTATAAAATGCTTAGGTGGCATGCATCTCAAATATCCTCTGTACAACTCTAAGCCAGAGAATGGGTTAAGGCAGGAAACTGGTACCTTATAACCAGCTGCTTCAGGTAAATGGAGCTCAACAGCCCAGGAAGGGAGTCCATCTACAGGAAGAAAAACTTTGATTTTAAACCTCCACTGCCTTGCAGTCATATCCAAAATATGGAAAAGGCTATGGAAGTAAATATAGACAGAAAACCCAGAGTGGAACCCCAAAAGCAGTTGTTTGTCAACACTGATAACTTTCTGGCAGTTCCTACAGCCAAGCCATCCACAAATGTAATGCCTCATATTCCTTTGGGTCATGTAAGTACATCTGAGAATAGGACCATGTAGTTTGGGCAGCATACAGCCTCCATATACTACGGCCAGTCTAGAAGGAAAACTCTGAATTCAAATCACCTGCTACATTTTAGATCTTGCCTCTTTAACTTCTGAGAGGACGGACAGGGAAGCCCCAACATCTCTGGATCAAAAGTAACCAGCAAGCTATTTGCACTATTCTGCCTTGAATATCACTATGGACCACAATTGTGAGGTGGAGGGGAGTTGTGGCCACAGTGGCACTAAATGTACTAACTGAATAAATGAATGAATTAATTTGTTTTATAATTGCTAGGAAATTAACTGTGTCATGCCAGGTTACTTCTTCTCATCAGAATCCATCTTGCATATTTATAAATCTACCATTCATCCGTGCATTGAATATTGCTGCCATATCTCATCTGGTGCACCTGAGATTCTTCACAAAATTCAAAGAAGAATCTGTAATATAATCGATTCTCACCTGGCATCTCAACTTCAGACATTTTCTCACTGACATGACATAGCTTACCGCTGTCTTGTCTACCAATATTTTCATGGCAATTGTTCTGATGATCTTTCCTCTTTGGTACTACAACTGCATGAATTTAAGAATTTTACTAGATTGGCAACTAAGTCTCAACACTTTACTGTTGAACTAGATAGATGTAACCATATATTCTATTCTAATAGCTTCTTTTCTTACACTTCTCGTCTGTAGAACACCCTTCCAATTTCCTCCTTCCTGCCACCTTCAATCTTCAAAAATTTAAATGCAACGCCATCTTCTATCTTCCTGAAACCTGTTCTTTTAGCATCCTTTCTCCTCCCTAAAGTCTTCTCATTTTCTTTCATTCCCAGTAACCCCTTGTGCCCAAGTGGCATTATCGCCATCTTCTGTCTTCCTGATACCTGTTCTTTTGTCGTCCTTTCTCCTCCCTAAAGTCTTCTCATTTTCTTTCATTCCCAGTAACCCCCTTGTGCTCAAGTGACATTATCGTCTTGCTTCAAGCAAAATGATAAAAAAAAATTCAATATAATGTCTTTGTGAAAGAATCATACATTCACTTAGATAATTAAAACACTGTCAAAATTTACTTCACCATGAAGCAATGGGTTGCAAGCTTGTCTGACAGAACATTACTACTGTAGTTAGTTTTACCCTGACTAGATGCTCCATACTTGTAACTTTGTGCCAGACTCTATCCTACCTCCTCACAAATAAATAGATATAGTAACTTGTTATAAGGGGTTTCCTATCAAAACTTTATATTTTGAATTAATGTCTAATTTATTTCTCAGAAGTAGGAAAGTGCCTGATTGTCATCAGTTCAATTAATGGAATCAGCAAATTGATTTCATTTTCTGGTCATGAATGCTTATATAATTATGATATTCCTACCTGTAATCTGTCTCATTGCCAGTAATCTTCAACAAAGTCTTGTCACTGGCACATCATAATGAGAGAGAAAATAAGGAAGTAAAAATATGGTCAATTGACACTCCCACTTTTAATTACCTATCCAGTTATAAATCAGATTAATATTCTTTCATTGCCAGTAGCACCAAAAACTTGGTATTATGGCCAGACAATTCTTGAAGTAGAGATGGGGTGTGCCACATAATTCCTCTTAACCTAAAGATGCCATGAAGGACTAAATGCCTAACCCTGACAACCCAGTCCATGGAAACCTGATAATATTTTCTAATCAGGAAACAAATATGAAATAAATAACAAATTGATTTGTCCAAGATTAGTCTTTTTCTATGTGCCATGGCTCTTCAGGATGTAAGTGATCATGGCTCTCCACAACTTCCTATCCTTTGTAGCTCTTAGTAAGTTTGCCTTTTCATCATGCCTCTCACTCCCTGTTCTGCTATACATTTACACAAACTCATTAAGTAGGTTTCCTCTGTCCCTCTTGCCTTCAATATGTCATGTAAGTGTCAAATTCTCCAAACCCTCTTTCTTCATTATGTGCCGTAGAAATTTCAACTATCTCTTTCCAGTTCTAAATATAAGTGTCCTTTTTGTTTCCATTTTCCTTAAAATTTTGTTGTTGCTCATATGTTCAATATTCTCAGCATCCTTCTGCAGAACCAGAATTCTGTTGCCTCAAGGATCTTTTTCGTCTATACGGTGATTGTTCAGCATTTGCTGTCCGCTGATCTGAGATGGAACAAATACATTGAGTCAATTGCATCATCCACCGCAAGGAAAGTTGGCTCCCTGTGATGAGCCAGGAAATTTTTCTCCCCGGAATCGATCCTCCAAATCTATAAATCAACCATTCGCCCTTGCATGGAGTATTGCTGCCATATATGGTCTGGAGCCCCTGCTGTTTGCCTCAGGGTTCTTGATAAGATCCAGAGACGGATATGCAATGTAATTGGCCCTGATCTGTCATCTCGTCTGCAGTCGCTCTCTCACAGACGCGACGTTGCCGCGCTCTGTCTTTTTTACAAATACTTTCATGGTAATTGCTCCGAGGAGCTGCTTACGCTGGTTCCTAGGCCTCATGAATTTAAACGTCCTACGAGGCTGGCATCCCGTTCTCACCCCTTCACCGTTGAAACTGTTAAATGTAGATGTCTCTTCTACTCCAATAGGTTCATGTCTCGCACATTTCGCCTGTGGAACTCCCTTCTTTATTCCTGTTTCCCTGACAAATACAATCTCCAACTATTTAAGTGTAACGTCAATCAACATCTCCAGTTGCCTTGATCTATCCACTTCCCTTCTCCACATCCTTTCATTCCTATCTGCTCTCACTCCAAATCTTCTGTAACCCCCTTGCCTTGATCGATCCACTATCTTTCTCCACATCCTCTCCTTTACCACTCCTATCTGCTCTTCCTCCAAACCTTCTGTAACCCCTTGCATGCTAGTGGCTTCCAGTGGTGATAAGCTTATAAAAAAAAAATATATATATAAAAAGACCAACAGTACATTTCTTAAGATGATCCATCAACAATTATTATCTGTGATAATATTAACTGATATAAAGTGGGGATCATTTTTTTTTCTTTCTGACAAGCAAAAAATGCAGTCAGAACAAGAATTCTTCTCTGTAACACATATCATGTAATCTGTTGTATTACATGGTAGGGAGGTGATAGGCACTGTCAAATAACTACCTTTGCTTACTAATATACCATAGACAAGATGTCACAGGTGCAGAGCAACTTAAATGTTTCTTCTAGTTGGTGAGACAAATATAGCTAATTGAAACAGACATGAAACATATAATATCAATTGCCAGCAGAACATTCTACTTGCTGACATGGAAAATATTTTTATGATTTTTTAATTTTTAATAATTTTTAATTGTTTTAAATTTTAATAATTGTTATAATTTTTTTAATTTTTTATAATTTTTACATGTTTAAATTTTTTAATTTTCTAATTCCTAACAATTTTTAATTTTTATTTAATTTTAATAATTTTCATTTAATTTTAAGAAATTTAATTTTAATAATTTTTAATTTTGATAATTTTAATTAATTTAAATATATATTAATATAAATTAATATATAATATAATCAATATATTGATTTAATTTAATAATTTTAATAATTTCTAATTTTAACAATTTCTAATTTTAATTTTTAATAATTTTATTTATTTTTTTATTTTAATAATTTTGAATATTTAACTAGTAACTAACTTTCATTATATTCCTCATTTTAATAATTTTTAATTTTAATTTTTAATAATTTTCATAAGTTATTTTTTATTTTGATAATCTTTTAACTAGTATTTTATTTCTACTACTTTTATCACAGCACTCAGGTTGGTATCTTATAATATTTCCATCATGTATAAATTTAAAAAAATACACCTCCCAGTGAGATTTGAACCTATACCATTACTCTTTGGCAACCTATCTTACTGAGATAACCCAATACCAAAGAGGCTATGAAATCTAAACTGCAGGAACATTTTTTTTTTAAGCTTTTCACCCCAAGCAAGGCTGGAAGCCACTAGCATGCAAGGGGTTACAGAAGGTTTGGAGGAAGAGCAGATAGGAGTGGTAAAGGAGAGGATGTGGAGAAAGATAGTGGATCGATCAAGGCAAGGGGGTTACAGAAGATTTGGGGTGAGAGCAGATAGGAATGAAAGGAGAAAGGATGTGGAGAAGGGAAGTGGATAGATCAAGGCAGATGTCAATTGACGTTACACTTAAATAGTTGGAGATTATATTAACAAAATCCCTCAGTGCTTTTCTTCTTTAATCTCTACTATGTCACCATTACTGTTTTTCTTTTTATAATGATTACACAAAAACATTGAATGAAGCAAAACAAAAAGAACTTATAATTTATGGAGAAAGATAAAATTACACAACATTTAAAACATATATCAAATTATTAATCCTCAAAGTTACAGCATTTGTTATTAGAACACACATTGAAATAGAGCTGAGTATTTTCCTGTTAAATATTTTCACATATTTTTGTGTTTACTACTATGTCCACATGCCATGCATAAATAAAAGGCAATATATCAAATCACAGTCCAAATAGCAGTCAGAATAACAGCCCGAATCTAGATAGTAAAAGGAGTAATTAAGAAATCTTCTAGTGTTTAGTTTATTTCCTCTCATATGGAAAGGGGACTAGTTGGGAACTGAAAGTAACCTACTTCAATTCAAAATATTATTCACCTTTAAAGAACCCACAAAGGGTTGATAAGTCATAAAAAATAAACCAATCAATTATTTCAGGAATATCAAAAATTTGGATTTACACTCTATCTGCTTTCTTCTTTTCCATTCTTTTTACTTTGGATGAGTTGAATATTTTGACATGGCCAAATTTTCACCCTGTCAACCTTCCACCTTGAAAAGTTTGATATAAAAATCTGAAAACATATAGGAACAGTGAAGATACTTTTTCAGAAACTGGGCAAGGTATTAAGGGTTCAAAAATGTTATTAGAAACAAAGAAAAAATGGCTGGACTGCTATGAAATGTATAATCTCCTTGATGGGGAGTAAGTGTTAGGCAATTTCAAGCATAAATAAGGAAACTACTTGAAGCAATTGATGTAATTCTATCAATAAATGTTAAAAATACAATAAACAGAATATGTGGCAAACCAGGCATTTTTAAGAAGAAAAAGAAATACAAAGAAATTATATCAAGAACTAAATGATGGGCATTCATAATGAGAAAAGGCAGCATGAAGAATTTGACATTCACAAAGCACACCAGTGACAAGAGAAGCAAATGAAAGCAATGAATAACAGGCTTGAAATGTTGATGGAAATGAATAAAGAAACAGAAAAAGGTAAAAGAGGGTCATAAATTGGTAAGGGGAATAAATGATGGAAAGTTGTGGAGAGCAATGATCATCAACCTCCTGAAGGGACATGGGAGAGAGAGAAACATTAGATGAAATTTGAAAAGTCAGATCAAGCATTTTCATTATTATTCCTTTGAGTAGAAATTCATTTTATTTTTTATTGATGGTCACTGCAAATTACATTCTATTATAACAATAATATCATGACAAAAAGAAAGAGAAGGCTTCTGATGAGATTTGAACCCCCATCCACATAACCTTAGCCAAGATTTCAGCATTACATTCTTAGAAAATGAGGCTGCAAGGATTGAAGGATTGGAAGATTCTGGTGAGAATGGAACACATTTTCCTCATAAGAGCCAAACTAAGCTGAAGTAGCATGCATTAAAAATAGTCATCCTGATTGGTTCGATATGGTTGTTGTGGGTGTTCTGGTCAGGGCTGGTTCAAGGGTCTAGTGCTCCACCCAGAATCTATGATACAGGGCCTTAGACTCTACTACATCTCAATTCTCATAAGGTAGTATTCATATAGAATACAAATTTTATTGTAACCTAATTATGTACAATAATGGATCATATACAATATAGGTGAACAGTTCAACTAAAAATTTGTTGCCATTTTATATTTTTAATTTCATGCATGTGCATTTTTCATTTTTCATTTTGTTAACTGCCCATTACAGTAAAGTCAGTTAGGTAACATCTGTTAGAAATAGATAACCATGATGAAATTCACTCTGCCAGAAATTTGGAAATGGCATGCTTTACTGTACAGCATTTGCACCAGCAATGCCAATATGAACATTTCAGCATGTTTGGGTGTCAATCTGAGGGCAGTGGAGAGGATTTGAGAAGAGTTGGATGAGTCTAATGGTGATTACGAAGGTGTTTGCAGTGACCACTATTGATGGTGACATTATGCCTCCATTCATCTTCCCACAGAGCCTCAGAGTAAACATGGAAGCCTACATCAAGTGCCTTGAGGAGGTGGTGCTGCCCTGGGTCAAGAGGTTTGGCTACTGGAAGACCCTATATCTACATCATGACACACAAGCCGGAGAACCCAGTCATGGCTAAACTCCCCAGACTGCAACCCCCTTGCTTATTATGAGTGCAACACAGTTGAGTGAGAGACCAACAAAACTCCTTGTAACAATAAAGATGAACTGTAGGCAAAGATTATGGCAGCATTCACCAACTTAAACAAGGAGATCATTCAGAAGAGTTGCAGGAGATTCCAAAGTCGTCTGAAGGCCATGGTTGAAACCAATGGTGATTTTATTGAATAAATTTACTCTTTAGTATTTCAAGATATTTTTGTGTAATTTTGGTAAATATATCTGTTACAATGAGATGTCAGAATTATTTTCATTTTTGTGTAATTTAGATGACAATTTATTCATCAACAATGTTTTGCAGCAATTTTTAACATCAACTTTAGATTGTTCTTTTTAAAAAGCTGGATAATTTTAACAGATTCAACATTACGGATAAAAAATAGTGAACTTTAGTGTTTTTTCAAGACTTATCATGAGCTAATAATGTATTCCCAACTTCATCCCAGTCGATGGATCAAGCATACTGATTTTTAATGGTAATTATTGCTAAGCTAGATAACCTCTCATCCCTCATTGTAGATCGTAGATGATTTTAATAGGTTTTAGTTTGCTGAAACATCTTTCAGCACTTGCAACAGTCACTGGTGTAGTAAGCAATTCAAGAAATGCAATGTACAAGTTTGGCTAAGTATCAACTAAATAATTCCAAAACATATAATCTAACCATCACAGGCAGTTTTTAGCTCACTTTCTTCTCCAATTCATGTTGCAGAATTGAGGCAAATCCCTTGATCTTGTAAGGCAGTTCTTCTCGTTCAATATCGCCCATGTTTTTGTGAAATCATTTGCACTACTCTTTCAGCCTTCTACTATTTATTGCATTCAAAAGTGAGTTTGAATTCTGAAGGAATTCATAAATTTCAATCCACTGGAATAGCTGAGAAAACCGAGTATTAATTAAAGAAAAAATTGGTCCATAAGAAAGATAAGAAAAAGGTAAGTACCAAGGTGTTCAGTCAAGATTTAAAATCTTTCAAAAGTAAAATATACTTTTCTGAAACTTTATTTGGGGAAGATTAGCTGAATTAAAGTTTAATTAATCTTATTTGAAACAAATTATAATTACTTCAAAATATCACAGAAATGCATTTTTAACTACCCAGTAATCTTAAACATTAAGGAAAATATTCTCCATAATCTAATGTTTTATTGAATATTAGGCACTTTGGCCTTAAATTTAATCTTATTATCGCTCTTATTTTCTGATGATGTCATGTATGGTCATCTGTATTTACAAAAAACGCACATTTATACACATACAAAAAAAATAAAAAATTCTTTTAAAAATATTTTGATTGTCAAATTGTAATAAGCTATTTCATTTATGATTAGTAAATAGTAAATAGTTTTTGCTTAATAACAATATCACCTAACCTCTGCAAATAAGATAGAATTTTTTTAAAGATTTAAAACTTTATCAATTATACGTAAAATGAAAAAAAATGAAAACAATTTTTGTAAAAATTTATTATTCATAAAATTTTCTTCTTAGTGTCCATAATATATTTTATTCATAAAAGCAATTAAAAGCTTTTCTAATGAAATAATGTCTTACTTTTATTGCATTTTTTATTTTATGATTCAAAGCAGATTTTTCATAACTGGGGCTCCTCTTTTACAAAAATAAATTTGAGGATTTAGATTCTCCAAGGAGTTCTGCATATAAACATTAAATAGGACAAAATTTAACTTCCCAAAATTTCATAAAATTAAATAAGTGGAGGCAACAGATGTAAATATATATATATATATATATATATATATATATATATATATATATATATATATATATATATATATATTTATCAAGATTTTCTAAATGAATAATTTTTAAAATAATTTAATTAATTTGTGAATAAGTCCTGAAAGCTTTCATTAAAATCCAACCATTATTTCATTTTTGTGAGAATTTCCAAATCAATGTTTTTCACTGCAAAAAAGACACTAAAATTTCCTATACTAGTCTTTAGTCCCCCCACTGATGCAAAAAAAAATACAAGATTTTTAACCAAAATTTGGAGCGTTCTAAAAAGGATCCAAAAATAGGATAAAAAAATCCTTTGGTCTTCCCACTTAATAATAACGTAAAGATGTTGACAATAAAACTTTGTTTTTATTAAGTTTGCAGCATTTTTTTATCATGGTATTTTTTTTTAATCATTTCACCCCAAGCAAGATGGAAAGGCAAATTGTACATAGGGGGTTACAGAGAGTAAAGGTGAGAGAAAAGACTGAGTACAGTGGGGACTGAGGAAAGGATAAAAGCTGAACAGGGTTCAAGAAGATTACATTGCATTTAAATTTTTGAAGATTGTAGTTATTGGGGAAACAAGGAAATGGAAGGGAGTGCAAGAAAAGAAACTGTTGAAGTAGAAGTGGCAGTTACATTTAACTAATTCAACAATAAAAGGATGGGACCTAGGTGCCAATCTAGTAGCATGCTTAAACACATGTAGTTTGGTTACCATGGAAAAAAGCTCATCAGAGCAGTTGCCATGAAAATATTTGTAGAAAAGACAGAGGGAAGCTGTCATGTCAGTGAGAAAGTGAGTGAAGTCAGGATTCTAAGTCAGGATCAATTACATTAAAGATCCTTCTTTGGATTTTGTCAAAAACTTTGAGATGAGTAGCAGAGGCACCTGACCAGATATGGTAACAGTATTCAATGCGAATGGTAGATTTGTAAATGTGCAAGATGGACTCTGAGGAAAAAAACTTTCTGACACAATACAAGAACATAATTTTTCTTGCAGTAAATGAAGCTATTGATTTCATTTAGTGATTCCAGTTGAAAACATGAAGTGGTCTGGTTAACTTTGTCAACTCTGATGGATTTGCTGTTGAGACGGGAATAAAAAGTAGTGTCATCAGCATAAATGCCTACTATATGCTAATATTTTAGTGAATCAGTAGAAGTACCTACAGCAAAGTATTTTGCTTATTTGAAATGTTAAATTGAATCTGTTAGCTTGAAATTAAAAATAAAATTAAAAAAAATCTCTTTCAAAAAAGATTTTTCATTTATAAAAATTCATTTTAAACATTAGTTTATATTGGTGTGGGGCTTAGGGGTTAGAATAAATGATTTACCCACACCAAGAAGATTAATAAAGGATGATAATGAGAAGGAAACACATGGGTAATTTTAACAAAACAAGATAAAGAATTTATTTATGAAATTACACACTTGAAGTTGTGTCAGTAACTCATTTAAGGAAAATAAATCAGAAATTTTAAAGTCTGTAGTTTTAACAAATTGTTATGAAGAGGAAATGTTCATACAACAGATTAAATGATCTGACACAAAATAATATTCAAAAATGTTCAAAACAAAGGTGAGAGAGTTCATTGCTCACAAAAGGTATATACAGTTATATACATTCAGAAGTAGATAAAGTGAGATAGTTTAAAATACTTAGCTTTCTTGGAATTTTGAGAGAAGATTCTTTGAAGTGCTGTCTGCTTGGTTAAAAGACAATGATATAATTGGTGAGTAAATTGACAATCGTGAAAACTTTAATATTGGACTCAGTGAATAAAAATAAAACCTTTCACATGACTTCAGACACTCTTCTGTAGTTAATTTAATTTTTTTAATTTTTTTTTTATAGCAAAAAGAATTTCACATAGTTTCACTACTTTCTTTTTTTTTCTTCTTGACTCCACAGCTAATTTCTGAGAAGAGAAGCGTTTCATTGGTCAAAAACAATTTCTCATAGGCTCACAAATTTATTTCCATCTTCTTCTCAGCTCCCTGGTCAATTTCTGTAAAGGCAAGGTCTGCAGAGAATTTCACATAGGCTCACAAATTTTTTTCTATCATATTCTTCAGTCCTCCAAATTTGAAAGGAGTGGGTTAAAGGTGTTATTATTATTTTGCATTCATACAAGTTATCATGTTTCTGTGGAGGTACCTAGTTTTATATTATTATTTTACTTATTTAGAATTAACAAATATTTTTTAAGAAAGTATATCAGCTGTAATAAAAAGAAAATATCAGTTTTATTGTATTATTTTTCATATTTTGGATTAAAAAAAATTTTCTTTAATGAATCCTAATTCAAAAATAAATGATGTAGCTAAGCAATCATAATTCAAAATTGATTGAATAAATGCTGTATTTACGAGGTAACCTCTATTCATAAAGATGCAGTATTTATTCATGGGATAATCATCATTATTAATTTATCACATCTATCTAATAAAAAAAATATTATTAAATAATTATTATTAAAATTATCATAAAAATTATTAATAATTATAGAAAATTTAAATATAAAAATATAATTATTTTTTTTATTTTATATTTAATGCATTTAGTTTGTGGTGGGCTTTTGTTCATTTTTCATCTTCCAATAGCAACTTTGTCTTGTAACATCCAAACCAAAAAAGATTTTTAAAAAACCAACAAAACGATACAGGCTCTATTCTGAAATTCCACAATAACATTGTTAGTCCTATTTTCACCGAGTGGATAGATGTTGTCAAGGTCCCTAGTTGTATCTTTTTAAGACAAAGTTTCAAATCAAAGAGCAAGGCAGACATCTGTCTGGGTGCAGAATAAAACTAATGTCACAGTTAACCTGTTGGAAATAAAAAAAATTCACAGATTTAAACCCCCCTACCCCCGAGAATGGCATCAAAATCTGTGAAAATTCTTCATCTTTTACTAATAGTCAAATATGCTTAATTTAATTTGTAACATATAAATGTAGTTAGAAAAAAGCAGGGTTGATAAGATAACAATGATCACAAAGCATTGACCAGGGCCCCCAATCAGGCTTGGCCCCCAACCTGGTTGAGGGGTTTAGAAGTGGCAACCCTATATGAGATACAATGAAAATAAGCATAAACAAAACTCATAAAATGCTTTAGTATACATTTTAAAGAAATGTTTATATATTTAAAGAACATATATGTATAACAGAAATAAAGAAGATTTGCTTATCTGTTGGTGACAACATATTTTATCAGAGAACTGTCCAGGACATCAGCTTCCTTCAGCTGTCGAAAAACAAAGAGAGAGAAAATTTTGTTTTTTGTTTCAGTCAGCGGTAAAATGCTTATTCTGATGCATCATGAGAGTATTCTATATTTATTTAACTATTTCAATTTTTTTTCTTGATTACCATTCTTATATGTATTTTCAAGTATTTTTATTGCTTAACTTTTAATTTTTATTTTATTATTAATTAGTTATTTTGGTTCCAGACTACTACATAGTCTAGTAATATGGGTTGGGGGTTATTTAGTAATTTATTTGTTGCTATCACTACAAGGTCAAATCGGCAGCTGATCTCAAAATCTGCTGTTAACTGGGGCAAGGAGTGGCTTGTTAATTTTAATACCTCCAAAATGAAACTGCTCTCTATTAATAATCTGAGAGACCCTTTCTGTCTTCCATCAGCATGGCTAACCCTAACCCTCCAGGAGAGTGACACTCTTCTCAGGCTAATGTTCTCTGCTGACATGAAGTGGAAAGATTACATTGAATTAATTGCTAAGTCTGCTGCTAAGAAATTTAGTTTACTGTGTCATGCTAGTCAATTTTTCTTTCTATGTTATATATTTATAAGTCTACCATTCATGCATACTTTGAATGTTACTGTCATGTATGGTCTGGTGCTCCTGCTATATATTTAAAGATTCTTGATAAATTCCAAAGAAGAATCTGCAATCTTAGTGGTCCTGACCTGGTATCTTGGCTTCAGTCACTTTCTCATCATCATAATGTAGCTTCCCTATGCCTTTTCTATAAATAATTTCCTGGTAATTGTTCTGATGTATATATAGCTTTAGATAATCTAAAAAGGGTTGATAAGCAGTAAAAATAAATAAACCAATCAATTGAACTCACAGCCCTTATTCTTGCACAAAATAATGTGACCAATACTCATCAAATATTAACTGTAGTGAGAATTCAATCTTTCAAGAATATTATACATACATTCCTTTCTTATTTTTGTGGGTACCATTTCCCTTGTTGGTAAACACTTGTTACAAAGTTACTTTCTTTTAAAGGTTTGTTTATTTTGCAGTTCAGTATGCCTTGAATATCTTGAGATAGGAATAGATAGTTTCACCTATCTTCCAGTTCATACTCCTTCCCAGTCTTTTGAACAAGAGTAGAAGTTTATTCCTTGTTTCCTGTTTAGGATTACATTTCCGATTCATTCTAAAGTTTACTTCAACCCTATACTTCTAAAATCTTTTCAATTTTATTTAATATTTATTTATTTTTACTCAATAGGAATCGATCAGTCAGTTAGGTGCCATGCATGATACATGCATAGGTGATCATGTATCTTTCAATACATGACTGACGAGGCAGATTTTTTCCTGCAGTAGGTTGCCATTTCTTTCTGTGGCAGACCAGTTACCATCCAAGGCTATAGAACCTGGTCTATCCTGCTATTTGCCCATAGCTGGGGGGGGGGGGGGGGAGAGGATTCATACTTTTCCCAAGGGTATTCGCACGTAAGTGAATGTAATGGATTTTACTGGAATTCAAACTCAGCTCTCCGGTTCCTCAATTCACGCCGCTATCCATTACTCCACCGTTCCCCCCTCACTAGGAATCGATAGGTTCACTTATTATCTGTTTCACCCTCCTCCATGGTCTTTTGAACAGAAGTAGAGGTTTATCCCTAGTTTCCTATTTAGGATTGGATTTCTGATTTCTTCTAAAGTCTTTTCATTCTCTTTCACTCCCATTAGCTCCTTACATGTTAGTAGCGTTATTGCCTTGCTTGGGGTGAAATGATTAAAAAGAATCTCTCTTTGAGTTGCAAAACTCAGCAAATTATTGACTATTTGTTATATTATACTTATTGTTTTTTCTTTCATTACTATCACTTCATAGTTCATATCTTCAGTCATTTCTCTTGCTGACAAATCTTACAGTCACATCTGTTACCCCAAGTCTCCTCTTCATCTGTGATATAGGACATTTGATATTACATAGTAGTTCAGGACTCTTTGTTTCTAATGGAATTTTCCTGTTTCTTAGTACTTTGTTTAGTTTTTGGAAGGCATCTTTTGTTATTCCAACATACCTTTGGATTTCAGTGTCACATTTTCCATCAGCTCTTAAAATACTTTCCAGATTCTGTATTGTTTGATTTTAGCATCTTCACTTCATAGTTCATTTTATGATCTGCTTAGTGGACAAGATAATTACACACTTCCATAATGATAATGTTCAGTGTTCAAGACAAGGTAATAACCAGGACTTCAAATCCTGATTTTTCAAGGTAAGCAAATTTTTTTTTACTCTCTCTCTCTCTCTCTCTCTCCCTCCCTCCCTCCCTCCCTCCAATTGGTGCAACACAATCTTTCTATTCTCACTTGTCCTATTTATCTTTGTGCCATTCTAAATTCTTCTTCCATATGGTGTGTTTCTTTGGGACATCAGTGATCATTACTCTCCACAACTTTCTATCTCTCAGCTCTTAACAATATTTTCCATTTGACTATCCTTCCCACACCCTGTTTTACTATCAGTTTAGATAAGCTCATTAGTTAGGTTTCTTGCTGTTTCCTTCTGTCCATTCAATATGTTATGTGAGTGTCAAACTCTTTAAGCCTTCTTTCTTCATTATGTGTCCAAGAAATGCCAACTATCTCTACCTGATTCTAAGTATAAGCACCTTTTTGTTTCCATTTTCCTTCAAAAATGCTTGCTGCTCACACCTTCCATCCATAGTATTCTCAGCATCTGTCTATAGAACCACATCTTTGTTGATTCATGTCTCCTTTTCATCTGTGATGAAATTCTCCTGCATTCACTGCCATATAGGAAGACTGATATCACATAACAGCTCAGTGCTGTTTTCTTTATTTCTATTTAAATTTTCCTGTTCCTACTAACTTTGCTTAGCTTTTGGAAGGCATCTCTTGTTATTCCAATATACCTTTGGATTTCAGTGTCACATTTTCCATCAGCTCTTAAAATACTTTCCAGATTCTGTATTGTTTGATTTTAGCATCTTCACTTCATAGTTCATATCTTTGGTCATTTCTCTTGCTGACAAATCTTACAGTCACATCTGTTACTCCAAGTCTCCTCTTCATCTGTGATATAGGACATTTGATATTACATAGTAGTTCAGGACTCTTTGTTTCTAATGGAATTTTCCTGTTTCTTAGTACTTTGTTTAGTTTTTGGAAGGCATCTTTTGTTATTCCAAAATACCTTTGGATTTCAGTGTCACATTTTCCATCAGCTCTTAGAACACTTCCCAGATATTTAAACTTCAATTCATAGCTCACATTTTGCACTGTTCCTCTTGCTTACAACCATATATTCTGTCTTTTTACGATTGATAGCCAGACCTTTCTTCTTACTTTCCTTATCTAGAAGTTCTTACAGTTCTCTTTCAGGTCTGTTATCAACATGGTGTCATCTACATATCCTACATAAATGACACTTGAGATCATCCCAAGGAAAACAAGGCAAAAGCAAAATGAATGGATAATAGATTAAATTCTTATGATGATGAAAAAGAGACAGCAAACATGACTAAGAATTGGTGCAGATTATAGAATATTAAATGTGTCTCGCATGTAAAGTATACCTGAAAGAACATAGTGGCTTTACAAGTCATATATTTAATGAAACTATAGATCTTGGAATCAGATACGTTCACAAGACTCTTTTTTGCCCTGTCATTCAAGCTACAAAAGTTTGACCTGTCATTCAAGCTACAAAAAGTGCTTGACAAGGCAAGAACAGTGTGACTGTGGTAGTGAACAGGAGACGTGTGTTGGATTGTTTGACTTATGCTATGCTGTTTGGTGAACAAAACGCATTAGGGAATTTTATTTGAAGCTCAAAGAATCTGACTACAATTTGGTTCCATGCTGTTGTTATGGCATCTTGCAATTCCTCTAGATTGTTTGTCTATACATCCAGACTTTGAATCTCCTTTTCCACTGCACCCATAAGGAGCTCTATGGGATTAAGATTCAGTGTCTTTGGAGAAACTTTAACACAGAAAACTCATTACTGTGTTCCATGATTCAATCTACCATTATTTTAGATTTGTGAAATGGGCACTGTCCTGCTGGAAATGGCCACCAGAAGATTGGCACACCATAGTCATAAATTGAGCCAAATGATTATCTGCAATTTCTAAGTTGGCTTTATGTATTTAAATGATCTTCTGTTGGTACCAAGGCTTCCAATGGAGGAAAAGGAAATATTCCCCATACCATTATGCTTTTGCCACAACCAGTAGCCTGAACCACTGATACAAGGTAGGATGGATCTATCTATCCATACACTCTGATCGTTCTGATAAAAAAAATCTTGAATTAGTTGGTGAAAGCTTCAGACTCTACACAGAGGCCTACATCAAGTGCCTTGAGGAAGTAGTGCTACTCTGGGTCAAAAGGGTGGCTGCTGGAAAATCCTATTTCTGGCAACAGGACTCTGCACCATGCCACACAAGCAGGAGAACCCAGTCATGGCTGTCAGACAATTTCTGCAACCACATCACCCTGTACATCTGGCCACCTAACTCCCCAGACTGCAACCACCATGGTTATTATGTGTGGGGCACAGTTGAGCAAGAGACCCCCAAAACTCAATGTAACACCAAAGATGAACTCAAGGTAAGGATTATGGCAGCATCCACCAACTTAAACAAGGAGACCGTCCAGAAGAGTTGCAGGAGATTCTGACGTCATCTGGAAGTTGTGGTTGAAGCCAATGATGATTTTATTAAATGAATTTGCTCTTTGGTATTTAAAGATAATTTTGTGTAATTTTGGTAAATATATCTGTTAAAATGAGATGTCAGTGTTATTTTCAATATTTTTTTTTTTTTTTGCATAATTTAGACAAGAATTTATCCATCGCACATGTGGATAAGTTATTCAAGATGTTTTTTTATTTGTCAAGATTTATCCCTAC
This sequence comes from Acanthosepion esculentum, assembly GCA_964036315.1. NCBI lineage: Eukaryota > Metazoa > Mollusca > Cephalopoda > Sepiida > Sepiidae > Acanthosepion > Acanthosepion esculentum. The sequence continues at coordinate 125,698,294 of OZ038487.1, forward strand.
TAGAAGAGATATGCAAAAGAAACAGTATTTCCTACCTACAGATTTTATAATCCCTAACATTCAAAGCAAATATTTTGTTTAATGTCTATAATTGCATAAATTATTCAATTTTGATATCTTTATTTAAATCCTAATATTTTAGCTAATACACTCTACAACCTTCTTCAGGTCTATGTTGTATCCATGGAATTTCAAAAGGAATCCTTTTGATCTTTTAAATGTTGTGGAATAAACATTAAGAAAATTGCACTTATGATTTTCAATGCCAAAACCGATAGTGATTGTTTGAGTCATGAGTTCCACAGGTTGGTTAGTTTCATCAAAGCTTATCAGTTTGTTAATATCAAAGCACGTTCTAAAAGGGGAGGGTCAACAAAGGAACAAATCTGTGTCTTGAAAGATCACTGAAGCTTCAAAGACTGTTAGACAAAAGTTGGAAAGAGTAAAATGTTGTAAGTTTAATCCTTAGGAAGGATGACAGATATGACAACAAAAAATAGAAAGATTGTTATTATTTTATTATTAAAGTAGAGATGCTGCAGGGGAGTAAAAGGAAAATGAAAGAAAATGTCAGTTCACACACCTCGCCGGTCATATGAACAGTAGTAGAGGTTTATCCCTTGTTTCCTGTTTAGGATTGGGTTTTCAGTTCCTTCTAAAGTCTTCCCATTTTCTTCCATTCCCAGTAGCTCTTTGCATCTTAGTGGCATTGTCACCTTGCTTGGAGTGAATTGATTAAAAAAATTACTACTGTTAATTGCAATTTGAAAAAAAAAGAAAGAATACAACAGCTGACGTTTTTTTCATTCTTCTCACTTCAGCATTCAATTGACGAAATAAAACAAATGTACACCATAACTAAAAGGGAAATAAATATTCTAAATGAATATAGGATATAAACATATATTAATAATATAAAAATCTATGTATATATACCAGAAAGAGATCACATTAAGACCTAACAGCCATTCCTTGAAGTATCTTGAAAAGTAATGATTTCAAACTGAAAAAACATACCAAATAAACAGATGAAACTCCAATTGCCAAACATAAGAAATATTAGTAGTAGCCAATGTATTTTGTTGATTTTATTTTTATTAGTTGAAGTTATTATGGTTACTATGTAGTGTGGTGAATGATTTATTTATTTACTTTTATTTATTGTATTCAAATATTTTTATAAAAACAAATAAAATTCAATAATATTTTCAAACATCCGAAGCATTCAAGAAACATCACAAATTTTGAGGCATAACATACACATGCAAATTTTCATTATAAAATGAAAAAGCAAGTTTCATATTTTTCACAGTATAATATAATTTTGTTTTCTCATACAAAAGTTCAGTATTTCAATGTCATGTATTATGATGCAAGTCAATTTTTGGGAAATAAAATAGATATTGACCAATGGATGTTGACAAAGTTCTCAGGATATACTTGTTATACTCCATTGCAATTAGATCTCTTTCTGATTCATTCTGTATGCCAGCCAAGAACAAAATAAAAAAAGTAATTTTCTGCACATAGGCTCCAAGCATCACATCTGGTCTATGAGGCAAGCTCCTGCAATGAAAGCAACACTGGCCAATCATGACCATTCCTGCCAAAATGGAGATGCTGCTGGAGACTGCCAGATCTAGTTAAAAGCATGTCTCCCATAATGACCACAAGCAACTGCATGCTGGTAGGCCACCTGCTGACACGCAGGGCACTACTGTTGCTGACATGACTGCTCCTCTTAACAGCCATTACCACTCCCAGGCTTGACTAACACCTGACTCTTCACACACAGAATTCAGAATATCATCCCAGCTACAAGCCTTCTTTGTCGCCAATACTGTCACCTCCACAAACTTGATTCACTGCAGTGGCCGACTATACATCCTTGTCACTGCCTTGCCCAAGACGCCAACTATCACAACTGATAACATCTCAACATCAACATTACCCAGATACAAGCATTCCTCATTGCCAACACCATCACCTTGGAAAACCCAACTCACTACTGCCACTAACTATACAGCCTTGACACTGCCAAGCCCAAGATGCCAACCATCATGATTGATAACATCTTAACATCAACACTACCCAACTACAAGCCTTCCTCATTACCAATGCCATCACCTTGGCAAATCCAACTCCACAAACAAGCAACTCTGACCCTGCAAACTGTAACACTGACTCCGCAAGGCAAGTAAACTCTGCAAACAAGCAAATCCAACTCTGCAAACAAGCGACTCTGATTCCACAAGTAGTGACTCCATCTCCATAAACATGCTACCCACTCAGCCTATCACTGTCTCACATAACACAGGTCAACCAGCTACACTAAATTCATCACCTCAGCACTCAGCAGCCAACCGCCATCAGCTCAGCATACCCAACTCACTACAGGCATTCCTTTTGCAGTCATCACTGTTACCCCGTTTCATAGAACAAGCCTACCAGCCATGCCAATCCAACTTGACTTCCAATCAATCCACCCAATACTATGTCCTCAATTGACCAACATGTGCAAGCAACCATATCCTGTGACCTCAGTCAAACCAACACAAGAAATAGGTCAACTGCCAGCACTGCCTATACGCCTGATCGCCATCCTGATGATTGGCAACAGAAATTGACATTTCATCAATTTTCTGACAACTCTGTAAGACACACTATATATTAAACAAATACACATTGTTCAAAAACATAATCCTCATTATTTCTTTCCTTTCACAACCAAACGCTTATATTAAGGTAAATTCAGAAAACCTTCTTTGTGCTTCTGAATGATCTCCATCTTCATTTGCATGGATATTTTTTTCCCTCTTCTTAGTAGCAACCAGCTTCTTGGGTGACATTGTGGGTTGCAAAAATTATCAAAAAATTACCCACTATAATTTAAAATTTATTGTACATGTACAGTAATATTTATAGCAACACATTAAACTGTACACTACAGCAATCTAAACTGGATGCATAGCTTATTTTACTGTGTAGTTTACATGCTGTACCTGCATTTTATTTTATTCTAATTAAACTTTATAAATAGTTTTACATTTTTCTACTGTGCTGTATTGATATCAATTTAAAATTCAATGATTATACACTGTCTATTAGAATAAAACACACTTTACATTACATAGAGATTAAATGAAATGTTTATTCTACGAGGTAACAAAGAGAACTGAGAAGAGTGAGGCAATGCTCATAGCATCATACTTCATCTAATTTGATGGAACTGTATAGAAATATATACTGTATACTAATATAATACAGTACTGTATATAAAATATATTATAATAATGTACATTGTATATAAAACATAAAAATGTAAGAATAAAAAATACAGTATAAAATATATCTGCAATATTTAGTGGAGTACAGTACAGTATAAAAATACAGTATAAAAAAGTATTGTAATACTGTATAATACTACAGTATTATATTATTATATATAAAATATATAATAATATATAAAACATAAAAATATAAAATACAGTATATTTAAATAAGATTAAAAAGTATTTATGGTACATTTATAACAAATATCTAGTTTGAAATTCATTGGCAGGAAGCCCTTAATTTTGTAAGTCAAAATTAATTCATAATTGGAAATGAATTTTCTGACAAATTTTTGTTCGTATGGCGAGTTTTTCGTAAATGAAGGTGTTTGTAAGTTGAGGGTCCACTGTACTTCTTTCCCAAGTCAACATATATAACAAAAATCTTTAAAAATTAAAAGTAAACAGTGAAATTCAAAACATTCTATTAATTAGAATGTGTAATACAAAAATGAATTTCTCAAACTAAAATAATATAAATAATAATTACATTATGAAAAAATTCAACATCGACATTTACTCACTTTCATAAGTGAGTAAGACTTTAAATTACAACTCAGCATCCTCATAATTTACCTAGACTTTCAAATAGACTGATGTATATATATGAGGGCATACAAGAGCAATTTTTTTAATTTAAGAACAATCATAAATATTTATCAGATTAGCCAAAAACTTAGATAAAGTTGTGGAGCACCATTTATTAAACATTGAATTGTGTCACTTGGCATCCTCCATAACTGCTTGACATTTGGTTATCATACAAGTTTTGTACGTTAATAATGATAATAGTAATATTAGCCGTTCCCTTTTAAAGAAAAATTTGACATTCATTGACTAAACAGCCAATTCTGCTTTCAATTGATTTATAAAATCTTTCTCTTAAGACAATTTTTCAGGAAAATAAGTTTGTCAAGTCCAGTAGTTGTTATTGCTCTTTCCAGTATTAATGATGTTTCCTTCCTAACCTTTTATTTGAAGTTGTGTGGAATGTCAACATCTTGATTATGTCATTATTTTCTCTCCAAGTTACATTTGTACATTATTTATATTATTCGGACTATTGTCCTCATCTTTGTCGCCATATTTATTACAATGTTTCACCCGTTGTACGCTCCAGCCTTCTTCAGATGGTTGGAATGTCGAACTGAACCCTTTATTTCACTCACTGGGGTAGACCGTAATAAATATGGTGACAAAGATGAGGACAATAGTCCGAATAATGTAAATAATGTGCATAATACCTCATCTCAGAAATATAGACAGATACTGAAGTTACATGTGATATCCGTTTTAGCTATAACAGTTGTTGAAAGTCCTCAAGTGATGTGACTTCTGTTATTCGGTACAAATCTTTGTAATTGTTCCAAACACATCTACTAACAGAGGACAGTAAGGCTGTTTTCCCTTCTGATGCCAATGTACTGCTGATGATGACCAAAGGCTACTTAGCTGAAATATTTTGTCTATAACAACCAAAAATAAGAACAAAAATTTAAAATAATCCAAATTTATTGACAATTCCTCATCTCAAAACTGAAATACAAAATTATCTAGACTAGTTTCTATTTATTTACACATGGCACAGTGGATAAATACGTTAGTTAGATCCAGTGACAGGACCCAAGGAGTGTGAGTTCAATACCTGGTTAATGCGGTGGAGAACCTGGAGTGGGGAATTAACAGGAGATAACTGATAACTGACATCCATTAGACATGGCACGTGGAACTAGAGCAGTCTACTCCAGTGTGCAAAATAAAGGGTTCGGTTCGACATTCCAACCACCTGAAGAAGGCCGGAACATACAACAGCCAAAACGTTGTGATAAATATGGCAACAAAGATGAGGACAATAGTCTGAATAATGTAAATAATACCTCATCTCAGAAATATAGAAAGATACTATTAATTTTGTTTGGACAGTTGTCCTTATCTTTATTGTCATATTCACAACGTTTTGGCTGTTGTATGCTTCAGCCTTCTTCAGGTGATATACATTGGAATTTCAAACTAGACCTTTTATTTCATCCACCAGAGCATACAACAGAGAATATAATGGCCAAAATGTTGAGAATATGGCAATAAAAATTAGGACAGTCCGAACAATGTAAATAGTGTAAATAGTTACAATACCTCATCTCAGAAATATAGACAGATGTTGAAGGTGAATATGGCAATAAAGATGAGGACAACAGTCCAAACAATGTAAATAGTGTAAATAGTTACAATACCTCATCTGAGAAATAGAGACAGATATTGAAGGTGAATATGGCAATAAAGATGAGGACAACAGTCCAAACAATGTAAATAGTGTAAATAGTTACAATACCTCATCTGAGAAATAGAGACAGATATCATTTCTGTTTGTCAAGATCTGTAGTAAAGAAGTTGATTCAAACAAAAATGGCAAATATCCATAAAATATTGAAAGAAACAAAAGATAATTTTTAAAATCTGATGTGAATAGATAGTGCTTCCTATTTAAAGATACAATTTTTATTGGATAATATATCTGAATTAATTTCTTCTAAAGCGTCACAAGCATTCATCAGATTTCAATAACAGAGAAGAAGATGATGGTAAAATGAATAATCCTCAAAGTCTAACTTTTTGAAAGATACTGAATTGGGTGTATTTCTAAGTATATGCTCAATGATGTTGCCAGCTATACGTTTTTGAAACAATGATGTTGCCAGCTATACGTTTTTGATATATTTAGTAAATACTGGATCTGGCATTAAATAACCCATAGTGGTTGATATGCCATAAAACCCCAAACAACCAACCAGGAGCCAGTTTGAAAACACATTTTTTAAGGACTATTACAGAGATACCATCAGGTCCATATACTTTGTGAGGATCCCGATTATAGTTGATAGCAGAAACCAGGAACCATGTCACTCAACAGAGATTCAGTTCCTCACTGGGAAGACAGGCAAGGATACCTCCGATGAGTCAAAAGCCGATTTTGAGGAGAATTTATGGGTAAAACAATCCGCTTTATCAGCAGGTGTTAACAGCTCAGGTTGGGTGAAGAGCGGAGGAATAGAAAACTTACTCTTATTTAATACACCCTACAAGAGTCATTCAAAGCATTCTAGGCCTCAACCAGAAGAAGTTGGAGAAACAAGACAATTTTTCACTGTTTTCCAATGTAGTCGCCCTTAACATCAATACACTTGATCCAATGATGCTTGAGCATTGTAATCCCATTACAGAAGAAGGTAATGTTTTGGTCCTCCAAAAATTCGTTCACAGCACCTAATGGTGGCCACACAGATGGGATTTGAGTTTAGGAAACAAGAGGAAGTCAGTCGGTACCTAAGTCTGGTGAGTAAGGGCGATTGAGTAGCAATTCAAAGTCACAGTTGGCTGCTTCAGCTACTGCAACCTGAGCAGTCTGAATGGGCATGTTATCCTGGAGTAAGACCACACTTGCCCTCAGGTTCTCTTTGCATTTCAACTTGATTGCTTCCTTCAGTGGTCTTAATTCCGATGTATAGTACTATCCATTAATAGTTTTTCCCTTTTCCAGGTACTCTATAATGATGACACCTTCAGAATGAAAAAAGAACAGAAGCCATCACCTTGCCAACAGATACAGTCTGGTTGAAATTATTCAGTGGTGGAGAACCAAAGTGTTTCCATTGTTTGCTCTGAATCTTTGATTCAGGTTCAAAGTCATGAACCCAAGTTTCATCTAATCAGCAGTGGAAATTCTCAGGGTCAGCCTGGAAGTTAGTTAGAAGTGCTCTGGAAATGTCAACCCTTTTCAGCTTCTGCTCTGGTGTTAGCATTCTTGGGACCCATCTTGGAGACAGCTTGCTCATCCCCAAGTTTCAGTTAAAACTGTATGAACTGAACCAGAACTCATGCTTATCTGCTGGACAGTAAGATGTCTGTCATCCAAAGTCATATACTGAATAGCATCAACTTGTTCATAAGTGGTTGAAGTTTTTGGATGACCTAACTATGCTAACAGTTTATTTTCTCACATTTTTTTCTGTTAGCATAGAACTTATGGCTACATCTAGCCAGTTCAACTGTAAATTGATGAGATCTCAATGCCAGTCTAGTACTGCACTTAAATTTTTTTTAAAGTCTAGGTACCATAGCAAAGAACTCATCCAAATAATTTCCATGAAAGTATTTATAGAAAAGGCTCAGAAAAGCAACCATACAACAGTGGGAAAGTGACTGAAGCTGAGCTGCTAGATCAGGACCAATAATATTGCAGATTTTTCTTTTAATTCTATCAAGGAGCTCATGGTAAATAGCAGGATCACCAGCAATATTCTAAGCATAGATGAATGGTAGACTTATACCTGGAGAGAAAAATTGTCTCACAAAACACAGTGAATGAAATTTCTTAGCAGCTGACCTAGCAAAAGAAGCATTCCGAAAAATAAGTAAGGTGTTGAGAAATAGAAAAACTTCATTAGAAACACAGAAAAGAGTGCTGGATTGATATGTAATATCCATCTTTTATGGCAGTGACTGTTGGACAATGTCCCCATGGATGAGGAAAATGTAGAGGCAGCCAAATGTGGTTCTACAGAAGGATACTGAAAAATCTAAGGATGGAGTGAATAAGAAAAAGGAAGTCTTAAAGAAGAGAATAAACAGAAAAAGCTACCTGAAATTCCTTGGATGAATAATGGGGAAGCTGAACTTGGGGAAACATAAGCCTCACAAGGTATATTGAGGGCAAAAGAGATAGGGGAAGGCAGTGAGCCATTTACCTGATGAGCTTGGGTGAATGGATGGAAGGGCAGGGGTGGGGAGTAAACGCAGAGCCATGCAAGATAGGAAGTTGTGTGGGGCCATGATCACCTATGTCTTGAAGGGATGCAGCACATAGAAGAAGAACTACAGAATGCAGTAGCAACAAGTCATGACTCATTTCCCTGACAGAGAGACTTCTTTCCCCAGGCAGACCACATGACACATCACACACGCACACACACACACACACACACACACACACATCATGCACATATAACACATACACACATGCATACACACACACATACACACATGCACAACATGTGTGTACACACACACACTACAGCTAATTATATAAATATAGTTTGTCTCTTTTCTGAAATCTCATGTTCTGTATAAAAAAACTCTATAAAACTGTATTAATGTGTTGCAGCCACATGTTCTTAAGTAGCTTCATCATATCATGACTTTTATATAGATGTCCTGCATTGTGCCAAAATTGTTCAGAACTTTCTAAAGTGTCAGCTGTGTACCACCATTTTCTCAGATCAATAGTTAAAAATGGCTTCTAACAAATGATCAGCCTCCTTCAAATTTTGTTAACTGGTGCTACAGAATCACAAACAAAGAACTGTACCAAATAAACACCATTACTTGAAGACTTTCAACAGTGGCAAGAACTAAAATGGATAGCACAAGATGTTGACATTCCACATGACTTCAAGCAAAAGGTTAGGAAGGAAACCCCCATTAATACTGGAATGAACTTGAGAAACCTATTTTCCTGAAAAATTCTTTTAATAGAAATATTCCATAAAATATCATTTGAAAATAACACTGGCTGTTTGGTCAATGAATGTTGGCTAATATTATCATTGAAATGTTCACCTGTATGTCATTACAATTCTTAACCTCTTTTCTGTTACAAGTAGTAAAACCTGGATGGGATTTGAACACATGGCTGTCACACCATTAATGCTCATCATCTTAAACTAACACACTCAAAAACCTATATTAAACTATAAGGAATGTTTTTCAAAAGCCTGACATGCATTTTGTGGATCTCAGTAGCAAATTTGCCAAGCTTCATTTGTAATCAATACAGTTATGTTGCTTGAATTTGTCAGCCATTGTAAAGATTGCATAGCCATTCCAATAGAATGCCACAAAACTTCCCATAATAATAAGAAATGAGTAGATAGCACAGAACACATTAACAGACTTACTCAGTGGTCTGGATAGCAATGCACATTAGCTGTGGGTTTATTTCTGTTGAAAAGTCATGGAAATTTCTGACAAAATCTCATATAAAAAGTAGCATCAAAGATTTTATATGCAATAAAATACTGCCCTCCTCTGTTAATTAATTCTAGTCTGCCATTGAATATAAGGATTTTACTGTTACATATTTTATTTTATATTCTTATGAGTTTAAGCTCTGTCCCTTTTAAGTTTTCCTTCATTCGGATGAAAGCTACAGGCTTGTATTATTTTAACATCATTTTTCGCAAAGTAATAAGGATTGGATCACATATGCTTTCCTTGGGATTGTATTCCAAAACTTTCAAATATTTTTATCCATTGGAAAAGATTATTGCATGTGCTTATATGATGGCCATCAGCTGAATTTTTACACTGTTCTCAGTTTAGTACTCTTCCTACTTAGAAATACCCATAGAATAAGGGGGTTGTGAGGTTTATTCCACCTTGGCTGCCAGAACACCTGCTAGGTGTCATAGTATTCAGGACTATAAAAGGAATGGACATAAATCCCCTCTCTCTCTCTTTTTGCTCCAGGATATAGGAACAACAACATCAGGACTTTTCTTTGCTGAGGAAGGTTCCATTCCATTGGCAATCCAACTACTCAATTTCAAACAAGCCACATGGACACCACATACAGATACATGCTTTTTTTAACAGCTAATACCATAAATGTTTTCTCTTCCATTTTTTTGAGACATCTGTACACATGTAAATATAATTTCCTCTTCCTCTTCTTTTGTGAACTATGTTGTTCTATATATAAATATACATTCCAAAAAATTCCTCCATATGTTGAAATTCATTTCTATTAAGAATGTTAAATTCATTTATTCTGAAAGTCTTCATCCATATAATCAACAAGTCATAACTCCTTCCACTGAAAACTAGTGACCAACAGCAACCTTGTCCATCACAAATTTGTAGTACGTCTTCACTAAAGGTTCATCGACATAAGTGGTCACCAGTTTTTATAAAGTAAACACTAATGTCACTGATCACCTCTTTACAAATTTTGAACATTTTTTTTATTTCATCTCAAGATGCAAAAGAGGGTTATTGAGTGTGTGAGAATATGAGAAAACGAAAACATTATTAAAGAGAGAGGACAATGAAAAAAGAGAAATTAAGAAAACAGATTTAAATTTTTGAAGATCAAAGTTGACTGGAAAGCAAGAAAGTGTGAAATAAGAAACTATTAGCATTGAACTTACATTTACATTTTGACTGTAAAATGATGAAACCTTGTCACCAATCTAGTAGTGTGCTTAAATTCATAAAGTCTAGATAGCATAACGGTCAGGTCATTAGAACAATTACCATGAAAAGGAACAGGGAAGCTGTGTTATGGCAGTGGGAAAATGACTGAAGACAAGATGCCAGGTCACAACCAATAACATTGCAGATTCTTTGTTGTATTTTATCAATAATCTCTAAATACATAGCAGAAGCACTAAAACACAAACAAATTTATGAACAAAATAAACTCTGTTTTACATTATAACACTAACGAGAGGATTTATTTATGTACTTTAACATAGAATTAGACTAATAAAAACACAAAAATTTATTTGGAAGTTTTGTGCTCTTTTCCTGAAAATAACTTGATTTACAAATACATGTGTTTTCAGGAACACAGAACAAAATGTCAACAATTTAAAACAAATACAAGAACCATAGATTCAATGTTGGTGACATAAAAATAAATTTTCTCTTCTCCTTCCTTTACCAATTCAAGAATTGTAAATAACTTTGTTGTGACATAGCAAAGAAAGTAGCCAAGCAAAAACTGTCAAGACATATTGCTCAGGAATGAAAGGAATCGAAAAAGTGGATAACAACAAAAATCAACCAATCAAGAGATTTTAGGAGTCACTAAATTTGTGCAGCCAATAAAAAAAGGCGATACTGAAACGCAAGCCTCTTTTGCACTTTGCTCTTAGCTGTTTAGTCTCCATGATTTACCATGAAGAAATGGATGGCCTACTTGTTACTGAAATTGACTAAAATTTCATACCCACTTTTCAATAGGTAAATAAAACTAATTTCATCTTGCCTTCATGTATAGAAACCCAAAATATATCTACTCCATTTTACATGCCTTTGTTAGTTTTTGTCAATTTCCTACTTGAGGTTCTAATGGCCGCCATTAACAATGCTGGGAAAGACTAATATCAACCACATTTAAACAAACTTTCCAAGACCAATGTGACTACCAAGAGCTACAAAAATGTCACAAGGCCAAAATGCTGGGTACTGAAGCAACGCCTCCATACCCAACCAGCCAAAATGTCTTTACTTTGCACTTAGGTAATGTAAGTAGTGACTTCAGATTCACATTGTTCTCATAGTGTGTAGCTATAGGTACTCAACATTAATATACTCATAAGTGTGTAGCTATAGGTACTCAAGGTTAATATACTCATAAGTGTGTAGCTATAGGTACTCAAAGTTAATATACTCATAAGTATGTAGCTATAGGTACTCAAAGTTAATATACTCATAAGTGTGTAGCTATAGGTACTCAAGGTTAATATACTCATAAGTGTGTAGCTATAGGTACTCAAGGTTAATATACTCATAAGTGTGTAGCTATAGGTACTCAAAGTTAATATACTCATAAGTGTGTAGCTATAGGTACTCAAGGTTAATATACTCATAAGTGTGTAGCTATAGGTACTCAAAGTTAATATACTCATAAGTGTGTAGCTATAGGTACTCAAGGTTAATATACTCATAAGTGTGTAGCTATAGGTACTCAAGGTTAATATACTCATAAGTGTGCAGCTATAGGTACTCAAGGTTAATATACTCATAAGTGTATAGCTATAGGTACTCAAGGTTAATATACTCATAAGTGTGTAGCTATAGGTACTCAAGGTTAATATACTCATAAGTGTATATAAATTCATAGTGGGAAGAAAACTAGTAAACCAACCTTAAATGAAATTACTACTGGTTGATGTTCCTGCAATTGTTCATAGTTGAAAAGACAAGTGATTTACTGAACATGTTTTTTGTGTTTTAAATAGAAGATTCTTATGAAAAACAAGACTCATTCAGCATAAATAACTAATTTTAAATGTTTGTCATAGAGATGTATGTTTTTATTTAGTATATTTTTTAACTCTGTCACTTAGTGCTTTGTTATTATTATTATTTCTTTCTATTCCTTTTGTCTACTCATTTCCTTCCGGGTCTCAACCAGTGACCTAAGGTCAGAAATGTCATCACCACATTTTCACTGAACATTTCTTAATCTAAGATCACACATAATTTACATTGATAAAACACTTCATAAGGTGTGAGCTGTACTTGAGAGAACAATTTTTTGTATTTCTTTAAGACATGGGCTTCCAATGATCCCTTCAACAAATCCATCAAAACCTTTTTCGATCAAATCGAGGGCTCCAACCACAACTAGAATTGTTGATGTCTTCATGTGCCACATTTTCTGTTGATATTTTTTTAGTCATCTATTAGAAAGGAACCTCCAATTCACAAGTTTTCTTTCTGCTACTAGTGTACCAACTGGGATTCATTTCATAACTTTTTGCAAGATGCTCATTGGATTGAGATTCTTAACCTCCTATTAAGAATAGACCACAGAGGTTTCTTCTTCGGTCGAAGCCAGCATTTATGCTTTGTTCCTTCTCAGAAATACCAGATGAAGCCACAATCTTCTCCTTCATTCACACCATCTTGTTCTTCCACTATAGGCCACAAGAATCACTTCCTCCTGGTGTTCCATTGTGATAGTTCTGGTCACAATAAAAGCCTATTTATGTCATCTCATAACAATTATAAAAGTGTTATGAAATAAAATAAGACATATCTCAGCTGCTTTGCAGGCAAATAAACTAACATACTCAAGAGCGAGAGTCGGATGTGAACGGGACAAGGCCCTGTCACAAAATGACCATTATCGTCGTTTACGCATATGCCCGATACACGAGTTCCCATCGAAAAATAAAATAATATTTCAAAGTGCTTCTATTTTTCGACCAATAAAAATGCATCCCTCCTAATTATACTCGCATTGTTTTTTGAGCCTGTTAATCCATAAAAAACACCATAAAAAGGGTCACACTGGGAAGTACAAAGCAGTCAACGGGAAGCCGGGGAAGAGATCTGTCACGGTCAGTCTGGGCAGTCAGCAGGAGGAACACCACGCCAACCAGTGGGAACTACTATGGGAGATCAACCCGGATCGGCAGCCAGCTTATGAACTATACCACAAGGTAGCTGTCCCAAAACCACACGTTCCTATTGAAATAAATCACATAAATCTATTTCTGCTGTTGTCGTATTTCTGTCTTGCAACCATACGCTTGTCTATAACAAAAGTATCTTCAAAGAGGCTAAATCTGTTTGCTGATAGAATGAGGCACATTATAGCTTGTAACAATTTTGGCCCTTATGACTACTGGCAACTCTATAATAGTGTCTTAAATAAGAGTAAGTCTTCTATCCCTCCTCTCTTCACTCAATGTGAGGTGTTAACTTCTCCTATTGATAAAGCAGAATGTTTTGCTTGTAAATTCTCTTCCAATTCTACTCTTGGCCTATCTGGAGTATCTTTGCCTGGCTTTTCACTTATAATTGAGTCCCTATTGAGTGATATACATATAACTCTGTCCGTGCGTTCTGCTATCATATCTAAACAAGATTTCCTCAAAACATGTGGATTTGATGGCATCCCTGCAATGGTTCTTAAGAAATGTGATTCCTGTTCTCTCTAAACTGTACAATGTGTTTTACTGCTTCTTGCTTTCTTGATTGTTGGAAATACTCTTCTGTAGTTCCTGTCTTTAAGAACTCAAGCAAACCATTTGATCCTTTTAATTATTGACCTATTAGCCTTCTACCTCTTTTTCATGAAGTACTAGATGCTCTAATCAACTCTGAATTGGTTAAACACCTCACACCTTGTAGGGTCTTCTTTCTCATAAGCAATATGGCTTTTGCTTCTCTAGGTCAACTGCTTATGTGTTAATGATCATTTCTGAAAGAGTCTATCAAGCTTTACATAAGAATGGTGAAGCTAGGACACATCTCGAAAGCATTTGACAGGCTTTGGCATTTTGGTCTTCTTTACAAGTTGAAAGGTTATGGTAATTATGGATTAATTTTTAAACTGATTTTCTTTCTTATCAAATCATGAAATGAATGTTATCTTGAATAGATCTTCTAGATCTTTTTGCATCAATGCAGACATCACCCAGGGCTCTATCCTTTGACCTACATTGTTCCTAATTTTCATCAGCGATCTTCCTGATGGCATCAGTTTTCCACTCAGTATCTTGTCTTAATAGTAAAGCGGAATAGTTTCATACAGTTAAATTCATAGGTGATCTCAAAAATGATTTACATTCTGTTGTTAACTGGAGCAACGAATGGCTTGCTAATTTTAATGCCTCCAAAATGAAATTGCTCTCTTTTAATCATGTGAATGAACCCTTTTTACCTTCCATCAGCATGACTAATGCTAATCTACAGGAGAATGACTCATTGCACCTTCTTGGACTAATGTTTTCTGCTGACATGAAGTTAGAAGATTATATTGAATCAATTGCTAGATCTGCTGTGAGGAAAGTTGGTTCACTGTATCATATTAGACAATTTTTCTTGCCAAAATCTATCTTACATAATTATAAGTCCTTGCTTTGAATATTGCTGCCACATCTGATCTGGTGCTCCTGCTATATATTTTAGAGAATCTACAAGGTTACTAGTCCTGACTTTAGCTTCTTGGCTTCAGTTACTTTCCTACTGCCAAAATATAGTTTACCTGTTCCTTTTCTATAAATACTTTCATGGTAATTGTTCTGATAAACTTTCCTCTATGATACTTAGACTTTATAAATTTACGTGCAGTACTAGATTCGCAGCTAGGTCTCATCATCTTACAGTTGAAATGGCTAGATGTAACCATAAGTTCTATGTTAACAGTTTCTTCTATCAAACTACTTACTTATGGAAAGTTCTTCTAGCTTCTTGTTTTCCAGTCAACTTTGATTTTCAAAAATTTAAATACAATATCAATTGTTATCTTCTGTCTTCTTAATTCTTGATATTTTATTGTTCAATCTCCTTAATAGTGTTTTGTTTTTCTCATATTCTCTGACACTCAATAACCCCCCCCCCCTTACATCTCAGTGGCTTTATTGCCTTGCTTGGGGTGAAATGATAAAAAAAATTTTTGTTAATTAAGATGATTTGAAAATGTGTCATTAGATTTTAAATGGTTTCTAATGTCTCCCAATTATTGAAATATTTCAGTTGGAATTCTAGGTTTTTATAAAACCTGGGTGGATTAAGCAAATCTGTATTGGCTGCATGCTATTCATTGGTCAAAAAGTACAAATGATAAACTTTAAATTTCTGTTGTATCCTGCTTATTCATTGGTCAGAAAAGAGGAATGTTAAATTTGTTTTATACAAATTTGTGCCTGTAGTAAATATAGAGCTAAACAATCTGCCATAATATTTTATGTTATACATCATGTTTTCTTTTTGAAGTATTTTTTTTAGTCTGATTTTTGTAGCTGTGATAATTTTTACTTTCATTGGGTTCATTTCAGTATATTCATCTGACATTGTTATTGTCAGTCATTGACAGTGACTGAACTTCTGACAAAATGATTTCCATCTTAGCCTTGCCAAAATTATTTCATCTGCAATTTCTTCTCTTCACAAATACATTTTATATTTATATCCAAATTTTATCTATATTGTTATGTGTAGACACTCTCCCTGTCCCCCATGAGAGGATGTCTGCAGAGACTCATTGCCAGAGTCTTCTGGGTACCTCTGTAATTATAAGGGATTCTGCTGGTTGACAATCTGCATATGTCGCATAGGCTTGTACATATTGACGTATTTCCACTGATATGCCTGGCTAGGATATCAGGTCCCTCACATTTTGAAGACAGGAGTTTGTGCCCAGATGACCAGCTTTTTGCTTCATTTCTGAACTCATATTGAGGGAAATGAATATATTTTCTGTCCTTCTAGGATCAGTTCATCTTGTGCTGTCAATTCATCTCTGTAATCAAAAAACAGTTTTAGAGCATCAGGCAATAGTCTTTTGTTGTTGAGTCAGTCCATGACCTCAGCTAGTATTTTCATTGTGGGGTCTTCCTGTGTCTTAGACCTAATCTCTGTTAGCCTGGGGTCTTTGATGGGGGTGCATTGTCAGATTGTTCACAATTGTGAGTTCTTCTGCTGCTGGTTTATCTGAGGGTGCCCGCAATAGTGCATCTGAAAATGGGATTTCTTTTCCCAGCTTGTACTTGGATCCAGCCAATGAGACTGCACTCAAGAGAGTGGGAATAAGCCCCAATAAAACAGAAACTGACTGGACAATCATACGAAATTGAGAAAGAGAACAGAGAGAGATACTGTCGTAACAGACAGTTCTTGCTCCAAACAATACAATCAATGCACTCAGTCCCATGACAGCAACTGGCATTGACTGACTATAGTCAGTCAGAGGAAGAAAATCTTACATCTGACAAAGAAATAATCAGAGAGAATGAGGTGGAATCAGAAGGAAACCCGCAGTCGAGTGGGGCACTAGGGCAAACACAATCAAGTCATAAAAAGGCCTGTGAGATTCACTGAATGACAGTATTCACTCCATCTTTCATACAATTCCCCCCACATTAAGAACTAAGCAAACAATTTTCTCCCCATAAAGAGGGGAGATGTTACGTGGAGACACTTTCCTTGACTCCCTTTATATTATGACCCCTTGTTTAGGTAACTCTCTAGAAACAGAGAAGAGCACTTCCTGTAATGATGACTAAACAATAAAGTTGTTATTGTGCCTAGCACCTTTGTCATCTCACTAAGAATAAATACATAATGAAACATATATATATATATATATACATATATATATATATATTATTGTTTCTACCTAAGATGCACTTAAACAGTTTGTGTAGCTCTTTTTGAAAATACTGGCTAATAACTGTTATAAGTTAACCCACCATCTATTAAAGATTCTATTGTTCTGGTAACAAGTTTTACATTCAATAACAATAAAAAAATTCCTACAACATTATCTCCAGATAAATTTGTTACTTACTCAAGAGACAAGGAATTACAGAATGCAACAATTAAATAAGAGAGTAAAAGAAAAATATCAAGAAAAGAGAATTACTTTTTAAAATGAGTCAAAGAAGGATATCAAGATAATTAGTTTTTAAAATCAGAGAGTTATCATAGCCCTTCACTACTCCATCCACATGACCAAAGGCAGATGTTATATATCTTCATGATCTTGACCTTTTCTTCATTGCATTTCCACACACCCTTCAATTTAAGTTCATTTAGATTTATAATAAACCTAATGACTTTTTAGTTGTTTCTGTCTTACAAACTTAGTCTGAATACACTTTGTGAATATTTTTATACTTTTTACATTTCATAGCACCTCTGAATTTATTTTCCTTGAGATTTTTAGTACTTTGAAGGACCAGTTAATGTTTACACTCCCTTATCATATAATCCAGCAACTTCTCGCCAAACTCATGGAGGACAAAGAAGAGGAGAAATGCAGGCCAATGGCCATTGTGGTCAGGGTGCTTGGACAGGTTATGTATTGAGTTACATTCCCTTTTATTTTTGTCTGCCAACTGGATGCTAGTTGGGCTTTCTTATCCATTATTACTTTCAGCATTCATAGCCTTTATTATTTCCAACTGCCACAGACCCATACTTCCAATATTTCTAGCTTTTATTATTTCCAGCTACCACAGATTCTTACTTCTGGCATTCTTATCTTTGTGTTATTTAAAGGCAATAGTTTAGTTGCTTTCAAGTCTAATCAAAGCTTCTGATATTCTGCATATCTTCTGTTTTACAGTGCCAGATTTTTCAAATATTTACTTGCTGGAAAATTGTTCTACAATCTGTGTTCTTTGTAAAAAGACAGATTATACGACTATCTTGGATCATTACTTTTGGCAATCGTGACCTAAACTACATCTGGCTACCACAGACCCTTACCTCCAGCTATCATGGACCTTTATCTTCCAGTATTCCCGGCTTTTATTACTTCCAGCTATCACGGACTCTTACTTCTGGTATTCCTGACCTTTATTACTTCCAGACCTTACTTCAACCTAACTCACCTGGTTGATCAGTGTTATGGTCCAGGTTAGGACCAAGGAAGAACAACACGAACACAAGAGTAGAAATAACAAAGATATATTACACGAAATAATAATACAAGATGTGGAAGGTGTTAGTATGACTGTCAGCCTGGTTTGGAGTGAACTACTATCGGCTCGACTCGATTCATCTCTCTCTCTTGAGAGGCGTAGTATACATAGTGTTAGGAAGAGTTCATTCTGTAGTTATAGGTAAGGACCCATAACAATCCACATTAATGGACCTGCTTACAATATCCATAAACTTCTGGCTACACTAGGTCCCTGTTTCTGGCCTTCCTGTCAACCTCTCACACCTGGTTTAGGAAATTGCTGCATGCATATCGTCCAGACTTCAAATAACCCACTCCATACATTTCAGGTAAAATACTACAGAAGGTTCACTACTGGGCTTAACCAGCAACTACTCAATGCCAGCACTGGACATTTAAATTGAATTTTCTTCTCTTTGGCTATATTGTCCAGACTTCAAATAACCTATTCCATAAACTTTGGTTAAAGTACTACAGAAGGTTCACTATTGGACTTGACCAGCAACTACTGAACACCTTTGCTGGACATGTGAACTGAACTTTCGAACTGTAGACTTACATGCCAACTTAACTTACATGGACTCTACTTTTAACATTTAGTCACAGTTGTATTATCTCAGATCTTCTAGCCAATCAGTATTCTTCAATTTACTTACTTCTGCTTGATTCATTGTTTGTTCATGTTCCTTTAAACAAATCACTACTATTGTATATAGTGTAAATAAATTTGGTATTAATTTTAAGTTTGTCGTTTGTTGACCTGCCAGATTTAATGTCTTTTATTTTTAAAATGTTAGTGGCCTCTTGTGACCTCTATGTCTTATTGAGCTGCACAGGGCATATTATGTTGCAACACCTCCAGGGGGTCCACTACAGAGTCAAAGAAGAATATAAAAAAAGAGAATTGCTTTTTAAAATGAGAGAGTCAAAGAAGGATATCAAGATAAGAGAATTAGTTTTTAAAATCAGAGTCAGAAAAGGATATCAGAAGAGAATTAGTTTTTACAATGAATATTGTCTTTACTAAAGTATCTAAATATTATAAATAATGCTAGTAGCTTTTTATTGAGAATAGGAAGCTGTTTAAAAATGTAGCTACTAATAGGATTGCTCTTTTTTTGAATTGTACAAATATATCAATTACTTCATATTCTATTTTAAAATGTCAAAGATACTTCATAGAATTTTCCATGGGGTCACACATTATAATTCCGCATCTTTTTTTGTTGATAGAATTCTTATTAACAATAATCAAATTCATAATCACCTAAAAACTTTAGAATCATCTCAAAACAACTGAAAAATTTTAGTTTCTTTTAGTTATTTCTGTTCATAAAAACTTGGTTAGTTTTTTTTATCATTTATTCTACAAAATTTTGAGCTGGAACCCCTACTCCTCAGTGAACTCAAGATGGATTCAATTTCCTGATTAAACTGCAAGTCTTTTTCTAATAGTCAATTATGATTATCATTGTCCCCACTCACACACTATTTATGAAATTAGATTATATACACTTTGGTTGGATCTTTTTTAAAGTAACTTGCAAAAATTTTAATTTTTTTATATTCATTTATCAGTTACCTAATTACCAGATATATTTTAAGTGATATCTAACTTTTTATTTGAAAAAGTGTGATAATTATACCATTTATCAATGTCAACAGTACCATAAGTTAAAAAATATATTGTACCCCCACCTCAAATAAGGGAAGTTCCAAAATGACAATAAAAACAACACAATGATAACTATGACAACGATGCTGCTGCTGATGTCGATGAAAATTATTATAATTTTTATAATGATAATTATTTAAAAGCAGATTAAAATTATTCATCGATTTAGTAATGTTAATTCTACTAGTTATTAATTTTAAGAGAATGTTTAAAAAATGTCAATGTTTTTATTATTATTTGGAGTTGAGTCTGTTCTAATCAGCATGCCGCTGTTGCACGCCCCGTGATGCTCTAGCGACATCTGGCGGTCACATGATCAACATTCAAAGCAAATGGCGGCGTTATGCGGTCGAATAAATGGCGGGAATCTTGTCTCTAAACTATTATTCAGGGAGGTAAGAGCAATTGTTTTTAATGTCTGTGTTCCTCCCTTGAGTTGGACATGATTACAAATTTTCATAAAAATGATTCCGGGAAGATAACCAAGTAGCCAGACAGACGTGTAAGAAGGAGCAAATGAATAGGAATAAATGAAGAGAAAATGTGTGGCCGGCCGGCCGACTTCTCTTCTGCCTATTTCTTTCTTGCTTGCTCCTCTTTTCTTCGTATCTGGTCATATTTTTTTAAGAAATTATACTTTAACCGAAATATTAATTTACATATTCTCCATATAGCTTTGTCTCGTTTCATTTTCCTCGTGTTTTTCTTTTGAAATAAACGAAGCCCAACAGCATTTAACTTGGCCACTGACTTCGAAAATGTCTCTTTTGGATTCTTTCCACCTTTTTCTTACTCTCCGTCACTTAAAACCATTTATCTTTTCTTTTAGCCTTTCTTATTATTCGAATGGTTTTCCTTGGAAACTTGTTTTTATTATTTCTTTGTTTAAATATCTTCGTTTTTCTCTTAATATTTCACTGAAGCTTTTCTCTGAAAAGCTGAAGCATTTATTTATCGCTTTTTTTTTCTTTGTCACTTTAGTTTCCTGTACCAAGCGATGGACTCTCTACCTTCTTTATTTACGAATACAATTTAAGAAAAAACTAAACACTTTCCCGTTATTTCCTTTGCTTTGTCTTGTAAATTATGGCTTAACAATTAGAATTAAACACTTCATATCGCTATATTTTGTATGAAGAATGAAGGTCATTTATTTCTATTGCAACTTGACTTGTGTGTAGTTTTCGTCACAGCCATTTTAAAATTCTTACTAGGAATTCTTTTCGTAAAATAGCTTATTAGCTTTTCCTGTAAATATTGTATTTAAAAAATGAGAATTTGTCGAAAAATCTCAAGAAAAAAATAGTTTATAAAAATCCAGAATATTTTTAATGTTTTCTTTTATTAAAAAAAAAAATACAAATATTTTATCCTTGCTGAATGTTTCAATTTTTTTTTTTTTATATATATAATTATTTTAAATCTTAAGGTGGAAATATCTTGTCTGTATTCTTTGTTTTCTAGTTGAAATATTTATTTCTCTTATAAAAATTTAGCTTGAAATGATGACGACTTCTTCCATGTCTTTATCTTCGTCTCGCGTTTTATTTAGAGCAGATATTTTTGAGGTCGGATATTTATAAAAACTTTAAAGAAATACTATTCAGTTTTTATCACATTTATTCCTCAAGATTGTATTTCAACTTTCTTCTTCAATTATTTTTTTCTATAAACCCAATTTAGACCCCTTTTTCGCCTGGATATTGCAATGAGACTTCACTTAGCATTTATAATAATGGCATTCCTTCTCGTACACTACACACACACGCACGCACTTAACAAGTACAAATGTTTTCTTTTTAGATTTAAATTAAATTAAATATTAAAATATTTACATTTTTGTTTGTATTTAAGAATGGAAGAGCAGAAAATAATTTGGTTATTGTTCAATATTTGTTTTTATTTAATATCTTCAAAAAATATTTTTTTTGTTTTTGTAAAAATCGTGTTATGAAGAAAGGGAAATCCCTCTTCTATGGCGATATTTTCATTTTTATCACGAAAACATCTTTGCTTTTCTTCTGATAATTATTGTCTAAAAATTGAAAAACATTTTATACAAATATAATTCAGTTGTATTTTCAAAATTTTAACGGCGACGCCGTTTGAATTTTTCAAAATTTTAAATTTTCACAAATTTAGCTTTCAAAATTTAATTCATTTAATTTCCTTTTAAAATTTCATAAATGCCAGATTGATGAAAATATTATTTACATTTTATAAATTAAATTGATCTAAAATTTGAATTTGTTAATTTCTTATAAAAACTTAAATTCTTAAAATGCCATTTTTCTTTATTTTATATATCGTTAAAAATATTTTTCTATAAATTATTTTAATTTTGAAACTCTTTTCCTGTTAGAATTTTATTTCTGCACATGTGTTGCATTTTTTCTTTTTTTTTTTTTTTAGCTAACCAAAGATATAAATAAAAAAGGTTTGGTAAATAAATAAATCATACTATAATTTATTTAAAAATTTGTAATAGTAATAAAAATGTAGTATACGTTGCACATTTTTAAATGTAAACTCTTAAGGCTTCTTTTCTAAAACAATTCAAAAATTATACTTCATAATTTTTTCTCCTTTTTAAACTTTTTTTTTTTTTGCGTGTTTGTTTTCTTCATTTGTCTCCCAATTATAAAAATCCATTTTTATCCGAAAACCATGTATGAACAAAATAGGGAATACCGTTTTTCGTTAATACCTACTTTTATAAAATATTAATAATTATTCAACAAATGAATGGAGGCCAAATGTTTGTTTGTTTTAATAAATAAATAAAAATTATTCATGGTTTTGAAGTTGTGATCCGTTTTGATATGAATTTATCTTCGACTTATGTCGTATTCTCTAGAGAATGTCTTAAAGAGACCATATTTTAAAATAAAGGACAGGAGGACCTTTTTTTCCTCTTTATTCCCCCCCCCCTCTTTTTTTTATCCTTTTTGCTTCCTCGTGTCTCTGTCTGGTGTTCTTCCTTCCCTAAAGCAGGCACGGTAGTGATTTTTTTTTTGATTTTTTTTAATAAAGGTAATATAGACTTTCTCTGCATAATGCAGATATTATGATACCTATCTCCCCCTTTTTCTCTCTCTTAGATAAACACGCACCTTTTTTGACACAGTTCAACTTTGTTGTTTCCCCGGTGTAAACGACCCCTGAGGGTGGTGGTGTAGGGGGGGGTCGGGTTTTGTGTGCGTGTGGTTGAGTGTCATTTTACCAGAGACTGAGGGGGATGGTAGCATGTGCTGCTCTACATTCATACAAACCACTCGTTATTTAAACACCACCATCAACACGACTGCTACAATAACAAGTTAAAATTGGTTTTGGATTTGGTACTAAAATTAGTATTCATTTCAATTATTTAGTATTTACATTTATTTTCTCTTAACACCAATAGAATATAAATAAAATCATAACGAAAAAAAAAACTTAATAGATTTTTTTTTTTTTATTCTTGTTAAAATTGTTTTGACGTCGACCTAAAGTCACTTCCGAGATAAATAAAAATGTCAAGATTTTTGTTTTTCTTCTTTTTCTGAATCACAATCATTAAAATAATTTTAAAAAGATATTTATTTTGAATGAGTTTTTTTGTATAAGAAACATTTTTCTTTTACTAACTTCACCATGAAAACTAATTTCAAGTGACGGGGAGGGACGGATGCTCGACATTACTATTTTTCTTCTTCTTACTTATTTTTATAACAAAGTGTTTGCTTATAATAATTTACCCACTTTTTTCCTCTTTTTTTTATGGCAACTTCTGGATTAAGGTTTACTACTGGAAATTCGTTCAATCTCTCTCTTTTTAGGCGGGGGGGGGGTCGTTTCTCTCTACCCCAAGATTGAGTCGTGTGGTTTCTCTTCTTACAAATTCCTCGTCGTCTTATTGTCAAACTGCAACAACCATACCTAACTTTAACAATCTCTATTTTCTCTGTAACTCCATTGCTTTCCGAGTATTTCTCCCCCACATCTTTTAATCCTAATCGCCACTTGTAAATAATAGTATTATTTTGGGCTTTATTTTTTTTTCCTCAGTTACTTCATTGATTTGGAACAGAAATTGAAAATCTTATTTTTGGCTTACTGAATGTTTTTCTGCTTTTTAAAAAAAAATACCTGGACAAGGAGGCATTAATAGATTTTTTTTTTTTTTTTTTTTTTTTAAATGAAGCTCTAATTTTTTTATTGTCGGTTTTGATGTAATAAACAAATGTTTACAATGCATTTAGACATTTTTGCCTCTTGTCATCTCCAAATATTTTTAAGGGCTGTCAGCAGTTACTGTTATTCCGTCCTGATTTTTTTTCTTTCTCTTTCTTAATTACACTGATGGCCTTCTGCCCTCCCTCTGCTTGTATTTGCATATTTTGGGTTTTGTTGAACATGTGTTCTATACTATTCTATTCACACCAAAAAAGTGACTTTTTCTTATTTGTCCTTAGTCTTGTTGGGGCATTGTTATTTTTCATCGTTGCTTGTTGTTCCCATTTCTTGTTTTGTTGTTGTTCTTGAGTCTCACCTCAATTACCTCCCTTGCCATATGTTTGATCACTTGGCACTCACCAAAAACATCTTTGCATTTTGTAACTTTGCTTTCTTATTTTTAAGCCAAAAATAGAATTTAGGTTTCTGATTTTCCACTTTCAGCAACACCAAGTTCTCTTATTTTCTTAACTCATTGACTTGATTTGCTTGAAAACTAACAGTAATTAAAACTAGATTTCATTTTCTTCCATTATGAGTTAATAAACGTTTTTGAAAAATATTCTTCATTCCCGAACATTATTTAATACAAAGAACAGTGGTTTCACTGTTGTCATTTGGGATATGTCTGTAAGACTTATTTTGCCTTTTGTAAGTTTTTTTTTTTTTTTTTTTTTTCCCACCATAAAATGCAATTTCTCATCTTAACTTTTTGATGTCAGGTTTTGGGGGCATTGCAAGCCATTTGTTTTCTACATAGGATGACATAAATATACATTTCTCTTTTTATTTTTATTTTTTTTAATGGTGAAAATGTTTTGCAGTTGCAACATGATTAATTTTATATAACTGTTTTTCTATTTTGATACATGGCTTCAAAAATATCTTCTATGTTTGGTTTCTCAATCTCTACCATATAAACATCTCCTTAATCTCTTTGGGACTCTCAAGAAATTGACAAATATTAAGTTATGAAAAATTGGACAGATTTTTACTAACTGCTTTTCTGTTTCACATGGGATAACAAATTATATATATATAGAATCATTCCTTAAAAATTATTTATTATTATAGGGTTTGGCTAATAAAATGCTTTTGGTTTCTGCAAATTGCTCCAGTAAGATTATTCAAATCTATTTGATTGAACTGTAAATAGTTTTAATTGTAACTAAATTGGCTTTTATTCTAATTACTGTGTTAAACACTTGTCTGTTTCAGTTATTGTAATATAAGATTCTGATCCTTAAAATACTGTTTTAATTAGTGTCTGGCATAGTTTTAACTTCTTTTTTTGTGTGGCTTTATACCTTGAAAACTTATAAATCGTTTTCTATTTTGCCATAAAAACAAGATTCCTTGTTGATTCATTAAAAAAAAAAAAAAATGACCAATTCTCTTAAAATTTTTATCATCAGATTTGGATTTTATCTTTGTATTATTTAAAGGCAATAGTTGCTTTCAAGTCTAATCAAAGTTTCTGATATTCTGCATATCTTCTGTTTTACATTTACAGTGCCAGAATCTTCAAATATTTACTTGCTGGAAAATTGTTCTACAATCTCTGTGTTCTTTGTAAAAAGACAGATTGGCAAAAATTCTGAGATTTTACGTGTGTGTGTGTGTGTGTGTGTGTGTCTTATGTAAAACTGGAGATATTTATTTGAAAAGTTTACATTTTGTATAAGAAAATGTGAAAACCACCCAAAATTCTAAATATAGCCAAAAATCTGCTGGGATAATTCAAAACATTTGGTATACTTATTTATGAAAGTGTCCTGATTTAATTTTATGAAATCTTAATCTTTTGGGCACAAAAAATATTTACATAGTTTCTAGGGAAATTAAATCATTTATTTTATTTTATTGAAAAGTTTAAAGTTTCGTCAAATGCAAAATTTTTGCTTTTTAATTTAAAAAAAAAAAGAATTGAAAAATTTTAAAGCATAGAGAAAATATAAACTTTTGTGGGATGCCAAAATGAGCATTTTATTTTATTTTTTTTTGCTGACTTTGTCACTTTTTAGGTCACAATCTTCTAAGTACAAAAAATAATTTAACCAATTAAATATTGAATTATGTAACAAATCCCCTTTGAAACATGTTTTAATTGTACAAATGTATATTTTCTGGCTTTGGGAAATTCTTATTTGTCCATTTTAACATTAAAAGAAATGTAAGTGAAATGTGATTTTAACATTAAGTTTCAACTAATGAATGGGTTTAAGGGTTTGATTTTGAATTGGTAACATTTTTCATTGCTGGTTATATTTTAGACATTTGGCACAACTTTATAGTGTTTCAACTTAGTGGTGCAAATAAACGAAATGTTAGTTATAAAATATCTTATTCTTTTTATAATAACTTATTTTCTGACCTCACTGTTTTTCTTTTTCTCCATACTAAATGTAATCTTTAAATCTTTGATATGTTAAAACTTAAGTGATACATACTTAATGGTTTTATTTTATGAAATTTTTTTCCTTAAGGCTTTTACCTAATATGTATTACAAGCAGAATGTTTCACCAGTTTCTCTTGCCATTTATATTAAGATTTAAAAATGGATGTTCTTTGTCACTTGTATTAGGTTGATAACTCAAACACGTGCAAATTTTCCAATATTAAACAGGACAGTATCTTAAATTTTGTTGTACTGGCATATAAACCAGCTTTTCTGAAAATCCATTCTGACATATATTCCTATAAGCATTAAAATAATTAAGCAGATTTCTTATCTAAAGAATGTCTTTTGGCACTTTTGTTTGCTAGTAAGGTGGAAATATATAAAACAACCGAAATGTTGTCAATATAGCAATGAAGATGAGGATAACGATCCAAATAATAAAAGTAATCCTAATATCTCAGATATTGACAGATATAAGTTTTTAAGGTATGCTATATTTATGGGTAAAAATGCAATATTTTAATATTAATATATACTATCAATATTTAAGGGCATTAGTCTTCATTATATTACACTCTCATTTGGCATAATTCAATGTGGAAAATAACTAACTTGTAACTTTCAGTACCTCAAAAACCAAGCTAGTGTTCCTTGATCATCACCTTTGTGACCCTGAATTTTCTCTAGTCATGAATGGTTCCACTCTCAGTGAGGCTCCATGCTTTGAATATCTGATGAGGTCTCAACTTTACTCCAAACTGCAATTGAAAGTCTTAGACAATTCATTGCTAAAGATACTGGGAAAATAATTAACTCCTTCTATTGCACCAGAAAGTACTTTATACCTTCTACCAATATTTTTTTTCTTTTTTTTTTTTTTTTTCTTTTTTTGTCTCCTTAATTCCTGTTCTTTTATTGGTCTTTTTTTTTTTCTTCTTAGATTCTTTCACTCTTAGTAAACCCTTATCTTAGTGACTTTATCACTTTGCTTGGGGTGAAATGAGGAAAAGAAGGAAAAAAAATGCAACACTGCAAGCTTCGTAGATGTTCTGATTAGCTCTGTTCTTTTTAGTCAACCAGTTCATACCTTTAGAACTAAATAGGGCATTCCATACTATTTCCACATGGATTTCAAGGTTCAAAATTATCGGTTACTATAGGTATCATTTATCTAATTGTAAAACAAAAGCTGGTTTATTAAGTGATCTATAAAGTATTTAGATATACTGAAATGGCTACAGTAGGCAAACCTCTTGGAGTTCTTATTACAAGGAACAATTTCACACATTTGTTATACATAAAAATTCAGTTCTTACTACTGACCAGTCCTTATCAAATCCCTCTTTTGATTTTCTAAATAATCCTACAATTATTAGCCAATTTAATGATTTTGGCTAGAAATTAAGTGAAAATAAAAATGTTATTTTGGCATTTTAAAAATAATTTAAATTATCAAAAATCATTTAACATGTACTCTTTTAATTCCTTCTTTGATATTAACATTGCTAGATTTAAAAAATAAAAAAAAGACTGCCTAATTTTCTGGCTCTTTTAGTATTGTCTTGCAGCAAATGTCTAACAAGTCTTTGAAATATATTGGTTTCAATGGGGAAGTATTGTGACTTGCAGTCAGCCAATCACCTCACCACCACCATGTTTAATATTGCATTAAAATCCTTGACAAAAGCACAGTGATATAATGAATGAATTAAAAATATTGCTCAATAAGGTATATAAATTATTCAAAATTCTACCTTATGAGATTGTCTGCACATCAAAATCTGATGCCCAAGCTTGATTTTATGCAACTGAGTTGCTTGTCTCGGTTCTCCTACAAATTGGGTATCTTTGTTGGTATGATTGTTTTATGATTTTGAGACTTGTGAAAAAGGAAAAAATCCTTGACTATTTCTATGTAATAATGAGAAGTAGAAGTATCTGTCATTATCCATTACTTTAGAAAAGTAGAGTTGCTGTAGAAGCTTTCGATCATGGTGTATATGTGCTTAAGATTACAGGGTTGGTACTGTCTTTGACTTAGTTTTGCAATGACATTGATGAACAGAAATTAATGAAACCTAAGAAAACATTTCTGAGATCAAACAAAATAATAAAGGTATTGGCAGTGTACTATTTGAGTGGGATAAACAAAAAATAAATATATACTACTACATGTATAGGTGATTAACAAGTTTAACTTTTTTTTTTTTTTAATGTTTGAAGTTTTATTTGAAAGTAAAGAATACAGGTGGGTGTGCTGAAAAGTTCTTGGCCTGATCAAAAATAATAACTATCAAATTTTGGAAAGTGGATTAGGCTAAGAACTTTTTAGTTGTTTCCCCTTGCTAGTAATTTATGTCCATATCCACTCTATTTACCATTATAGAAGAAATGTTATATTTATAAACAAAATCTATCCCACTCGGTTTAAATCTTCATAAAGTTCATTGTAGAAATATTAATGTTTGACATTACCCATGAATCTTATCAAGTACCAGTACAGCATTTGACCATTTCAAAAACTGATTTTAGTACTGGCTAATTTCAGAATC
The DNA here is from genome assembly GCA_964036315.1 of Acanthosepion esculentum. Classification (NCBI taxonomy): domain Eukaryota; kingdom Metazoa; phylum Mollusca; class Cephalopoda; order Sepiida; family Sepiidae; genus Acanthosepion; species Acanthosepion esculentum. Next base: position 125,727,675 of record OZ038487.1, read on the forward strand.
TATAGTATGTATCTGAATGGCCCAAAAGTCTTAAGGAATCTGTGTGTGTGTAGTCTTCAATAACATTATGGCACAGTTTTGATCAGCATGAAAATATTACATTAATCTAAGTAATCACTTTTAGGGTACTCTGATGTAGTGTCATGGTAAGCAAACTTGTCTAGCATATCAATTGCAACTAAAGAGTGAGTTCAATCTTCACTGAATGCTCCATACTTGTGACATATCCAAGAATAATTTTCTAAGCTATTTCTGTCATTTGTAATCAGATAACTAGATATCTTATAAGTTCATAGTCATATTGCATTATTTCAGACCTGTTAAGCTGTTGAAAAGAAATTTTGTTAATGGGTGATATTGTTTGTTCTACAACAGAAATTCAATTGTATTTAATTCTCTGATGAATCCAAGCTTTTGCTTTCATTCTTTTTAATTTATATGTGTATAAAATAATTGTTAGTTTATGCTGTTATTGATCTAGTAAGAAAGCATTTTTTAACTTGTTAGGACAATTGTTGACTTTAATATCTATTTGTTCTTTCTCAGTATTTTATCTTCACCTTTCATATTGTTAGTCCTTTGAAAGCTGCTATGGTTGCATTTACTTTTAGCTCTTATAATGCTTTGATAATTTTGAATTCACAAGATACTAAATCTGTTAAGATAGATTTTGCAATCAATCGCTTTTCTCAACTATGCAGGAAGGTAGATGGTTGCTTATTATTGCAAGAAAATCTTGATTTATGCTCTTGATTGTTTTTCTTTTTAAGGTTCGTGGGTCATTACAGGCACATAGGCACCAGAGAAAAGAAAAGGTGTTCAAAAAAATTCCTGGGAGACTCTGTTTCAAATTAACATCTCTTGTTCCTCGTATTCTCTTGGATGAAGGGTAAGTACTTTTCAAACAGATTTCTTTGTAGTTGTATACTTTACATTTTTTTTTATTGCATTCATTATCTGGAAATTGCTCCTTAATTCACATTCAAGAAATAGTTTCTAAATAAATCCAAACTTTGAAAAATTCTAGAAATTTAACTGTTACTGATTTCCTGAATTGTAAATGAGTGAACAATATTAACATTTATTGATTTTTATGCCCCCCCCCCCCCCCCAATTTTTTCCACCCTCATTTGACTTGCAGTGTCAATTATCAGAACTGGTGGGGGTGATGTTATAGTTATCTATTTTCTTGGCCAATAAAAGAAACAATGAATTTGTTTTTTTAGATTTTAAATTTACAAGGTATTTAAGATTTGTAATATTTATAATACTCTTTGTTAAAAAACACTGCCTTCACTACAAAATTCTCAATTCATGGTAAATATTTTAGATTTCAGCTTTAGTTTTAAGTGCTTTGTGTAATTGATGAATTCTTTTTATGGGAGTTTGTCAAGAGGTTAATTTCTCAAATTTCATATAATTTTATCAATAACCATTTTCATTTGCTTGTTTTTTTTTTTTTTGTTTAGCAGTAATTGTTATAAAGTCAATTTTTTTTTTTTTTTTTTCTTTTTTACAAATTGACATTTGGTGCAAAACCATTTTTCTACTTGACTTTTTAATAAGTACTGTGTATAAAATGGTTAAATTGGAATATTTAGCTTCATTAAAGCCCTTAAATTTCAATCACAGATTTTAAATTGATTTGTCATCCACAATTTTAAAGTAAAACAATCTCATCAATTTTTTGAGCTTTTAAATTTCAAGACAATGCACTCTACACTTAAAGCAGACATAAGTACATCATCTATTTCAACTTAGGTATTACTTTTAGCTTGAACCCAAGCCTTTTCACATTTTTTCCATAACCTTTATCAATTATCTTCTATTTATTTAGATATTTAGGACATGTATTATTTTATGAAATCAGTTTAATCATAAAATTATTATAAATTGCTTTTTGTGTGTGTGAGAGAAAATTTTGTAATTATGCCCATATCTTTGCAGGTATGTGTTTCTGGGATTTACAAAGGATGGTCAGTTTGTCATCTCCTATTCCCTCCAAGTTGATACAGATGAAAACACTGGTTTTCTTCCAGTGTATGTATACAATCTACAGTGGTGGTGGTTCATACCATATAAACCTTTAAAAAAGGTAATTGTCTTCCAACATTTTTTTATTATTATTAATGCAGAAATGTCAATTTTATTAGTGTGAAGAATGTATGTCAGATTCCAAAATAGAAAAAAATGGTTTGGGGAATAACAGATATTATAATGAATGCCCTTTCTTATACTTAATCCATGGATCAGAATTTGAGGTATAAAGTTTTTCTCTGCATTTATGATATAGGGTTTATCTGAAAATTCTTATATTTCTTGAAGGATTTGTGTGTGTGCATGTGTGCCCAAAGATGTTTCAATTATTGCAGCTATATAGATGTTGGAGAGATACTATTTTTGTCTACAGTTTCCATACCAGCTACCCAAAATTAGCTTTAAATTTGGGAAATGTTGCTGTCATTGCATGGTTATATCTATCCAAGGCTGTTCATAACTGAACTGTGCTTTTGGTTGTGACTACAGGGAATTTACTGAGGTCTGCAACATGCCCCCATACATGCTCAGTGGGGTTGCAATGTAGTAACTGGAAGTCAAGAAAGTGTTCTGTGGCCCAGAGATGGAGGTTTGTTGCTAGCACAAACCATCGCCACCTAGAAACCTGGAGTGCCTACTTGGTCTGCAAAGATGTTCAGGGTGTCATAACAGAATCAAATTTCACTGGATGTCCTTGCAAATGCCAGTAGACTACACTTCACACCATTACATAGCTATTATCTGCTTGCAGACTCCTTGCTGACAGGCTGGATTTATTCAATGTACTACTGCCTTATTTTAAGTTTGATTAATGATCGGTTTCTTGTCTAAATGTTAAATCCTTTCAGGAAAATAAGTGTCTGTGCCTTTCATTTACTAAAGAAGCAATGTTGTACAGACAGGTTAGCTTCTTTTTTTTTTTCTTTTTCATGCAAAATCCTTTATTAATATAATTTCATAACATCAGTATTCACTTATATAACTTTGTTTTGGTGAACTCTTAAAGCTTTTTATTATCTTGAAGAATTCCTCATAGCCAAGTAAATGTCTTGCATGAAACGTACCACATATCTACTGTTAACAGGCATTTTCATGCACCCAAATCACCAGTAGTTAACTTTTCCATGGAAAAATGTTTTTCTTTTTCAATGCATCATTCAAATTAACCAATTGCTTATTGTAGTAGTATTGTGCAATAAGTTTCTATCAGTTCATATTAAAGAATTCCCTTCGATTACAATTGGGGGAGGGGCACACAACCCCACCCATAGATTTCTTTTAGATATGCAGTTTCAAAAAAGTTATAAATTTAGTAACTCTTTTCTTTTGTGTTGGATTCACTTAATAAATCCCATTTTTTGTTGCTTAGGATTCTCTTATCCCAAAATAAGATTCTTGTTTTTTGAACAAGAGAAGCAAATGTTTAAATACTGACCTATGTTAATTTCTTAAGTTTTATCTAACTGGCTTTTCTAAGATTTTTTGGTCTGATGTCTCAATGATAACTTATTTTGAAACTTTCAAGCAATATAAATGAGCCACTTTCATTGAATATCTTTTTATATTTGGGTATAATCAAATAGATTTGATGATTTTTCAAAAAAAAAAATTGTTAGCAAGAAACGTGTATTGGTCTTCTACTAGAACAGCTATTTTTACATTAGATCTGGCGTTGTTTGTGTATATGCCTAATATATAACTCGTTTACCTGTACAATTAACTCACTTGAATTCTGATTTTTAAATCATTAAAAGTTAAAAATATACAACAGCAAAAAAAAAAGCTAATAAGAAGCAAAAAGCTGTATATTTGATCTCCCATATGTATTGATGTTTCCTGTTACCATATCAGAATATTCCTTTAATAAGAAGGTAGTCATTCAGTGCAACTGATATATCAGTTTTATATTATAGAATAATGTGTAACCTTGTGAAAATTAGGACCAAGAAATAAAACCTCAGAAAAACTATTTGGATTATTTGTGAAAATTGTACAAATTTTAAATGGCTAATGCAATTCCTAAAATTTTCAAAGAATGGCCTCTTTTTTTTATGTTGTACAGGTTTCAGAGGTGCGCCTTTTTGAAGATGGAATTGAACCTGATATCTTCATTGCAGTTTGTGAATGGCCTGCAGACAGATCAAAAATTCTTGTCTATGGTCACTGGTAAATTCTTTCACTTGTTTATTTTGCTAGTCTTGGTTTGGAATTTGAAATCAATTTATTGGTGTTTTGGATTAGCACAATATGTTTATTACATTATTTATTGCCATGTGTCAAAGACTTTTCAGTTCTTGGACACTTCTAGCTTCTATTAAAACTTGTGTTGCCATGATAAATGTGTCCCTGAGTTTACCAACCATAGAATTTTTTCTTTTTTTTCTTTATGGTTATATTTCCTTAATTGTCATTCTTGATTGTAGTTTCAGTGTCGTACTACATTATGATTGACTTGTATATTTTATGACTGAGAGATATGACATTTTCATCCTAAAATGAATTCATGGACATTTAAATTCATGCAAATGGAATTTCATGTGTGGTTGATTTTACAAGATAGCTCTTCCTTGTGTTGCTAGGGTCTTTTCCATTGATTAATTGATTGTTGTTAAAATGAAGTGAAGTAACTTAACATGGCCTACAGTATAACCTAGTGTCTTTTCAGGTTAATTTTTTTATGTGTGGAGAACTTTACAAAGCTTGTTACTTAAAATGTCTTAAGTTTTAAAAAATGTACTTTTAACCACAGCTCAGCTTATCTTTTTACTATTTTATTTTTAGTAAAGTGGGAATTGAGTTTAGAAATTAATTTAAAAACCAATTTTAATACTAAATGAAATTTGATTTTTGTTTACAATAGATTTCTTCTCAATTTTCTATAACAGTGTACCAAGGAGTAGAGAAGAAGGAACTCAGTGCTTTATCACCATAACTGCCGTGCCACCTTTGAGTTCTTGCAAAGATTGTTACATTGCAGAAACCAATTTTCCCTGTAAGTCAATTTTAGAAATCATTGAATGTTCAATTTATCAAAATAAGTATTTTAACTTGGAAAATGCTTGTCTTTCTAATTAGAAGAATAGAATGATTTTGTAATTGTTAAAACATGTGAACAGAACTTGAATTAGTGGCCATATGGTTAACAATCCAAATAGTGACCACATGATAGGAAATTTAATATTTTCTCATGCAAGAAAGACTACTTTTTAAGATGTTACTTTCATCCAATAATGAAATCCACTGAGATTTTTTTATTTAAAATTCTCAATTTAATATTTTTGAATTTCTGTTACAGGTGTGAAGCATAAAAATAAGGTGATGTGCTTGAAACACAGTTTCTGCATCTACTGCAAATATGAACTGGCCCCACCATTTCCTTCTTTCATTCCTCAAATCCAGCTCAAAATGGATGGTGTGGTTGTCCTCAACACAGGAGATTCTCTTGTGGCCCTGGATTTTCGCATCAACCAACCTACAACTACTTGTAGTCGGACAGGTAACCATACAGATGAATCCAAGAGACTTTTCAGCTGTGGCAGTACAAACCCTGCTAACTCAGGGAGTGGCATTAATGCCAACAAACATGTCAACGGATATTATAATTTCAGGGGATCCCCAGTAGGCTCTGACTCTGCAGCAGAGTCTGATGAGGAGAGCTGGGGTCGGAATGATACAAAACCCACTTGCACTTCAGTGACAAGCACTTCATCATCATCATCATCATCTTGTACAACCACAACCAGTAGTTCCACTCCGATGAATAGCAGCAGTGGCGGTGGTGGCGGTAGTAGCAGCACAAGCATGACCAGCAGTGTGTCTAGGTGTTGCCAAAGGACTAAATTCCACCCAGTCAATCCCTCCAACACTGACCAAATGGAACAACCACAACAATACCTGTGCTGTTCGACTTGCTGTAGTGAGTCATCTGCTACAGCCTGCTGCCGGCACAGCAAGACAACTGGTCACTGCCGGAACTGTAACTGTGAGAACACTTGTCCTCTCTCTTTGAACAACTCCAACAATAGCACTGGTGGTGGGGGTGGAGTTGATGAAACCCTCACCAACCGAAGTCTGAAGCAGCCATGCTGTACTGTCTGTGATAGAACTCTGACCTCTGCCTCATCGGCATCTTGTCTCCATCATCATCATCACCACCATCACCATCACCATCATCATCACAACCACAGCCACCACCATCATGTCGGTACAAACTTCTCTCCAGCTCCACCTTCTTCTACCAGCTGCTGTGATAACCATACTAACAGACTGAGTGACAACAACAGTCGTTGGTGTCGTGCTGTTAAGCAACGTGGCGGGGGCACTAGTCCTTGTTGTTGCACATGTGCCGTTGAGGCTGCCAAAACTGATTCTGCACCTTCGCTGCCATCACCTCTTCCTCCTTCTGCTGTTTTTCAGCACAGTACCAAGCTGAATGTCTTGGAGGAATGTCGGTGTTTAAAGAGAAATGGTGCTGCCCCTGGAGTTGGTACCCATCACTCAAAATGTTTCTGCAGCTCAGTTGGTGACCCTGACTCTAAAGAGAACATGGTTGAGTCAACCAGTCAGCATCCCAATAATAATAATAATAATAATGGTTTGTCTGAGCAATCTTTCTTCTCTCCCAGCAACAGCAGTAGTGGAAGTAACACAACAAACAGCAACGAAAACCTACCTGATTATTTACATCCTAATAAGTCTCGTTCAATGTCTTTCTCCTTGAAGAAATTTACATATCTTACTGAGGAGACTAATGTCGACTCCATTTTTCTCAATGAAGGTATGTTTGTAATTTTCTTGTCACTGAATTCTTTTTATTCTATCCAAACAAAACTCATCTAGCATATTGCTTGAAACAGTTGACTAAACCCTTACATTAGAAAGATTTCTTCTCTCTACAGACACTGCATACTTTCATCTATCATTACAAGCCTAACTGATTTGTGTACAGAATACTGCTTGCAAAAAATGGCTTTGGAGTTTTTGAAAACAAAACCAAATTCACTCTGTAATGTTAAAGCTTTTCATTTTGGATGAACTCTGAAAACCCTATCTTCATAATAGGAATCAAATAGCATTTAGAAAGCAAGATGAAATGTTTCTGATTTTCATTGAATTTCTCAAAGAGAAGGGGAAAAAAGCTTACTTCTAATAAAATAATAGATTTCTTAAAACAAATGGTCATCTTTGTTTTATATCTAAGCAGTAAAAATTGCTTTAAGTGTATTAAAGAAATTTGTATTCTCTTTGTCAATAAAATGAAAATATTGATGCTGCAATGCAGAACCTCATTTATTGGTTTGAGTAAAATTTGGTTTTTAACTACAAAACTGAATTAGTACTGATTTCAGATTTGGACGTTTCTGCCTAAGAATTTTATTTCTCAAAATTCATACATAATTTCCCAGTAACTGGAGTTTTTCATTGCCATTTTTCTCCTTTGCATTAGTGATGGTGGCACCTTGTTTTGTTAGGTGTTAAGTCTTATTGTTTGCTTATGTCCCTGTTGAAGAAACTATAGATATGACAAAAATATATCCTCCACAATACCTCTTTGTGATCATAACATTTACACAGACAAACTGATAGTATGGCTGTGGGGTTATATATATATATATTATAGGAAAATTGCAATAAGATATACTATAATTAAATGATATAATTTAACTTTTTGGGGGCAAATGCTTTTTTATATTAGCTGATCTCTAGTTGTGTAAATCCTAAATATAAAAATGTACTCCAAGTATATTTTGGGACATAATAATGTTATTAAAAGATTTTCTCTGTAAATTTTTAAATCTTTACAATGACAAAAATGATATAAATACAAATCTATATATGATAGTATATAAACCACTAGGAGCTGGTATAGAAATTGAAAGAGGTAGGAATGAAAATTACAGTTTAACAAATAATAAAATCTGTGTTCATAATGTAAAATTTATGAAGGTTAAATGCCTGTAGAGGAAATGAATGTGAATTAAGTTCTTTTGTAAAGAATTTTATAAAAGAAAACATTTTGATTGATATTCTACATTTCTACACCAACCCCCATTATCTAATTTGCCTATCCTCCCATGTCTTTTAGTAATAGACTAGCCATCAGCTACTCTACTTTGAAGCTACCAGTGTTTGAAAATTACAGAAATATTTAAAAAAAATATATATATATATATACCTGATGCTAACCAAAATTTTCCTCTTAAAATTGACAACCACCTTTATTTTAAAAATGTAATCAATATAAAAACTTTTGTAACGTTTTTCATGTCTTGACAAAAGGGATGTATTGTGAAAACATTTTCTGAATATAACTGTTCAGATGTTCATTTATTGAAGCTTGTTAAATTTCTTGTAACTGAATCACAGCAACAGTTAAGTTTGAGAATAATTTGTAAAGAATTCGAAAGAATACCAAATGATTTACTTGTTTTATGTAAAATTACAGCAAAAAACGAGATTGTTTCAGATGTGTGATAATCTATAATTCCACAAAGTATTGTAGAAGAAAATTACACTAGCAACCATCCCAAATTTAGAAACCTCATTAATTTATATTGTAAATAGATGCACCCCAACTATAAATGAGAGAGAAAAGATATTAAAAATATAACTTCTAAGCACTTGTGACTTAATGATTGTAATAAATGCCTATGAATTTTCATTTATTATGAAAAGTTTAAAATCATTGGGACCTCAAATGAATCCTTGTACTCTTTGGGAGATTGCATCACTAGAATTAATCATCAGAAAACTACATTAAATTCACACCCACCACATAACCACTTTTTGGTATTTGGTTCAATTTATACGCATCAACCATTACCTCACAAAGAACTAAAATATCTATTACTAATATTTCTTGTATCTTTTTAAAAATAAAAATTGTACATTTTATGCACACAGTTTTATATATATATATATATATATATATATATATATGCCATCATTTGCATTTGATACATGTAAATTTAATATAGAGAAACCAAACCATTTTAAAAAACAAAAATCACCAGGATAAGCTAACAAAGTTTTTTCCTACTGTGATTGATAATACTTACATAAAAAATTAAAAACATTGTTGGTCAGTTTCAAAAAGGCATTTGTTGGTGTAAAATATTTATACATACATCAAAAACAATACTGCATATATAAATTATAGTCTAAAAATCACTTGAGGTGTGAAACGGAGTCACTATGCAGTATTGATTTCTGTCTACACTTATATCTAAAAATACTCTGATATTGAGCACTGTTCCCACATAAATATAGCACATTATATATAAAATTTGCTATATTTGTGTGGGATCAGTGCACACACACATACCTGTGTAGGTATGAAAATCTAATAGAACAGTAGATTATATGTGGCAATTTTTTAAAATTTAGCTGGATATGTTTTGCCAGTAATGGGCAAAAAGGGGCACCCAGTGAATCTGAGTATTCAAACAAATTTAGCATTTGTGATGCAAAACCATTTCAAATGGCTTTCAGTTACAAGTGTCAAGGCCAATAAGTTGCAGTATGCTATTACACCAACTTTTACATTGATCAAGTCCTTGATATTACATCTCTGTCCAGTACTGTAATCAACATTTTAGTTCCCACCAAAGGCAAAAATGATTATTTTTGGATGATATTGGTCAAGTGGTGTCCACATTTGTCTTTAGATAGACTTGATATAATACCACTTTCAAAAGATAACAGATGACATGTTCCAGAAATATTGGCTATAATAGCAGAGGTTTACAAATTCGGACTGCAAATCATTAGAAGTAATATAGGAGGGTCATCCCAACTGTCCAGAAATACTTTTTCATTAGTTCCAATAAATGTATTTTTATTAATTTAATTTTTGTTTAAGATACATTTAAAACTTTACAATGAGCATTTGTTTCATGAAACAAATGTTTTGTAGTCATTACTGTCCTCTCTTTCTTAATCTTTTTCTCACTCTCATTTTTAAGTTACATAATTTCACAAAACCTTCTAAAATCAGATAAACTTATAACTAATGTTATTCATATTGCAGAGAAGAGTTTTGTTGAATTCCCCATCCCCAAATTAGTCTGGTTACAAAGTGGTATGCTTTTGATCTGTTTTACAGGGTGTGAGTTTTTATTGATGTACAGGGTGGGGTAGCTTCATATGAACAGCCAAAATTGCCCTTCTGTGTTATTTTTTTAATTATTTCATTTTTGAGAACACAATTTACAATCTAGGTAAACTGCTGCTAGTATGAAATTAGCTCTTATATTTTTTTCTAGTTCAATAGTTAGATTTTCTTGCTTTTTTATTTGATCTAATTCAGAAATCTTAAAATTTAGAATAATTGCACTTCAAATTCTGTTAAAATTATTATCAATGTAAAATAAATTTTACATCAGTAGCAGGAATTTACCAAATAGAAGTCTTCCCCTCTCTCTCCTCCCACAAAGCAAAAAAAAGAAAGTTAACATCCCAAGATTTAAAGAAAATGATATAAACAATTTCCTGTTACTAGGAAATCACCTAGTGATATATAAATTTTCTTATTTGACAAAGTCTTAGGGACAGAAATTTGTTAGTGTGTTTATTATTCATTTGTTTTTCTTATAAAAACAATGATTTTTTACTTTTTGTGTTTCACTTGTTTCACCTAAGCAATTAAGATTCTCTCTTGGAAATTATGCTCTGGATTGATAACTTTGCATCCAGTATTGAAATTTATTTTGAAAAATAAATGTTTTAGTAAATCTGCAAGTACCAAAAATTGCTTATTTAACCATTTACCTAGATTGGATTCTTCTGTTTTCAATAGACACTTTCATCGATAGAAGCATTTAATTATACAGGGTGTGGCAGAAATATCTCCCACATGGTAGTAAGATATTAGCTAGATGAAGACACCATTGCCACTGATGTCTTACCATTATGGGAGGTATTTCTGCCTCACTGTTTATTTTGATGTGGTGATAGTTTTGTTTTTATTTTATATAATTTACTTTTAGCACACTGCTTTTGGTTGGTAATGACTCCATATGAATATATGGAATGGAAATTTTAAAAGAAAAATCCTGTTAGTGTTAGAAATTAAATGGAATTTTCCCTTTTATTGTCTTTTGGATTTGTTCAATTTGAAATATTTATACATCATTTTTGTTTTATTTCCCTAAGACATGTTATTAAAGTGTTTGTAATTCTTTCCTTTTAAGAATTATAAAACTACTATTTTTTTCTTTTCTTTCCCCCAGATGATTTTGATTTTGATTTAGCTTACCGCAGCATCTTACCTCTTGAAGTTCGTGGCACTGATCAAAAAATGATGACAGCTACCAAGTCCAATACAGATTCAAATCAGGTTAGTCGTTTTTGCTTCTTTTTTTTCTCTCACACACACACGTTCTCTTGCTCTCTCTCTCCCTTCTTATTTGATCTTTGTCATTTTCTTATTTGCCAAATACTTTTCAAGAAAGAACTTCAAACTAAAGAGGAAATCAATTTGGTGGCAAGTTTTAATTTCTGATTTGTGAGTTGCTTCATAAATGACAATTCTAGTTTTTAAATCACATTTGGCTTTTCTCTGAATTTTGACAAAGATTAGCTTGATTAGAAAGCTACTGAAAAGTTAATTTCAACAAATAATGTTAAAGTTAGAAGCTTGAAGCAAAAGAAGTTTGAAAGTGATTTCTATAGATTTCTTGTAAATTAACTTTTTTTTTTATTTTATTTTATTTTTTTTTTTTTGAGGTTGTTATTGCAATATGAAAGCAAATACAAAATTGATAATCTGCTTACCTCGCTTTGCAATAAGTGATTTCCCTTTTTTTGATAAAGTTGGTTATCTCCCTTACATGACCCAACTCTGTATTGAAGAAACAGTGGCTAAGTGTTATGGTCAATGGACCTAATAAAATGCCACATTGTATCACAGACTTTTTTGTCATTGTTTACGCTCATGTAGAGTTAAGTTTTATTCTTTGTAATTATTTGCATTTTTCTCTCTCTCTCTTGTTCATTATTTAAGGATACAAGCAGAGAATGGTAGTAAATATGAAGTCCATTAACAATTTACAAAAAAGGCTACATACTTGCATTATGAACCATTTCACATCGCTTGGACAAATCCTGGAAATGCCTAGTAACATACATCTGGTACAAATTCATTATTGGAAATCAAATTTGATGAGCTTCCTTTAATTTCAAATGCTATTGACATAAATTTCTAATGGTCATTACCTTGTGGGCATTTTTGAAGAAACTTCTTGTAATTATATCTGCTGCTTCAGAAGAGCATTTGGACATAAAGAAGCATTTTCATCTTATTTCTTTTACACCAAGCCCCAGATGTCACAAGTGGCTCTTCAAAATTTGAAGGATTCTTTACTGTTCATAGTAATGAATTTAACTCCAGGCATAAAAAGGTTGGTAAAATCAAAACCAACACACAAATCTCATAAAGGAACGTAATGTTTATTTGCAACTTTAATAATATTCTGTTGTCTATCAGTGCTTGCTCCAATGATGATCTGATTTTGTATATTTGTACTTGCTAGCATTGTAAGAGGAAAAATGATTACTAATTGCTGCATAATGCTACCTTTTGAAATATTTCTTGTGTAAAAATAAAGTAAATTCTATATTTAATAATACTAATAATTAAACATAGCTAATCCTGTGCAAAACAGTCATTCTATGACTATGTAATTATTTGCTGTATCTCATATTACTTCACTTTAAATACAAATAGTGTAGTCTAAAATGTAATCTTTTTAAAGACTCTTTTATATTCAATTTCATGACTTTCTTCTGATTAAAACAAAATCAAATATTTTTGTTTCATGAAAATAATTTTGAAAAATTATTCAAAAATTTAAAATAAGTAATGAAAGCATTTCCTTTAACAATATAAATGTTAAGTGCCAACTACAAATATTATGTTTTAAAGATTCACATTTATCTTATGACTTTTTGAGAATGAAAAAAATCAAATGTTTTTTGTTTCATGAAAATAATTTACCAAAATAAAATTAAAAGAAACACAAAGAATTTCTTTTAACTTCATTTGTTAAGTGCCATTTACAAATTTTCTATGCACTATTGATTATCATACATGAGGCAATGTTTACCACTTTTTAAAGACAATCTATCTATACAAAATGTAATATCTGCAAAATATATTTAAATAATTCTTTTTTTTTTAATTAATAAAAATTATCTTATTGAATAGTTTAAGGAAGTTACTTAGCACAATATCAACATTTTAGGGGTCATGGAGCATTAGGATGATTCTTTAATTATAATCTTTCTCGGAAATCCTGCACATAAGTAGGGAAAAACTCTAAACTTGGCAGGGTCATATCTTCTAAAGTAGACTTAAAACCTCACAAAATATTTTGAACTTGAGCAGGCATTGTAGATGTTAGGCAAAAAATATGAAAATTGAAGAGGACGTATTTTCGATAGACTGACCATAAGCTTCATAGGTGAAAAGTTGTTGATTTTGGGGTCATGTATTTGGGTGAGTAAAATAAAATATCCTAACAAGTGTAGGCTTGAAATAGTTACATATTTGGATTCTACGCTTCTTATTTGCCCTACATACCAAATTCCAGAAATATTGAATGTATGGAAGTATTTTTCTTTAATTTTTAAAAAACACTGAAATTTGTCGATGTTGCGCAGCCTTAATTTCAAGGCAAAATGGGAAAATTATTTTAACACACACACACCCCCCCCCCCCCCATTGGCACGGCAAAGTCTAGCATCAAATACTTTGGTGTTTTTATGGTTTTAATCCTAATTTCATACTACCATTGTCACATTCCTCCATTTCCATTTCTGTCATTTACTTGTAACACACACATGCACACACACACACACAAAAATAATAATGAAAACAACACAGGTTCTTCATGCGTTGTTTTTTCCCCATTAGACCTGTAGTAGATTTTTTTTTTTTTTTTTAATTCCTTTCTTTCCATCCCATGAACATGCACATTTACATTGGGGTTTGCATCACCCCTTACAATTTAATCCACTGACTGGTTTTTATGGTTTGCTTTCTTGGTCAACTTCCCTCTCTCCACAGTAGGAAATGTTTGTTTCTCTCTTACAGATGTCGACTCTGCTTTCTCTTCTTCTGACACGTTCAATTTGGTCTCTTCATCACCTGGACTCAATCTGCTTGGGTAAAGAACACTAATTGGCATCCCACTCTTGATGCAAGTTGCTAATACTTTCTCACTTAATTTTCTTCCTATGCTTTTTCAGCTTCCATATTGCTGTTATTATGACAGCAATAATTACTGAGATGCCTAACAGAAAACCAGATCATTATGATCTTTTGTCTTTCCAGACCATACTCTCTTCTCCCATGGTACTTAATTTGTCTTTCAATTGCTCAAAACTAATTTTCTCTACCTGCTTTAATAACTTTGGCATTACCTTTAATGTAGCTTCAGGGAACTTTTTCTACCACTAGTACCCATAATTCTTTAATGTATTCAAACTCATTTTGATTAATTTCACCAATTAATCTTTTCACTTTGACTTGATAACATTGGGGTGGGGATTGATACTCCAAATGCCAAACATCCCAGGAGTAACTCTATCAAAGCCATGAGTGATTCTATCCTTATTGCTCCAGCAGGTCTCTCTCACCCCCACCCCCTTACTCTAGATAGATCCATCTGACTCATGAGTGGCCATGGCCCAAACCACATCAGCTATACTGGTAGCTTGTGGTAATACTATATTTGCCAAAACTTCCACTCGACAATTTTCCTTAATCCCCTCCTTGTTACCCCTAAACAATTCAAGCACACACAATCTGTGATTCTCTGTCACATAAATGGGACTGACTGAAGTATACGTACCTAAAGCATCAGCTTCACATTTCCTTGCTTCTTCCATCATCGGCAATATAGCTTCCATTTTTGCTGAATTTAAAGCTATATATCCTGTCTAAATTTGATACTTTGCAACCACCTCCAGTCTCGGTTCTGGGGTGGGGAATCTGTAAGTTTATCACCTGATATATCTCAAATTTACTTATTCTGCTTTCCACCAGTTCTAATTTTGTCACATTCAGTATCGGTATACTTCCCTATGCCATCTGGGCTAAAATTCTCTGATCTTTTTCCATTCCTTCCAGCTTTTACCTTGTAATTTTAATTTCTGCTTTAGTCATTGTCCAAACAGAACACTTAATGCCTTTCCAACTATGGCAATTACTGCTCTTTTCCTTGTCTGTAACAGTTTGATTCCTTCTAAATAATTTTCCATATCTTTACACTAGACTTCTATTATAGCTGTCTCCAATTGCAGGGAGTACAGTAATCTAAACTATTGTTCCTCTTTGATATAATTCTCCACTACATTCATTCTGACTTTCCTCAGCCTAAGTAGTTCACTTCCCAATTTATTTAACAGCAATTTGTAGGGGTTCAAATCTATCATGAAAGTGACTAACCATTTTGATTGTGTTACTGTCACTTCACTTGCTTTTCTGAAATTTGTATTTTGGCTGTGCTTCCAAGCTCCTACTGCTACCATCATTATCAGCCTTGTCATGCCAGCCATTCCTGCAAGTGTAACAAGATTTCCTTGCTTTATTTTTCTGATCTTACATTTACACACTTTCATATTTAATTATTTTCTTCTCACTATTTCTTCCCTTTTTAATTTTTTCAATTACAACTTATTTTTGTTTGATCAATTTTCAGCAGGTTTGATTTGTCTTGGACAGGTGTGCGTGTGTGGCACTTTTGCCCAAAGGTTGTTTCTCATCAATACTACTACCGTACATACACAGGCCCTTTGTGCAGACCAACAACAGCACCAATAAGTAATTTTGTCTATCCTTCATGATAGGCTATCCATATCTCTGTCATCTCCATCCAACTCCTATTAGTAAATTGTAATGAATGAATGGATCGTGAGTGGATTTAACTAGGATTAAGATAGCCAGTGAAGACCAGCCCCACCCCTCCTTTTGCTCCCCTTTGGCTTTGTGCCACAATTTTGTAATTTTACAAAATAAATATCCTCTCCCTCCAACTTCTGTTAATTACTGAATGAACCCAGGATTGTTGTACACTGACATCGAATCCATCCATTCATCCCATTGTTCTCACCTGTATTTCTCTTTATTGGAATTCAGGGTTTCCTGTCCCTCTCAGTCTCTGCTTAACGGGTAACTCTGGCTCAACTTCTGGCCTATTCTCTTCCCTTAGCTGTTTTTGGAGTTGGGAGAGTCGTATTTCATCTTCCTCTTCCCAATCACTTAGCTCCTCCTTCTCTTCGGGAGGTTTCAAATCAGAACCCCCAGACTTCATCACTTGGTTCCTTTTGCTTTCTGCTGATTCATTCATTGGCAGTTTTCTCACTTATAACCCTTTCTACTGGCTGTTGACATATTTCTCTTCCTTTCATACCAGCCATTTTTTTTTTTTTTTTTCTCCATTGTCTTTGTATTAATCATCATCATCTTCCTAATCTTTTGTATTAATCTTCTTCGCAGTCTTTGTAGTAATCATCAAGATTTGTCACAAGAAAAAACGGGGAAACCAAAAAGCATCTTACCTGTCACTTGTCCTGTCATCGTCTCACTTACCAAAAATGTTTGGGGAGTTTTAGAACCTTATAGTCAAACTGACTAAAGTCTGTTGGTTCCACTCCCTCAACAAGACCTTCTTCACCCTTCTGTTTTGATTGTGCTGTTTTGTGTTATTGGGTTAATTTTCTAATTTTCTATTGGCTTCTCCTGAGTTGTGCCCTTAGCCATGACATTATTACACACAGGGTCTTATCCTAGTCACTGGTCACCAATTATAACTCTATCCTGGGTTGTTCCCACACTGGTCAGCACTACCACTGGTCAAGTGATGGCTATCTGCTGACCGCTTAAGTTCCTCATCTTCCTTGCCCATGTTGTGTTCTCTGATCACAAAGCAGTGAAGATCAAATTTTTGTCTCGGCTTAAGCGCTGAAACAAGTTGACGGAACCGTGCTATGAAAAAAAGACAAGAATGCTTCTGCCAATGAAAATACAAATATCATAACAAAGAAGGTTGCTGGGTTAATTTTCAATTCAACAAAATTAACCCTTCCCATTAAACACTCTATTGTAATACTGTATCTCTTGCTTCTAAAACTTGGAGTAGGTTAAACAGTCACACAAGATGTTAGGTTGTTGGGAATTCTGTCATGGCTCGACACCAGCAATTCTCTTGGCAGCATGTCACTTGGCTTCTTCTGGCCACTGCCAGGCTCTGGCACCCTCTACTGGCTTCTCGTGGCCTCTGGTCGTTTCTTGCTTTAACTGCAATGCTGGCTTCAGCTAAGTGTTTGGTTTATATGCATCTCATCCAACTCTTATCGCCCCTCAAAACTCGTGTATTCATCAATTATTTTCTCCAATCCTGGAGAAATTATACCAACCTTGAAACAAAGCAGTCAGCTATTCCAAAACAAACTTTGTTCCCACATTCCTTGACAGTCGGCTGTTTTATCAAAACCAATAATTTTTCTGTTAACAAACTTGTGCGTTTAAGAATTTACTTCAAATCAGCAAAGAATTCTCTTTTGTTTGTCGAATTCCAATTACGACCCAAATAATTTCCTGCCCATGTTTACAAAATTCTACTTTGTGAATTCTTCCAGGCTTTACCCAAATTCACCCCCACAGCTGAACTTCAAATAGCAAAATGATCAACAGCAAGAATTTTTTCTCATTTGTCAGGACTGTTTTGCATTCCAGCTTTCATATTCATGACATAAATAATTCACCCATCAGTATATCAGGGGGGCGAGGTATCTCTCTCTCTCTTCATCACTTTAACGCTTTTAACCCTTCCAACTCTCCAATTATATGGGATTTTCACTTTTAATCCTAATTTCATACTACCAGTGTCACATTCCTTTCAACTACTTTCAGTGACACTTTATAGTGTCACAAGGCAATAAAAACCACTATGATACTAGGGCTTACTGTGAGTGAAAGAAACAGAAATAAAAGAACAGGGTTCAACAAGACAGAAGATAACATTGCATTTAAAAAAATTAAGATTGTAGTTGTCAGGAAGCTGGAAGATAGTTCCACAAGTGAGAAATGCAGTAGAAGAAACTATTAGCATAGAACTTTTGATTACAACTATCAATTGTTTGTCTTACTATTTTGGAGTTGATTAGAGCCTCTAATATTTTGGTAAAGAGAGGTTGATAGTTCAAAGGATCAGAGTTCTTAAAAACAAACTATAGAGGAAGATTGGCTTAACAAACTGGAAAGCAAAAAAGAGCAAAGGTATATATTGTAAAACTTGGAGAGAACAAGGGCACATTTCTTAAGGGCAATTACAGGTATACCATTGCGTCCACATGCTTTGTGGGGCTGTGCTTGAAAACGATGCTATGAGTTTGCCCAAGCCTTGTAAGTGAAATTACCAAATTTCACATACCAACAAGGCTTGGACAAACTCCTAGCATGGCTTGGAAGCCATTGATGGTTGTGCAAGCACAGTTATAAGTCATTGTGATCAAGGGTTCCAGCAAACTAGCTTTGTTTATCTACTGATCATGCCACATTATGCAAGCTCTCAGAAACTAACTAGGGTTTGTTCAATGTGGTTGCAGCGTAAATCACAGGTCAGTGTTCTGTGCATGCTGAAGAAATACAAATGCCCAAGCAGGCAACAGATTAGTTAATTGCCTTAACAGGCAGGTTACCATGGAAACAGCAGACATATATGGATATTAATAAATATAATTATTTTAGAATTTAGAAAATTAAACTTTCATTTTTTCAGAAGAAAGACATACACACAAAATCTACAAAAAAGAAACCCATACATATAAAATGTCGGTTAGCAATGAAGTCATGAAATTTTATTTAAAAAAAAAAAAAGCAATGAAGTAGAAGCTGAAATAAATACAGAAGCTAAAAATATTACAATTAAATTAGATAACAGGCTTAAAAGCTTACCAAATATAAAGCTTATAAAGCCCTTTATTACCCTATCAGCTCTTAAGAGATTTCATCTCTTTATACTTTGGGGTTTATATTTCAAAAACCGTTGAAAATCAAGTCTTACAAGTTGATTTTATGACAGTAAATTGATTTTTTTTCAAATGATACCAAATTTAAGCTCATCAGCATTACTGGATATGTTTTGAAAATCTCCAACTTTTCCATTGTAGATTTTCAGCATTCCAGTTGATCATTTGTAGGATGTTAAGGCCATTATTGAAATAGTGCTACCAATTAGTTGCTCCTAGACTGTAGGCTATGTATGGAACTTGTAAGCACATTTGGAGGGTTAAACTAAAAAGACCATAAAAATAATCTGACAGCTGAAAATACATGAAAACTAATAACTCCCACAAAACATAACTTTGGGGAGTTAAGCAAACAGTTTTGTGTGTGTGTTCGTTTTTTTGTTTGTCCTTTATCCATGTGAATAAAGGACCTCGCTAGAAGATAACTCTGAAATCCACTTGGGTATCTGGTTAGTGAGGCCCAATGGATGAGTGGTAACACCCACGAATTGGCCAGGACACCAAGCTAGTCGCAGATGATAATTTTATGGCTATAAGTGAAGAGAGTAAGGAAATACTTCTGTCACTTGT
Organism: Acanthosepion esculentum; assembly: GCA_964036315.1. Classification (NCBI taxonomy): domain Eukaryota; kingdom Metazoa; phylum Mollusca; class Cephalopoda; order Sepiida; family Sepiidae; genus Acanthosepion; species Acanthosepion esculentum. The sequence goes on from OZ038487.1 coordinate 125,747,316, forward strand.
TGATAGGGGGGGTGCGTATTGCTAAAGAAACATTTGAATGACGAAGAATTCTGTCAATTGGTAAGATAACTGTTTAATCAAGCCTCACCTGAAAACAAGGAAAGGATTATATTTATTGAAACTGAAAAATCTGGAAAATATCAAACTTCTTGCCTACATTGTGATCAAATCACACAACATGGTAGGGGCTTGGATCAAAGTGACCAACTCCATGGTTAGCTGCAGGATTTGAGCACACACACACACACACACACCAGGGACCAGGATGTCTCAGCATTATAATGTATATTAAATACCAACTGGTAAAAAAATACAAGAGCATGCATCAATTAATTGATTTGATAATATTGATGGAGGGGAGACTGTATATTCATACAATTTGACAGTAAAATTTCTATCCCTCTATCAATTAGAACACATTAATTAAAACTCTGTTTACTCATTACCATGCTAGGGGCGCATTCTTTCGCCTTGAAACAGTTGCTATAATTGAACACTTGTCAACTGTTATTTCCAGTATTTTAAGTTGGAAATTGCCTACTACTGCTTTGCAATGAGGCTAAACTTCTGTTTTCTGACACCATTTTGAATTCTAGACTCTACACGTGGTATAACTTTGATTAAACCCATGTTAATTTTTTCATATTGTTTTAAATACTGCATCAATATCCAACAAAGCCTTTATTCAGGAGTTTTTCTTTGATTTGGGCTGTGGTGGTGATTTTGAAGGCTTTACCCAAGTGGATGGTAACTGTGATGTAGTCAAAGATAGTGACCATGCTAGTGATGTGGAGGAAAGCAATGATGACCACCAGCAGCTACTATAATCCATGCCTGACTAATTTTATGGAAGCTACAGGTGACCATTGATGTACCTGATCACCTTCCTGGAGGTGAATTATTTTGTCTATTTATAAACAACGAAATAATAACTTTATCTGTCAACAAGACAAATATTCTAGTCAGGTGAAAGAAAGACCAAACAAATGCTGTTGTCTTCTCGTATGTAAACATGAGGAAGCACGTCACTTTTTTAACAAAATGGAAGCACCTTAGCTATTTTGCTTCTTATTGCATTCCGGAACTCCACAGGGATTAATAAAAGTTAAAGTATGTTAATGTTTTTTTTTTTTTTTTTTTTTTTTTGCGTTTCAGTTTTTTTGTTCTCAACGTCAAAGCATGCATGCAAAACGTAATGCATTACATCAAAATATTACCCGTCCATTCTTTTATTAGTGTACAAAAATTAAAATCTATATGCACAATATAAAGAAAGTTATAACAATTTTAAAACCGTAGGTGTTCATGTTTTTGCACCCTCAAAAAAAAAAAAAAAAAAAAAAAAAATACAGTGGCAAGGGAGACAACTCTAGAAAGAAATTAGCGTGCTAAAGCTTAACCAAACAATATATAGATATTTCTGAAGATGAAAGTCATTGTAGAAAATCATTATTCCACAATAAATATGATAGTTACCAAAAGGAAGATTTTGATGTAATTATGGGGAGTATTATTCATAATTGACAATTATTCAAGAAAAAAAGAAAAAAATTGAGTTGATGATCTATTAATATTGTGCAAGCTGAGTAATAGGAAAGAATTAATAAAAAAATTCTTAAAAACCTCGGATTTGCCTCTTTATTTTTTTTTTCTCTCATCATTTCACCCCAAGCATGGCGATAATGCCACTAACAGATGATGAAAGGGCCTGATTAAGGATGACAGGAGATGGTGATTGGCATTGCATTTAAATTTTGAAGATTGTATGTGGTAAGGAAGAAGGGGAAAAAAAGTTCAACGGGCAAGAATAGAATAGAATGTAGTTATATTTAGGTAATTCGTCAAAGCAGGGAAACCTAGTTGCCAGTCTAATAGTACACTTAAATTTATGCAGTTGAAGCACCAAGGAGGGAAGATTGGAATAATTGCCATGAAAATATTTGTAGAAAAGGCCAAGGGAAGTCACGACCATGGGGAAGTGACAGTCAAGATCGATTATATTACAGATCCATTTCTGGATTTTGTCAAGAATCTTGAGATGCACAGTTGGAACACCAGACCAAATATAGCAGCAATATTCAATGTGTAGAAGAATGGTAAATTTATAAATGCCCAAGATGTATTCTGATGAGTAAAATTGTCTGACATAATGCTGTGAACGCACTTTCCAAGCTGTAAACCTAGTAGTTGATTCAATATAATCACTCTGCTTTATGTCACTGGAAAGTGTGAGGCCAAGAAGGCACAAAGAGTTGCTCTCCTGAAGATTAGTATTGGCCATGCTGGTGGCATGCAGAAAAAGGTTCTCTATGATGAAAGTTTTGTTTTGGAAATGTTAAAAATGTACAAGCCATTCCTTGTTCCAGTTAACCACTGATTGGAGGTCATTTTCCGGAGCAGCTGCCAAGTTTGTTTTTTTTTTTCAGACTTGTTACTAAACCAGGAGTAAATAGTCAACATAAATACTTAGTTGAAAACTGATAACAGGTAGTTGATAAAGATAAGAAACCACATAGGTCCAAGGTAGTAAGATGGAGATCCCTACATTCATTGATTCTTCAGCCTGTTCTTTTTTGGAAAGTAACTGGGTGACAGCACTGAAAACTCATTCCACTAAATATTACATTGAGAAGGCAATAAAAGTACATCTTTATTTTGTCCCATAGTGCTGGGGAGCATTCGGGAACAAAATACTTGATAGGATTATATATATATATATATATATATATATATAAGTTCAATATTTTGAAATCACTACTTCTATAATCCATGTTTCCACCTTGTTGCTTATATCTAGGAATGTGTTGATCACCCAATTTGGTATTTCAAGTGAAAAAGATCTTGAAACTGGAAGAATTTATGACTGGCTATGATATGCTTGAATAACTAAGACAAAAACATGGAGAGGGTTGATTTGGAACTGATATGGTTGATTTCATTTCCTTGTAGTGGTAAATTAACTTCATTGAATTTGGTGAATATATTAGACAAGTAAGCAATGTCATGTTGAATGTTTTGTAGTTTGATACAAAGAACAAAATTTGAATCTTCAAAGAATTCAACAACTGTGTCCTTTTTATAGTGAGCTAACTTGTGTGCAATAAAAACCATTCAAAATCTTCACCATTCTCATGGCAGAGTTGTCAAAACAGCCATGAATTAGGAGAATGTACTTTTGTTTTATTTATTGCTGTGATAAGTGCTCAATGATTTGTGAAGTCAACCACTTAGGTTTTATGTGAACAGATATTGCTTGTGGATTATATAATGTACCATAAATACACCAAGTACAGGTTGTTTTTTTTTTAAGAAACTAATAAAACCATGATAACTATTTATCATTGCTGGTGCACCATCAGTCACACAACCAAGAATGTTAGTAAGTGGGGTGTCTTGTTTTTTCTCTCAAAACGAAATACTGACTCCCTTTTTGTATATGTCTTGAGTTGTCTTGCAAATAACAACTCTTGAACTGTTCGTTCATCTTTTATAAAAATGAACATATGTATAAAAAAAAAAAATTAAAAAAAATAGATCCATTTCCTAGCAGTGGATTTTTACCAATTACAAGCTAAATTCTGTATTCTTTAGTATGTTGCATAATGTTTCCTCAATGTTTTCATTCCCTCTTTGGACAGAGTTGTCACAGAGAAATACACTTAATAATTTGTTCAGATGACTTGTGTAAGACTGTATGTACAACTTTTATTACTGGCAGAATAAACTCTTCTCCAATTGTATGAGGCTTACCAGATTTGGCAGTTATATGCTGAACACAAATCAATGGATTGCTGTGAAATACTAGCAAACAAATTTCCACTACTTTTCTTTTTCAGAAAGTTTTCTTGAAGAGTCTGAAAATGTGTCAAGTTTTGTCTGCTCTCTCAATGTATTTCCTTCAAATATTCATGAAGCCTAGGTTTCATAGCTTCATTTGAGACAATTCTTTCATAAAGTAGGCACATTAGTTATTTGGTTCTGGCACAAATTCATATGTAAAGTATGTCTCCCTATATTGCCTACACTTCTTTTTTTGTTTGCTGCGCTCTGGCCATGGTTTAATCTGCAATACAAAATATAAGTTCTGTGCTTGGTGTTTTATGGTTCAGACGTGCCGCTGCCCAGGAGAATCACTGCTGTAGACTATTGTATGAACAAACACAGACGCAATTACTATACCTCAATAGTGTCCACATAAGAATGCTACAACATTCTTGTCTTCCCTAACTGCCCATATCTTTATAATAAACAAAAGGTTTTTGAACATTAAACAGGTGTTGGGTTGTTGTTCCATTTCATTCAACAAGTAAAAATCACGGGATATTACCTAAACATTTGAGGTTTTGTAAATGTCATTTAAAAAATGAAAATTCAAGAAATTTTTTTTTAAAAATAGTATGTGTGTGATCCTACTGCACTGTAACAATCCTCATTTATTAGCATTGTGCAAGTTCATAAATTTCTTTAGATAACAGGTTGTAGTTTCTGTCTTGATTTCTCTTTTTGTATACAAGAAAAATTTGTAAAATTAACTATTCATGAGAGAAAAGTTTAAAGAAAATTGTCTTTGATATTTGCAAATTTAGCAGCTATGCTTTAGAGTTTGTTGGTTTCCTTTCTTTCTTTAATATACTATGATTTTCGATTCAGTTTTTAATTTAGTATTTTTACTTTCTAAGGAAGTCATTCATCTTTTTGTGTAATGATAGCATTTCCAGTCGATATCTGATTTTATTTGAGATTGATAAATTTGCAACTTAGTCCATTCAACTCCATAAATTCTCGTATTTCTGGTCCAATCTTAAAAATATTCATATGGCTGGGAAAAAAAAATAATGTTTCTAAATACTTGTATGTGCTTTTATTCATTGAATTATTTTTTTACAGCAATTTAAAACAGTATTTTTCTCTAGACAGCCAAAAATGCAAAATGTTTTGTTGGGGGGGGGGGTTCTGTTTTTTTGTTGAGACTAAATTTTACACATTAATTTGTTTCACAAAATCAAAGTGACTAATCTTTTATCAATATTCTTGAAATTGTATACTCGATTAGAAGGCACCTTAAACTACAACCAGGAAGATGTTTATTTCTTCCCTGACCCATGAAAGTGAATTCCTTCAAAAATTATAAAATAAGCAGCACAAAAAACTAAAAGATTAACTGGTAACATGTGTGGTAAAAGAGCTTTCAAATTATTGAAACTACTGTTTTGTCCAGTATTTACATTATTCGGACTATTGTCCTCATCTTTGTCGCCATATTTGTCACAACGTTTCGGCCGTTGTACGCTCCGGCCTTCTTCAGGTGGTTGGAATTTCGAACTGAACCCTTTATTTTGTCCTCAAGGACACATGGTACGGTGGATAAAGGCGTTGGTTAGATCCAGTAACAGACCCAAAGAGTGTGAGTTCAATACCCGGTTCAGGCAGTGGAGAACTTTCAGAGGGAAAATTACCAGGAGATAACTGATAACTGACATCCATCAAACATGGCTCGTGGAACTAGAACAGTCTACCCCAGTGATCGAAATAAAGGGTTCGGTTCGAAATTCCAACCACCTGAAGAAGGCCGGAGCATACAACGGCCGAAACGTTGTGACAAATATGGCGACAAAGATGAGGACAATAGTCCGAATAATGTAAATACTGTACATAATACCTCATCTCAGAAATATAGACAGACTACTGTTTTGTCACATAAAATAAATGCCCCGTTTTACTTTTGTGTGTTGTTTTCTGAAATGCCTGTCATTGTGGAAGTCTGCTAACTGGTGTGTAAGGGGTCAATATTTGGTTTTAAGCAAGGGTAATAAAAATTTATAGATATATGTTAAAACTACTGGAATTGAAAACCCGAAAACTGCAAATCAGGGTGGGTAATAAAGTAGGGTTTGTTCACCTAAAGTCAGTTTTTAGGCTTTAAAGGTAATTTAGTCATAGAATTCATGACATTCGAAAGTTTAATAAACTTTAATCTAAATTGTCAATTATAAATAACTACTATATTTATTAACAAATTGGTAAAATACGAAAAATCACTGTATAAAATTTGTCTTTGGACAACACATTTTTGAGAGAGAAAATGCTATAGCTCTCCAAAAATTAGTTTATTATGTGGCTTTTAAAAAGCCCCAAAATGAAACCCCTCATGTTTAAAATAATTAAAAATATGGTATTTCTTTTCTTGTATGCCAGTCAACTGTTATTGGATTTTTTTTCTAAACAAGGAAAATCAATGAGCTATTTCCTCCCTGGCTCCAAATAAATTTCTGTTTTTATCTAGCAAATACACCTAAAATTAAATATTAAAAATAAAATCTTTTTAGAATGTGTATATTTCCAAATCTGTGAGTATCACCTGTTCTTTTTTTAGATACACATTTTAAAACTGAAATATTTTAATCATTTCAAATATAATCTTACTTAAGTATATTCACCAGAAAAAAAAATGATTTAATTTTCCTTGTTTAGAAGAATTTTATAGGCAGAACAGTAACAAACACCCACCGAACACTAGTGGATAAAAATAAAAAAGAATAATTTTTACTTTGGGTTTAAAAAAATATGACGTACCATTTTTGAAAATATACACATTTTAAAACTGAGATTAAAACATATTTTATTTTTTTAATATTGAGTTTTAGGTGTATTCACTAGATAAAAATATAATTTTATTTGTAGAAAACAAACAATATTTTTAGACTCGTATATCTGGAAATATACACATTTTAAAAGTGAAATTAAGAACTATTTTATTTATTCTTAATATCTAATTTAGGTGCATTCCCTAGATAAAAAAAAAAAAACAAATTTATTCATTAAAAAAAAAAAAAATCTTCATTCACTTTTCTTATTTACAACTTTATTTCATGATTGGTGTACACTGGCTTCTTACTAGAAAACAATTATGTAAAACCCTTACAAAAAAAATCTGACTTCATGAAATTTAACATTAAGATGAAACTGGCAACTTTTTATTTTTTTTTAAATATCTAATTTTAGATGTATTCATTAGAAACACACTTTTATACTAGAGGCTTGCATATCTGGAAATATATAAATTTTAAAAGTGAAATTAAGAACTATTTTAATTATTCTTAATATCTAATTTAGGTGCATCCCCGAGATAAAAAACAACTTTATTTTGTAGTTGGCATACACCGACTTACTAGAAAACAATTACATACAACCCTTACAAAAAATCCAACTTCATAAAATTTAACATTAAGACAAAACTAGCAACTATTTTGTTGTTTTTTCTTTTTTGAAAACTGAAACAAATAGATTTCAGACATCATGTCGTATTTCCTTTTTTTTCTTAAACAAATAGGCTTCACATTTATTTCCTAAAACTAGTCAAATGTTTTTAACATTTTTGTTCAATTTTTTTCTCAAATAATGGTAAAAATGTTGATAAAATTACATTTTATTAACATCTGAAAGTCTTTTTCAATAATGTTTCTTTGGATATGGTCACTATGTAGTGATAGAACTTTAAAAAAAAAAAAAAAAAGAACGGTTTCAGTTTTGTAAAAAATTTCAATGTGGTTTCATGGTGTGAAGATGAAACCAAAATCAATTGTTTTGTTTGTTTTTTCGATTGAACCACCCATCTCTGCTATGCTTTATTTTTTCGTAACGCTTGTTTCTCTTGTATTTCAGCCTGATCATATCACAGTCTGTCAGTTAATGTTGGACATTGAACATTTTCTGGAAGAGGTCATACACAATGTGGCAGAATGGGGTCACAGATATATTGCATTTCTTAATTATGACCTGCAGCTTCTTGATGTAAGTATTAAACCTTAGTTTCTGAATCTTTTCCAGCTTCTTCCTCAGACAAGTATTGTAATACTGTGAAAATTATTTAATGATTCCAAAGGACATACGTTTTATTTATTTATATATATATATATGATTGTTTTTCTATGCTTCAGTGTGTATCTAAAGCACTGATAATAAAACTATTAGTAACCAGTTTTTATGACAACTGAGATGTCACTGCTTAAACCTATTGCTGACTTGTGACTTTACATATATTCATCACTCTTCCTCCTAAACAAATGAATTAGTAACTTGGGAATTTGCTTTTATTCTAAAGCAATTCTGATTTTGTAAAGAACCTCCAGGAACAAGTATTTTGTACTGTTCCTTTCCAAATACTGAACATGGTCAAAGTTGCTTAAGCCTGATGTAGCCATCTTAATTTTTGCTCTTCTTACTTAGTGGTGTGGCTTTTTTAAAAAAATGTTCTATTTTGCAGGTGAATGCTGAGAGCGGTGAGGTTCTTGCCAAAGTTTTTGCTTTAGTTCAAGCAAGGAAAGAATTCAATGAACGAAAAGATCTCAAAAGAAAGTGAGTTCATTATTTTGATATTGTTACTTCAAAGATAAAGCATGTTTTTATTGTCAGAATCTTTTAGTTTTAACTTGATGCATTTCCATGTGAAACGCAAGAGATTGTGGGGTAAGTGAAATGAACCAACAACCACCTGATGATGATGATGTCATTGGAGAGAATTTCACTGCTTTCTAGAAGCTCTTTGCAAAGAACTGCACACTCGATTAAATCAATGTTTAAAATTAAGGGGGAAGGTGTAAGATTCCATCCAGATACTTTTATGCCAAATATACCTTTGGTGACCAAGTAGAAATTGTTTCAACTTGTAGGGGTTGATAACCACAATATTCAGCAGATTTTACATCTTTGAACTACAATTGATTATAGAATTCTCTTAATGGAAGTTTTTGCAATTTCTTGGAAGACTGCAAAAGATGACTAGAGCCATTCTTTGCTGAGAAAGATAGAAAGGACAATAAGCTGCTTCCGGGAAATCAAATAAGTTATTCAAACAAGTACTGCTGTGAACTTTTTTTTTTTTTTTTTTTTTAATTTCTTGGAAGACAACTAAAAACAGCTATTCTTTGCTGAGAAAAGGAGTTGAGGGGGAGTTGGAATTATGAGATTGTCAAAGTTAGTGGAACAGAATAGTGACAAAAGTAATTCTTATTTTTACTTATAAAATTAAATTAATTTTGCAGTTTAAATTTAAGGCCATTTGTGTTTTCTTGTCATTTTCAAATTGAACCAAAAGTAACATGCCAAATGAGTATAGGATTGAGAAATATCCCTTGCTGCTTCTACAGGGCTGTCTTAGTTTCTTCTTGTTTCAGTTTTCTTTTCAGGGTTTTCATGGCTGTATCAAAAGGACAATGGGTTGGGGTCTTTTTCCTTTTCCTGTGTGAGACATTACATATATAAAAAGTTTGGGAATTAAAAGAAATTGATCTGAGATGAATCTAAGCCTTGATGATTTTGATGGCTTTGCTTTGTAATGGATGAAATATATATATTTTTTTTTTTTTTTTTTTTTTCAGTAATCGGCCAAAGCAGTACTATCAAACGAGCATCACTTTCAGCTGGAGTTTATTAACTGGTAAGTATGAAGTATACTGATTTTGTTGTTTTGTGTGTGTGTGTGTTTTTTTCTTCTCCTCAATGTTATCTTAACCCAGCGTTAACTGCTTTGGATTTCCAGAAATGGAAAGTCTCTTGGGATGTTTAAACACCCCAATACAAAAATGCTTATAGTATTACAATTATGTTAAAAATATTGTGTACTGCTAAAAAAAAAAAAAAAAGAAAAAGCAATCTCTGTTACAATATACATAAAATCAAAACTGGAACTAAAGATATAATTATTTATTGAAATTAAAATTAATAAATTTGTTGCATAAAACGTGTTGTAAATTGTAGGTGAAACACATCAATACAATAATAGAGAAAAGTTTTATTCATCAAAAATAGCCACAATATATTTCCATGAATAGAACGATATTAGATAAACTCAATTGCAGGACTGAAAGAGTGATAATATATATAATTAATACAGATATAAAGTTTGTCACTTAGTTGATTGATATTACATTCAGCACCCTGACTAAGGAGTTTCATAGATGGACCCTCCAGCAATCATACCACCCACATATTGGGGGATATCAGTGAGAGATATATAGTAGCTGGCCACTCATATTTTAGGATACCCATCTACTAGGGCATCTAACCAATCCCTATTGCAGACACTCACTCAGGCACATTTGTGTTTGCTCAACATGCACAGAACCCACCTATGGTTTATACTGCAACTATGCTGAGCAGACCTTAGTTACAGTTTGTGGCCTTTTGTGCTAGCACAACTATCAATGGCCCCCAAGGGTTCTGTCTACCCAATTTCACTCACAAGGTTTGTGTCAACCCATGGTGTGGTTTCAGGCACTTTCCAAAGGTGCCACACACTGGGATCGATCTCAATCCAGTCTAATAACATCAGGAAGTCTCCTTCCTGGCAAATCGACCATGGTGAGATTCAAATCTGTGTGTGTATGTATGTGTGTATATATATATATATAATATATATATATATATATAATTGCCTGGCCTGATGGGGAATTTTGTGAAATTCTCAAGCCTCTCTCAAAAGTCATGTCCATCAGAGGCAAGCAGATAATTAGTTTGTGGTCGTTGGGACCTCATACATCAAACTTGACGGGAGAATCCATCACACACACACACACACACACACACATATATATATATATATATATATATATATATATATATATATATATATATAAAACTAGATTTTAAGATTTTTTTTTTTATTTTTTTTCCTCTTAGAGTTGAAAATTTAAATTTGTTCAGTCAGTTATTGTTATTCTCATTATTTTTATTTTTTTATAGGAAACTATGAGACTTTTCATATTGAGGATCTTTCTGAAGTGGATGAATCAGATCTCTTAAGGTAAGACTGAAGTTGAAGCATTTTGACATTGTTGCATAAATTTGTTTTTTTACAAAAATGAATAATCTGAACAACAATTGTGCTTCTTGGGTATATGAAAAAAAAAATTATTTTTTATCCCTGTAAAAAATGTTTTGCGCAAAATAAAATGACATTTTGTTTTGGTTTTTCAGAAAAGAATGGAATCCTGGAAATGGTGAAGTTACAAAACTCCAACAAAGTTTGGCTATTCCTCAGTCTTTTTATAACAGAGTCTATACTTTAACTAATGAGGCTGTTATCAAAGGTAAGAAGTGTCAAATTGCACCTATTTCAATCTTTCTATTTCTACACTTTGTCCATGTTGCTCCTTACAAAATAACAAAAAATTCAAAATAGTTTGTATTCACACTATTAATAGAATTCCTTTGATGGATATGAATGTAACTTTGTTCTTTTCCCTTTTTATTTTCACCTAAATGAAGGATCAAATTTATTGTGTTCTCAATAAGCCTGAAAAATTTCTGTACAATTTTTTAAAATTCGTAATTTTGAAGCAATTAAAGTTTTCAAACATGAACCTTGCTTGGAGGTGAGAGAGCAATTTGAAAATTTACCCGATTTCATTAATAAATGTTCCATTCTTTACATTTCCTGATGATTTTCATCTTTAATACACACACACACACATATTTGGTCATCCTATATTAATAAAATTACTTTCATAAGATTTATTTTTGGTTGAAGATTTGTATAAAAAGGAAAAGGACAAAATATGAATACAAGAATTTTACTTATGTAAATTATAACTTTTCCCACAAAATTGGAGAATGTTTGTGTCTCTCAATAAGTTAATATTTTACTGTCTTTCTATTTCAGGTCATTCTTTGACTACCATTGTGGCACCTCACCATTTTGTTGCAATAAGCCGATGAATTTGATTGTGTTGTTCATCACTGTGTCTTTCATTCCTCAATTGTCAACCATGCAACATTTTTTATTTTTATTTTTTTTAAATAGTGCCTTTGTGAAAACAAGGATATTCTTAAAATAAAGAAAAAAAAGTTAAAGTATTTCTGTTTTGTTGTCAACATTCACCCCCACCCCCAGCTTGGCCTTTTTAAAAAGCAACATGAAATGCTTAAAGGAAACCTTTTCTGCTTTTTATTTCTATTCAGACATTAACCACTTTAGCTGGGAAGATGGAACTAAAGCCTCTGATGTCATTTCTGGAATTTCCTCTTGACAAAAAATTTATATTAATTTTTTTTTTTTTTTTTCTTCTTCGTTTGGAAATAAAACTTGGCCTTTTAGCCTTAAAGAAATGAAAACGGCATGAAAATTATTTTGTACATTTTTGGTGTTAAAAAAAATTCTGTGTTCTATTAATTTCAAAACAAGCCTGGATTGGAAGGGGGGGGGGATTGTAAAATTTCTAAGTGGTTAAACACCTGAATTTTTTGTGCTGCTTGCTTAAAGTATTTTTTATATCACTTGAGGCTTTTTCAACTTCAAATTGAGAATAATCAGTTTCAGATTGAAATTTCTTCTTTGTAGAGATGTCCCAACTCCTAAACATCCACATTCTATCTGAGCCAAACACTGTTTCTCATCTCTTGTTTCATATGTAAATCAAACCATCTTTTATCTTAAGATAACAAGCACCACCTGCAGTAAGACACATCAGTTGGCAATGAATAGTAGCTGTTGACAACAATTGCACTACCATGCAAGAGAGAGAAAAGATGACCAGCAGATTGGCCCTTCAGTTAACCTAACAACATTGCTGCCACTCAGACAAGATACAGGAACAGACACTCACACATACTTACTGACATCCAAACATTCACTGTCCCAACACATTTTTGTGGGGTGGTTGGTGGGTATATCAAAAAAGGTCGATATCACACACCTTTGCAACAAATTTACTGAAAGTCTGGTACAGCCTGACCCATCCATGTATCTTCGTCTGTTGGCAAATATGTTGAAGAACTTCAAATTGGGAATAAATCAACTTAGGAAATTTTGACAGAAATACTGATCAAGAAACATTTTATGTTAAAATGATATTAAAGAAGGCACCCCATTGTGGTAAGTGAGCCAGTTTTAATGGTAACTACTATTGAGTAGTGAGTTTGCTCCTCACTGAGTCCCTTCCATATGGCCTTGTGCCATACTACACTAAAGTAAGCTTAGTAAATGTCTTAAATCAGTTGTAAGTATGGTTAGTATAAATGGTCTATTACATATTGTTTCCAAAGTCCCTTAGTTACGATTGAAGCACGGGGTCCTCTATTAACACTTGTACACATATAAACCATTGTTGTAAATTCTTATCCCGTCCCTGTACACATTTCTTCATGGAGAAAATATGGTATATGATTTTATGAAAGTGCGATACAAATGAGATGTTACGGGGGATGAGTCTGTCAGTGTTCATGATTAGAGAAGTTAAAGGTTAGGATAGTGATGACCAGCATCTCCTCCTTCTCAATCTCGGCCTTGAAACAACATGCATATATTCAAAATGGTGATGAAGAAAGATAATAATGTCAGTTTTGTTATTTGTAACTCATAAACCTTTGTTTTATGGTTTACTTTTTATAAAAAAAACTTTTGAAAAATTAACAGGTAAATAAGCAGTAAAGCAAATTTTATTTTGTATCTTAATTTGTCTATCATAGGATAATGTTAGAGATACGTTTACTGTGCCTAACAGGAGTGGATATTTAATGGGGAGGAGGGCGGAAATAGTTCTTAAGGGCCAACTTTGATATTATGAAAACATTAATTGAAACTTATAAAAATATTGTTTGCCTCTTTTATTTCCAACAGAAACCCTGGATTTGGTTGATAAAATGTAGCCATGTTTCAGAACCAATACTTTGTACACCAACTTAATCAATTTCCTTGCATTATATTGGGCATTTGAAATCTTATTCAAATTCTCTTCTATTGATATTGTTCAAATATTCTCCCTGTCAGATTCCTCTTGACATGTCTTTATATCAGACTACACAGGCTCAATACCATATAACATGGGACAATTTGACCCATCCCAATCCTTGTACTTCTTGGAATATCAATCTGAAATCACCTATCCAGTGTATATTTGATCCCTTCACTCCTTCATAGTATGCTTTTTATTTTCATTGCCCATCATCCACAGGATGATGGAATTGTAATGTTTGACAGAATAGCTGAGAAGATTGATAATATCCTCTCTGATCATCCATGACATAGCATTCATATTTGTGGCAACTTCAATATTCATCACAAGCTGTGTGGTTAGTTCATTCAAACAAGACCTATGAATAAGGCAGACACTGTAATGTTTCCATTGCTTATGAACTGATCTAAGTTGTAGATGAGCCCACTCGTTTTCTTGACGTAGCAGAGCATTATGCAAACTTCATAGAACTCTCTCACATCCAGCTCTGAAAAATGCTCTGTTGAAGTGCTACATCCCTTAATGTTAAACCAAAGCATCCCATCCCCAAATGTCCGATTTCATACAACAATCTTTCCATACACCAAAGCTGACAAGGATAGCTTCAGATATTACATTGCAGAAGCTCCTATCTTGGCATTCTTTAAAAATAGAGCTTCCAAAACTACCTCCCTCATTTCTGAATGGAAAGTTTTATCCCACAGGAAAAAACTGAATAGCCAGCCATAGCTCACCATAATGAGTATTACCATCTCAATCACAGAATAGGTTAGTAGGATCCTTGATACATTCAGAATTGCTCACAATCATTGCAAGAGCATTACTAGAAAATGCAAAGAGCAACTATGCACAAAATTAGTTGAAAACGAATTTGCTACTGTGTGTCCTGGAAAAATATTGATAGAGGCAAAGTGGTGGTGCCTACTATCATAAATGGACCTCAGGTTATTTCATAATCGTCCTATAAGGCTAGGCTCTTTGCAATGAACCTTGTCTCTAACTCCGTACTTAATTACAAGCCAAACCTGCTGATGTCCTATGATTATGTACAGAATCAGTGAGGCACTAAACAAATTCATCATGAGGATACAAGTGTATCGGTGCACTTGCAATCTAGATCAGAGGTTGGCAGCTGAGCTCACCTCTGATCTAGCTCTAACAGCTTCATGAGGAAAGAAATGGTTTGGAATATTCACTACCTTCAAAAACCAAACTGGTAACATTTCATTATTGCAGAGTAGTCCCTGAATTTTCGTCCATCATGATGAATAGTTGTTCTCTCAAGGAGGTTTGTTACCTTGAACACCTATTCAAACTCTAATTCACCCCAGACCTCAAGTGGAAAACGTATATAGAATCTATTGCTGAAGATGCTTGGAAAATGGTTGGTTCCTTGTACTCTTCCTGTCATGCTCTGATCTTTACAAAAGTCAAATCAGATGGAGTATTACTGTGCTGGACTAGAGCTACCCAGTCCTCACTTTCCAGCCTTGATCAGAGTTCAAAAGCATTTATGGGATTTGTGGCTTTTGTATTGAGTGAACATAGTTGTGCATTGCTTTGTGTCCTAGTTCATAATTTTATGGAGTATAAAGTCAGCCCCATTTGTATAAACTATAAGCAAGCAGCAATTCTGACTTAGCCTTTCTTTAATCACCTGGTAGCTCTTCTGCTTCATAACAAACATATTTTATATTGACTTTATTTATTTTTAATTTTAACTCCCAGGAAGTTCACTGTTTCTCTAATTCCTATTTGCTTCTGACGCTGCTACAATCACAGCCTTGACACATTCCTTTGAAGACATCTTTGTAGCATGTTGGAATTATTTTAATATTGTATATATACTCACTCGGACAAAGATTATTCTGCCACAGACAGCTGTTTTATTTTTCTAAAAATGAGATGAAATTCTTGGAACGCTGTTGCTTTGTTCTGTCAATTTCTTTAGTGAACAATCTATACCAATGCCGGAAACCTACAACTTCCCATCTCATGGGTGGAGAAGTTCTAGGTCACAAAGGTACGCCTTCATGTAATGATGAGGGACTCTGCCAATGAGTTTGTCCACAGGTTACAGCCAAATATCAAAACTGGCACCAAATGGTTGACAGTAAAAGCCACCCAAGAAGCAGAATCCAGTCTGTGAACCAAGGAGATTATGGGAGTGACCCAAATCAATTGAACTGGCCTGGGCAGCACAAGCAACAAGTTTTCTCGAAACAGGGTCCAAAGGGTAAAAAAGAAATGCTGATTGATAAAATCAGGAATTTTGAGAAAGAGCAGCTAACAGCTACTGCTGTTTCTCAGTTCAAACAATGGAGTGATATTGATCCAATGAAGCTATCATGGAATATACCCTGATTGCAATGGCGCCATTAGCAATATCATTCTTCTTGGGACCTACCAAATGTGACAACCTCAAGCTGTGGGGGTACATTGACACCAATGTATGCACATGTCAAAGTGATCAAGGCACTA
Organism: Acanthosepion esculentum; assembly: GCA_964036315.1. Taxonomy (NCBI): domain Eukaryota; kingdom Metazoa; phylum Mollusca; class Cephalopoda; order Sepiida; family Sepiidae; genus Acanthosepion; species Acanthosepion esculentum. The sequence continues at coordinate 125,763,527 of OZ038487.1, forward strand.
TATGTCACGTGCTCTTTGCATGGCCACAATCACTGCAGATTTACATGTGGCATCAACAAAGTGCTGGAAGTGGTCATGGACTTCGGTAGTACACTGTGAAGCAGCGTGTAACGGCCAGAGAACTTAAGATCTGTTCTCACAAGGAAGGTGAATTCCCTGTACGAAAGACCCAAGTAACTCCCAACATGATACTAGTGAGTGGAGCCCATGGTTAGAGGGTGTTAGAACACCTCTGCAATTTCCAGTACACATCATTTTGAGAGAGACACACCGTAACATTATAGCATGGTCTGATTCAAAGTAGTGTGTCCTAGTAGAATTAACGATTCCATGGGAGGAGGTGCATGAGTGAAAGAAAAACTGCTGTAATCCAACTGCATGGAAAAGGGATGGACATGTGCTACACATTGAGGTTGGGTGCCATGGATTCCTTGGATGATTAGTCGTTTCTTTCCTTAAGGTGGGCGTCACTGGCCCACCTTGAAAAGCGCTGGCTTCATATCATCTCCAGACCACAGCTCAACAGTAGAGTTGGATTTAGTCAAGATCCAAAATAGACAAAGTTAAATAAAACTATGCTTGCAACACAAACTTCCAACATGAAACATGGCTGTTTACCTTCCATTCTACATCATTAAAAATGGTCACTACAAGCGCATTGTGTATTGGTTAATGATCAAAAGCAAGCACTTTTAACATTTTGAAAATCTCAGTTGCAGTTGTAAAAAGAAATCACAAGAGACAGACACATTTAAAAAACAAGAAACAATACCCTGTCCGATGACACCAAGGGTGGCAGTACTGCCTTAACCACCAAAACTGTTACCTCTTGGTTCGTAGGTATCACATATGCTTTCACTCGTATGTAGAAAATTGGAATGTTTGGTTTCTCAGCATTTGTCAATTTATTCGTACTTATTTTTCTAGAAATTTCCATTCTACAGTTTAGGCAGTTTAAAGGGAGACCAGTAGCAGGATTGGGGGGGGGGGTCTAAAGATTGCAATTTCCTTTTAAGAAAGAAACATTAAATGTCATTCATTACAAAAAAAAGAAAACAAGACGTTATTAAATAACTGGTTTATTTTATTCTCTTCATCTCCAAAACAACAAATGTGTTGGTCAACTCTGTAAAAAGAAATGCTTGCAATTTGGTACCAAAATGAAGAGATGATTTCTATACCCCCCTACACACACACACACTCTCTCTCTAATTGCAGCCTAATCCTTAAATTCAATATCTACAAATGTCTCCCCCCCCCCCACAACATGCTTAAAAAAAAGAAAAAAAAAAAAAAAAAAAAAAAAGAAAGAAAACAGCAACCGAAACCTCCAACTGGCTTGAAAGTTGCTTTTGTTTTGTTTTGTTTGGCAAAAAACCACTTGTGCCATTTGACTTTATAGAATCAGTTTTTTTTTCCCAGAGAATAGAAGAAAAGAACAAACTTGACAGAAAACTTAATTTGAGACAATAAATAAAATTGTTTCTTTATTCATTTCTGGAATGGGGAAATTGATTTCCTTGGATCGGGGCTGGTGCTTTTAAATTGAAAGATACAAATTTAACATAAGTAGATGAGGATTGTTTGGTTGGGAGAGGACTAAATAAAAAGTTATCATTGAGATGCATACATGCATACATGCATACATACATACATACATACATACATACATACATACATTTTTTTTTTTTTTAAATCTTGGCACAAGAAATAAGGGGGTGGGGACAGGTTTTCTCTTTATGTCAAGTAGAAACTAAGCAAATTTGTCCATAAAAAATTTGAGATACAAGCTAAAATTTACAGAGACTTTAAAAACTTAGATGCTAAGTTTATGTGGCCATAATGGGATTACAGACGACTTTTGCCTACCAGTTCTTAAAATCCTGAAACAAACAAAAACAATTCATATAAAGAATGTTCACCATGTCATTTAACTTTGACATCTCATTGCCTCATAAAGGAAAGATTTCTTTTGACAATGAGGCTAACTTTTTGTTTTTTGTTACATCTTTCATAAACTAAGACCTTATATGGTTTTATTTGAATGCAGTTTACTAACAACCACCCCCATCCATGGTGTTTGTTCTCTTTGGCTTTCTTATGGGGGGAAGAGTTATTAAACAGTACCTGAAGAAATTGCTTCATGAAATCTTCTAAGTTAATGGTGAAAACTTCAATTCTACTGACCAACAATGGCAGAAATTCAACAGAATTTGGTGATCATAATAAAATAACAATTCAATAAAGGAGTCTCCAAAAACAACAGGCAACCCACCCCCAGCAATGGACAAACAAATGTTAACTTTATACCCCCACCATGCCACACCTTAATGTCTATTTCAGAAAGAAAAAAGAAATTCATGTTTGTGGCTTGTAATAATTTGTTTTTTGTTCTTTTTTAAAAAAAAAAGCAAAGGACAGCAACCGAGCGTTGGACAGTGATTGAATTCAATTCCTATTTAAGCAAAACTTTTTGTCAGCTGATGAATTATTTCCAGATTCAATCCAGAAAAAAAACATTCATTTTCAGGCATTGGAATTTTGGACATTTTTTTTTTTATTTATTTATTTAATAGAAATCACAATTTGTTTCTTAAGGCAAATTAAAAAAAAAAGGTTTTGCTGCTAAAAAGATCAACAATAATTGATGCTGAGTATCATAAAGAGAATGTTGGGCTTCTTTGGAAATTTTTCAATGAAGGGAGGGTTTTTTTGTTTTGCATTGGATGCTAACAAAATTAAACTTAATTCCCCACACCACCTTTTTAAAATTTAAAAAAAAAAAAGAAAATCCCCATTTTGCAAACTGAGCCAGACTTTCACAATTTGTTTTGGGTGGAGAATTCTTTATTTCTGAACAAAATTGATTTGAGAAAATTTTGGACAAAAAAATTCAACACCTGACCTTAAGATAGGATTATTTTATTTTTGGGGGGGGGGGGCCGGGGGTTAACTTTCACACCAATTGGGGACAAAATGTATGGCTACATTGACTCAACTACAATCTAAAAAGTGACTGTGTAAATGAGTGGGAAGATAAGCAAGTGTCATTTTTAACCTTTGTGCCTACAAAAAAAATAAATAGCATGTCAGAAAGGACAGTTTTTTCCCATGCCACTGCCATTATTTTAACAACCGTCACGCCCTGGCAGTGTTTTTTTTTTTTTTTTTTTTTTTTTTTTTTAAAGTGATGATTAGAATTGTAATAAAATGTAAATGTGATGAAAGTGAATTTATACTTTTTTTTTTTTTGTTTTTTTGAAAATTTGCAACAAATATTAAAAATATTAGATTATTTACAAGAAAAATTTGATATTTACATTCTAAATATTAAAACAATGCAATATTTATCATTTACCAATTTATGAATGTGAAAACAATTTATTCAAACATTTACTAAGTTATTAAAATATCTGGACCAACTTATAAGGAATTCCTTATTTACTATTTTATAAAGTTTAAATAAATTGGCAATTAATCAATTTTTTACCAACCATTTCAATAAACAATCTAATAGTATTTTTGTTGTCAATTCTCAAGAACAAAGAATCTATAATTCACTTTCACTTGTTTAGGTTTTATTGCAATTCTAATCATCGCTTTTGTAAAAGAATTAACATTACCGAGGAGTGAAGGTAATTAAAATAATAGTGCTGTCAAGGAAAAACCCATCCTTTTTGACAAACCGTTTTTTATAGGCACGAAGATTAAATATTGCCAGTAAGTGTTTGTGTATCATTTTTTTTCCCCTTTCATTTCAGGAAAAGATGAACATTCAGTTATATTTACAATTACTTTACACCATAATTTAAGTTTTTTTTTTTTTTTTTGTTTTTTTAAAAATTGCTTTTTCATACAAAGTACCATTTCCTTCTTTTACTTGCAACTTCACATTCTCTGCCTTTATGTTTTGTTATAATTTCTCATTGAAAATCTGAAATTTTTCAGTTTTGAATATGAAAAACCCAGACATAACTGCTTTTTATTTATCATTTCTGTCAGAATAAAAAAAAAAGTCATTAACAGATTGCATTGATGAAAAATGTTTTATATTTAAAAAAAAAAAAAAATTATATATATATATATATATATATATATATATATATATATATATATATATATATGGGGGCAAAATTTATAGCAATTCAATACTTCCAGAAAAAAAAAAAAATTTCAATTGAAGAAAAGAAAAAAATCCTTCATAATTGTAAATCAGCATCCATTTTGGATATTTGAGATTATTTTAATACAAATGAAAAAAAATATTTAAAGCAATTTGGAGTTTTTCAGGTAAAAATTTATCTTCAAACAAAAAAAAAAAAATCTAAACCTCAACGATCAGCTGTGGGTGATGCTCATTGCACTGGAAATAAAATGTAGAATTGCTAAGATTTTACAATTTGAGTGAAATTTATTGTGGAAGAGTGAACTGGTAAACTTTAAACACTTCCTGATGACCAATAGGGAACATGACCAATTCAAATAACTGAAATAGCCCCAAAGCAAAAATATCTGACACATTAAGATTCAAATTGCAATTTCTTTATAATGGAATGAATTGTGATCAACTGTTGATCCAGAAATTTATTTTTGGGAGTTTCAACATATGAAAATCACATCCAAAATTTTAAAGAATCCTCAGGGATTTTTTTTTTTTTTTTTTTTTAAACTCCTCCTACCACAAAAATTACAATAGATAAATAAAGTGTGAGATTATATAACAGACTGACAATTATTTTAATATATTTTCTGTTTATACATTATTTTTATATACATTTATTTAAGTAAATGCTGTGTTTATGTTTTCAGTCCGGTAAATGGAGTTAATACTGTTTATTATAACCAAGAGCATTTACTTAAATATTTGTATCTATAAAAATAACATAAACAGGAAATATGCTAAATTCTCTCTCTCACATTATATAAAGTATGTACCTCCACTAATTCACTGGAAAAAAACATCATGGCATGAAAAAAAAAAAAAAAAAAAAAGGCCCCAAACTTAAACGATTTGACAAGAGAACTTTGTTTTATTTTATCATTAAGAGAAAAGAGCAAAGAACTTTTTTATTATATTTTGTGCATCAGCACCTTTTTTTTTTTCCAGGTGAAAAACACATTGATTTGGAAATTCTTGCAAAAATCAAATAATTGTTGGATTTTAATGAAACTTTCAGGACTTATTCACAAATGAATGAAATCATTTTAAGTTTTTTTTTTGTTTTTTTTTTTAGAAAATCTTGGTAAAAATTTTAACATGTTACTTAATTTCATGAAATTGAGAAATTAAATTTTAAATTCACAAATTTTTTGTTTTATTAGTTAAAAGCAGGACTTTGCTCTGAATTGTAAAATAAAAAATGCAATAAAATATGACATTAATTAGAAAAACTTTTAATTGCTTTTATAAATAAAAGTTATTAAGTATGCTATTGTCTTAAGAAAAAAAAAATTTTTTTCAATGAATAAATGAATTTTTTCTTCAAGTATTGTTTTTATTTTTTTTTAATTTTAATTATAATTTATAAATCTTTTAAAATTCAGCATTACTTTCAGCTGGTTAGGTGATATTGTTATTAAATGAAAACTATATTTACTAATCAAAAACTGAAAAGCTTAATACAAAGTATTTTGCTACAAGATTTTTAAAATAATTTTAAATTTTTTTATGTATATAAAATTACATAAATTGCACCTGTATGAAAGTATGGTTGACCATACATGACATAATCAGAAAATATAGAGCAATGACTATAGAAAATTTAAATTCAACATTCCTAAAATTAGATTACAGAGAATATTTTCCAACATTTTTAAGATTACTGAGTACTTAAAAATTACATAAAAATGTGCTCACCTATCATTTTTTAAATTATGTTTTAACAAGTAAAGCTGCTGTAGAACAACAATAAACATGTCAACACCTTATCACCTGTTAAGTGGTCTATGAGTGACAGATGACAAGCATAAATTACTGCTACTGTGTGTTTTAAAAATCCATTTCTCTGTTATTTTAAATATTTTCAGATTGGATTAGTTATATTTTAAATCAGCTAATATTCCTCAAAGTTTCAGACAGGTATAATTTTTGGAAGATTTTTAAAACCGAGAATTCACTTTTGTTTACAAATGTGTCAAAAATGATTGATTTTAAACGATTCTCTGAAAGTAACCAAATTTAAGATTCCAATCAATATAATTTCTATTTGATAATTTCTATTTGAAATTACACCAGAATATTTTGCTTACTGGAAATTGTAAATTTAATCGTTTAGTTTTCAATTAAAGCTAAAATGAAAGCTTCAAGAATGCTTTTTCATTTTTTTAAAATTTGTTTTAAACCTTACTTAACAAAACTAAGTGGAGGTACTTAATATATTTGTGTGTGCGTTTTCATATCTGAGACAAAAATGAAAAACTGGTTCCAAAATAATTCAATCAATTTGGTAAACTTAATATGCAAATAGAAAACACTTGATGAAAATACTCAGTCATTGCACTTAATAACACACTACACCCACCCTACATGTGAAGATCACAGATTTTACAAGTATAACAAAAAGATGAACCAGGTTTCATGCAAATAAAATAATAAATAGAAATATTTTTCGGCTACTTGATACAAGACTGATCACAAGGGGCATAGAATCATATTTAACCAAAATGAAGGACACCACCTTTAAATTATTTTTCAGCTATGGAAGCAGTGAATTGCTATAAAAGTGAAATTACAATACTGAAAAGACATTTCAAAAGCACTTTCTTCTTAAAATATCTTAGCTCCAAAATATAAAAAAAATTTTTTTTAATTAAATCAGATTTACACAAAGTTTATGATTTGAGTGAATTTTTTTTTGGGGGGGGGGGGATTTTGTTTTTATAATTTTCAATGAATAAACCAAAAAATAAAAACCCAATGATTTGTGAAAAAAAATTGACCCTTAAAGCAACTGGGACTCAACATTTTATTGTAGGGTGAGAAAAGGAAACAAACAAGATTGGAAATAAACGACCACCATAAAGTTGAGAAGGCGTCTACTGATCACTTTCCTCACCTTGGTTAAACTTTGGAATAAAAATGGGACAATTCCAAGGAAAATACAACTGATCGAAATGATTTCAAAATATACACAACAGAATTTAATAAATCCAACTTAAAGACACACACACACACACACACACACACACGAGCCCCCACCAGGATTGGGATTAACAAGCTGGACACACAAGCCGCTATTAATATTTGATCATGATTTTCACAAGGCGCTCCACAAATATGACCATTTACCAGGCTAAGTTTAATAACCATTAAAATGCACACTATAGACAAGGGTAATCTTGTAGAGTTTGTTACAGGCCAACATCAGACGAGTGAAAACTTCTTAGGAGTGAAAGAATTCACGGACATCTTTGAAGTGGAAAATGTTACGTGTGAATAGAAGAAAAGCCAAGAGTACAAAATCAATGAAAAGAGTTAATGTGATAAAGGGTCTGTGTCAAAGTCAACAATTCGCTCACGTCTGTGTTAGTTTTTGGATCACAATTGAATTTAGAGACGCTCTGTGCACCCGAGTTGGATCTTTTTCTTCTTAGTTTCTCGCCAATTTGGAGTCAGATGAAATTTAATTCAATGTGAACCATTTGCGACCAAGACTAGATCAGAGGCAAAAATCTTCGTTTCAAGTAGATTTAAATGATGACATTTCCGCTGAGAACTGCACAATTATGGTTGCATGCGTTAACAACCATGACAGGAAAAATGCAAAACAAATAAACTTTTGCCACTTGGCCAATCAAAATGGCACCAAAATCAGAAACTACAAATAAATGTCGTTATGTCAGAGAAAAATGATTTTTTTAAAACTTTTTATTTCCAGATCATAATTAACATCAAAGATGATGACCCAAGAGGATAATTTCTTTCACTTTTTCTTTCACTCACATTATGAAAATCCATCTTTAAAAATTTCTAGTTTTACAGCTTTGTACAAGACAAACAGGAATTAATTATACATATGGTTGTGTGTGTGTGTGTGCTTATACACGCACACACTTGCTATTTCTGCCACATTGTGCAAAAAAATAAATAAATAAAAAACTTTAATCTTATTTCTCATTCTGACAAAAGCTTTATATATATATATATATATATATATATATATATATTTTATACACACACACACACACACACACACACACACACACACACACACACACACACACACACACACACACACACACACACACACACACACACACACACACACACACACACATACATACATACATACATACATACATACATACATACATACATACATACATACATACATACATACATACATACATACATACATACATACATACACTTTTTTAAGGGAACTTTTTTTTCCCTTTTTAATAAAGACAAATCTCAAATCAACCAAATGTGGCTAAAATGTCTTCATTTGTAAATCTCAAGTTGATTAAGTTGTTCTATTCAACACAAATAGAATGTTTTGTTTTTTTTTAAATTAATTGAATTAAGATTTGGAAAACTTTCTGACAGCCTAACCCAGAACCCTGCCAGCCAAAATGAAAGAAAAAGTTGGTCAGAATCCAAAGGTTTTTAAAAAGAAAAAAAAAGTCCTTTCACAGTGTGACACCAATGTAAATATGACTTGGAAACCAGTTGTTGTTGGGTTTTTTAGTGGGGGAGGGAAGATTTTATGCAGTAAAAATTTACATACATGATGCTCATAATGCTTTTGAATGTCAATAAATATATCTTTGATATTACAAGACACTGTATGATGAGGATGGGAATCAAAACACTGAAATATCACGATTTCTCAGTGGTTAAGCCAATTCCTTAATCTAAATTCTGATTACAAAAAGATGATCACCATTTCTTCATTAGATGGGGGGGGGAGATAAATAAAAAAGTAATTCTGATTAGAAAATACCAACCACACATACACAGTCGGTAGGGAAGGGAAGAGAAGTTTTGGGCAGAGACAAAAGACAATCCAAGATCACATGTGAAAGAATAAGCACAACAACAACGACAACAATGTCTAACCTAAGAAAGAAGATGCGAGGAATTGGGAGATGCTCTTTTCTTCAGGCACAGGAATTTCACACATTCTTTTTTGCATACAGGTTTTATACAGATTCGGAGTGGGAGGCCTGACACTGCAATGGCTAACTGCCCTACCCCCAACCCCTTTCGCTCCTGCCTGGCAGCTCCAGCCTCAAGTATTGTTGCTGGCCGGTGTTGTAAGGCTGGTTGAAGTATCAATACTTGCATCTGTATCGCCATCGCCTTTCTCGCTTCCATTTGAAGTGTCTTCCTTGGAGGTAGACAGTTGGGGTGTGGTTGGTGCTGGAGGGCTTGGGAGTGGGGCTTTTGGGTGGTCACCATCGGCATCAGCATCATCAGCATCGGCTTCAGCATCAACCTTCATGATGTGAGATGGTGTCAGTTGTGGGGAGATGGAGTCACTCACTTCTGCAATGGTTTGAATCTCGTCCTCAGGGGGTTTAGCTAATTCCGGTTTGGCTTGCATATTTCGAATGGCATCTTCCCAGGCATGGAGACACTGAACAGAGCAAAAAACAACAAATACGTTAGACGTAATACATTTTCAAACATTCTTTCCAAAAAAAAAAATAAAATAAAATAAAAAAAATAATAAAAAAAAAATCTTTGACAAACACCTCAATAAGGGATAGTGTCAAAAAGGACTATTTCCCATGACACGCCTTTTTTTAACTACCCTCAGTTTTTGGCAATGTTCATTGTTTTAAAAAGCAATGATTAGAATTGGAATAAAACCTAAACATATGATCAAAGTGAATTTATACATTTTTTTTTTTGCTTTTAAGAATTTACAACAAAAATATTAAACTCTAAGTTTCTCAAACTCTTCTCTTCATCTTTCCAATATTCTGATATGGCTATATTGTGACGAAAGACATGACTTACCTTAGAATTCAAAATGAGCGCAAATGTGTCTTGCCTGCAAAGTGATGAGAAAAAGAAATATGGCTGCTATTGAAGGCGCAATTTATGCACACCTATCTCGTCTAAAATGAGACGATATTTGTACACATGCAAATTTTGGCCGTATTGGAATAGCATAAAAAGCGGGGTGCCAGCAGCACGACAGAACCGAATTCATTCGGTGGACAGCGTGCAATAGTGCTAGACATACAGATTGACAGACGGACAAAGAGGAAGTCGAAGTAAGCACGGCTGAGCTGGTGTCTGTTTCACAACCGCCCAGTGTAACAGCTGAGAAAGGCAGCCACACAATCCATTTCCTTGAGGCAACCAAAAAAGAAAGAAAGAATAGCTGACCTACTGGCGAGCACCACACTGCACTTTTTGACCCCCGCCTCTCATCACCATTTTTTTTTTCTACATATATTCTGATATGCCTATATCCTACATAGACTCATAATCTGTACTTACTTCCCACTACTCTCTCCTACGTCCATGCAACAACATCATTCAGTAACCCTCTACCCTGAGTAGCTCTTGGGCCTTGTATTAGGTGAACATTTAAAAAAAAAAAAAAAAATTTTTCCTTTAATAAATTTCTTTTGATGAGTAAAAATATTTTCCCACTAATTAAAGAAAATTTAGGAAAGGTAAAATAACAAAAAAAAAAAAAAAAACCCATATGCAACATATCCATTACCAAGACCAAAGAATATATTGGCTGGAATATAAGCTAAACAAGAAAGATAACGTCTAAAAAGATTTATGGAATAATGATTCTTGATAAAATCGAACAATGATTCTTTGATAAAATATAAAAAAGAATCTGCAATGTTACTGGTCCTGACACAGCATCTCAGCTTCAGTCACTTTCTAACTGCCGTAATGTAGTTTCCCTGTGTCTTTTCTATGCTAATTGCTCTGATGAGCTTTTCTCTTTGGTACGTAGACTTCATGAAGCACAGTACTAGATTGGCAGTTAGGTCTCATTATTTTACAGTTGAAATGGCTAGTTGTAACTGTAAATTTCATGCTAACAGTTTCTTCTCTGGCACTTTCCACTTGTGGAATTCTTATGGATACTTGCTTACCAAGTTAACTTTAATCTTGAGAAAATTAAATGCAATATCAATTGTTATCTTCTTTTATTGTTCTCTCGTCTCAATAACATTTTTCTTTTTCTCATATTCTTTCACATTTGGTAACCCCCCTTGTATCTTAGTGGCTTTAATGCTTTGCCTGGGATGAAATGAGTACCCCCACCTCCAAAAAAAAAAAAAAAAAAAAAAAAAAAAAAAAAAATTCATCTTGACAGTAAAAGATCATTTAAAATAATCTCAAATTGTCTCCTTCAAAATATTAAACGAAAAAAAAAAAAAAGAAAAGAAAAGCAGCAAACCACCTTGAGCAAGTTACTTTACCTTTTCATAACGTTCAATCTGTTTGTCAGCGAGTGCAATGAAAATTTCCCTCAAGTCCCTATGTTTGGTTTTATGCCATCGTTCCATGTCAGCCTTGAGATCTGCATTTGCACAAACTGACTTGTCATTCAGAATTTCCACGCTGTGTGTCAACTGAAATTTTTAAAAAATGAATATTAAATGTCAGAATGAGAAAAGAAGTAAATAAATGCAAGCAGCAGGCAGCGTGTAATACAAATGCCATCAGAAAGGTTTTCCAAACAAGAGAAATGCTCCCAAAAATCTCAAAAAGGTTGAAATTAAAAAAGTAATTATCAGCATCGCTACTTAAAAGGAGAAAGTGACAAGGAGCACTGCAGGCCATAAACTATATAGCGTGATGAGTAGGGATCGCTTGCTATCAATTCTGTCATATTTTCATCTTGATAATTCAACGGCAATACCCAGAGACACCCCCCCCACCTGCCCCGGAGTTGAAAAAGACTTCAAAATAGAATAATTTGTTGAAACTATTCTCCCACTTTGGCAACGGTTACTCCACTCCCACTGATGAAATAAGTTGGGATGAAAGTATGATCGCTTTCGAAGGGAAGATGGATCTCATCCAGTTGATGCCCAAGAAGCGATCAGAATGGGGAATGAACGCCTGGGCACTTGTGGAAGCAAAGACTGGCTACCTTTATAATTGGAAACTGTAATTAGGGAAAGAAACAAATACTAAAAACACACCAAGTGTTACACATAGGATAGTCACATCACTGGCTTGTTTACTTTACAACTGTGACGAGGTTATTTACGTGGACAATTTTTTTTACTTCACCCGAGTTGTTTGCCGAGTTAACTGAGAATGGCATGGGTGCATGTGGCACCCATCGGACAAATTGCTGGGGTCGTAGGGGTCCTGCTGAAATCAAGAATGCAAAACTCAAGCCAAATTACCCCCCCCCGTCGCCGCCACTTACCAAGTCTCTTTATGTCCTGCTGGGAAAGCAGTTGGTCAACCTGCTTACTACCTGCTACTCTGATCAGACCTTCAGGAAGGAAGTTTGGTCGAAGCATGACCATGCTCGTGTCATGGCCAAGCCCTGCACCATCAAGAGCTACACTAAAGACATGGGAGGTTTGGTTTGGTTTGTTTTACGGCATATCAACACCTCAATGGGTTATTTAATGCTGACAAAATTTTTATTGCTGGTAATGTTTTTCTTCAAAAATCTATTTCTGGGAATATTTTTTCCTTGAAGAAATCTATAGCTGGTCATATTTTTTTCCAAAGAATGTATAGCTGTTTGTATTTCAGGTATTTTTTTTTAAAGTATTGCTGATAATAATTTTTCCTTCAAAAATTATTGCTGGTAATAATTTTTTTTATTACAAAGTTTTTCTGGTATTAAAACCTATTTTTACACAAGTTTGTGTGTTAACTATTTGCCCATAGCTGGGACCCTAACAGGTGCTACCACCCCGGATCAGGGTGGACCTGGGAACACCAGCAATTAAGAGGTGGTTCAATGCGCCTCAGAACCTCCTGATCAGAGGCCTTGCTGCTGGATGTAGTTTATCGTCTTACCCAGGATGGAAAAACATGGGAGGAGTTGATCACTCTGGGAAGAAACTATTTTTTTTATTGCTGAGCGCAAGTTGTTGATGTGGTGGAAGAAAGCTTTTAACTTATTTGAAGGCTGCTTTTGTAATTCTTGGGTGATTTGTAGGGCATTAAACCCCAGTCAAACAACAGCCAAGAAATTCCACCTGAAGATAGTGCATGGACTTCTTGAAGGGTATCAGCCAACTGTGAGTTCTTGCCAAGTAAGGTGCCCCAGAAACAGTCCAAACAGGCTGGTTAGGGCAAAGCACTAAATCACAATAAATTCCAAGCATGTCAGCAGTGGAAGGCCCTCTGCACCAGACTGTGTGGTGTGCTCCAGCAGAGACAAAAAGAGGCACCAAACTACCTATGTGTGCCGGTGCTGTCAGGTTCCCATGTGTCCCTACACCTGCTTTGAATGCTATCATATTCTAGCCAACTACAAGGTGGATTGTGTGCCTGGCTTACACAATCAACAAGTAAGCTTCTTAATAAAATATAAACTTTTATTTTTAGTTCCTGTGTTTTATTTTATTTTATTTTTTTTTTTTTTTCAAACTTTCTTATATGTACAGTAAACAAAATATGTCTACATTTTCTACGTCCTTTCATGCAAATATCCTGAAAATATTATAACAATATCTCTAAAACCCTAAAAGTTACAGTGCTAGTAATATACCCACCATTCAAAAACTTAGCCCACCCAAAATTAATGTGCATCCAGGGGATACAACTCCGAAAGTCAGTGTGGAGTTGTAAAGGTTAAAGTGAATGTTTGTCAATATGGAGGACATGAAGTGACACAATTATATCCTCTATAACTTACCTGACTTTTCAACTAATCTGATGAATATTTGCAAGCGTTCCTATACTAAAATTTTGGAAAAACCCATAACATTTTTGCTCTTGTATATAAATACTTGTTACAAAATAAAATCCTTGCATTTGCCTTGATAAATTCCCTCAGAGGATGAAACACACTGATGAAGAAAAATTTTTCTATTGTCTTTATTGATATTGTCCTTTTACAGGTCTCTACACTCTAATCTGAAATCATTATAATCATGTCTAGGAGGATGCTGAAAAGTACTTTTCCACATTTCAATGATCAAACAACAGAATTTTGATGAGAAGGCTTAAAGAAACTCAAAAATGATGAGCCAAATGCATTGAAATATGAGCGGAATATGTGGAATGGCAGTATTGATTATTTGATTGATTTGTTTTTTATGATTTATCAACCTTTTCTAGGTTATGTAAAGCCGGAACATCTTTTGAATGGGAGGAATTCTTTTTTGTTGTTTTGCAAGTAAATATTGCATTAACAATTTCTTTTAGAATAAAAATGATTTTTCCAGATACAAGTGATACTATTTAACCCATAGCCATGGGAAGAGATAGATTCATACCTTTCCAAAGGGTTTTTGTGTGTAAGTAAATATAACAAACTTGACTGGAATTCAAACTGCTCTCCAATTTCTCACCCCAAGCTGATATCCATTGCACCAGCTGCAGACTGGCAGTATGGGTCAGGGTTATTCTCCTTTTATCACACTCACTCACACACACACACACACACACACACACACACAGAATTCCCGTGGGTGTGGTGAGGAAGGAGGGCGAGATGGTTGCCAACTCACTAATATGACATCAATCTATCCAGCCATCAGAGCAACAGTAGTTGGGCTCATAGCACCATTGGTAACTTCACAACCCTTTTGTTGGCGGTAGATAGTGTATGCTTCACTAGGGTTACATATAGGTTTGAATTACAGTTGGCTTTCTCCTAGACCAGTTGGCAACCAAGTCCAAAGAGGCTAGTCTGTTCTACTATCTAACCCATAGCTGGAGGGAAAGAGATGGCGTTATACCTTTCCAAAGTATTTACACAAAGTTGAATGTAACAACAAGTGACTGGATTTCAAAATCAGTTTGTAGAGTTCTTATTCCAGGCCACTGTTACACCGACCTGCACATCTAAAGCAACAGATGATGTTAAGATATCAGCAATGCCTGTCGAGATTATAGTCATGTACAACACTGCAACATATACGAGTGATACATTTCGGTTTTCCTTCTCATATAGAGAGACCTTATCAAAGGCTTAGGACCATCATTCCCAGTTGGTTAAATTCACACCTGGACACCAACCACGGTATTTCTATGATGTGTGTGTGTGTGTGTGTGTGTGTGTGTGTGTGAATATTTACAGGTCTTCCAGACCACCAGTTAACTTGCAAACTTTCCACAAATGTGACAGGAATTGTTAGTATTTAATGTCATTTTGTAGTTGATCAATATTCTGGTACAATGACTTCACACACAACTCAATTTTCCTGCTCTATCCAAGCAAAACCAACTGCAACTATCACAGGTGGCGTCATACCAGTCATCCACACACACACACACACACACTTATATTAGGGTTACTTAAAAAATATAGCCCCTCCTATTTTATTATGTTGATCCACAATATCATAAGCCGATGTTTGTGGTATGGCAGAATAGGTTGAACCCTCCTAACCCATCTTTTTTTTACTTTTTTTTTTGCTTTTTGATATCTATCAGTTGAGCAGTACTCTGGCAAAATGGCATCTGATAAAAAATGCATACAAAGCAGGAGTCACGGAATTCCTCCAAACAGAAAAAGAAAACTACATTCATTGACTGTCGTTTAATGCTTATGGAGACTAAATTGTGAAAATATAATCACAGTTAAGTGGTGGGTAATCATTGGCAACAGTGATAGAAAGAGTGAGTTGACTATCAGTGTAGATTTCACAAATAGATTGCATCATGGTAACTCCGTGGAGAGAATAATGTTATAGCATAAAACTTGCTCACTCCAGTCGTGTTACTTCACTCCCTGAATTTGTTATAGCTTCCATGGAAATAAATACATGGCGTTACTTTTGGAGCAGCTAAGGAATTTGGATTACAAAAGAATCAGGTGCCCCTGGAAATTTGGAATTTTCTTTTCAAACAAAGAAGCAATAAACAAATACCTCTTCAATGGTTTTTTCCAATTTCTCTTGCTTCTGCTGCTTCACATCATCCGGATCTTTACCCAGGAATGCACCAAGGGAGAAGGATTGGTCAGACACCATCACCTAACACAGACAGCACCATGAGGGAAATGTGAAAACATGCAACAACAAATGATGCAATCAACACAGGTTTTTAATGTTTTCCTCTTCAATTCAATCATCATCATCATCTTATCAAAGTTTCTATTACAAAAAACTGACGTTGATTTTATTAACACTTATTTCTGACACTGGACAGACATTGTGTTGAGATTCATTTCAATCAATTCAACATTTTATAAATCTGTACAAGATGGCGTGGAAAAGTTTTCAGTCAGTTTTTGGGGAAGTAGGCCGAGTCAAAAATGTTTCATTATCCTTTCATACAGGGGTTGGACAAAATAATTGGAACAGGTGCAAATTCCATTCCTATATTTCAAAGACCTATTATATTAAGAACTTTAAAACTTCATAATTGCAGATTATATCTAATTTAAATATGTTTATTTATCTAATTTACTGTCTTTGTCTTATTTATTTTTAGAATTTAGTCAAATTTAAGCTAAATGCGTGATCTCTCCGAGTTTAAAAAAGGGCAAATTGTTGGAACTCGCATGACAGGAGCCTCGATCACTAAAGTTGCTGAACTGTTTAGTTTTTCAAGAGCTACCATATCAAGAACTATGATGCAATTTGAGAAACAAGGCAAAACCTCTAGCAAGCATAGCAATTTGGGCTGGACTTGCAAACTTACTGACAGGGATCGATATGCATTGAAATGCAATGTGGCAAAAAATCATCGGACTACTGCATCCAAAGTGAGTACTGAGTTAAATAATCATCTGAATAGTCCAGTTTCTACTAAAACTGTTTGCTGTGAGCTCCATAAGGTTGGATATCATGGAAGAGCCGCTGTGAGGAAACCTCTTCTCTCCACTCGCAACATTCGAAAGAGGTTGAAGTGGTGCAGAGATCACAATGCCTGGTCTGCAGACCAATGGAAGCAAGTCATATTCTCAGACGAGTCCAGATTTTCTCTTTTCCCAACTTCAGGGAGAGTTTATGTGGAGGCAGCCCAAAAAAAGTTTACAACCCTGACTGCCTTCTTCCAACAGTGAAGCATGGAGGTGGATCAGTGATAGTTTGGGCCGCCATATCATGGAAATGTCTTGGTCCAATAGTTGCTCTGCATGGTAGAATCAACAGCAAAGATTACCTGAACATTTTGGGAGATCATGTTCATCCAATGGCCAAGACTTTATTCCCCGATGGTGACTGCATCTTCCAAGACGATAATGCTCCAATACATACTGCTCGAGTGATTAAGAATTGGTATGAAGAGCATGAAAGTGAGCTAGAACACATGGAGTGGCCTCCCCAATCTCCAGATATCAATATTATTAAACATTTGTGGTGCATTTTGGAGCAACAACTTAGGAGCCACTATCCTCCATCATCGTGTCTTAAAGAGCTGGAGCAGGTGTTAATGGGAGAATGGCTGAAAATTCCTCTGGATGAAGCCAGGAAGCTGTATGATTCCATTCCGAGACGTATTAAAGCAGTGTGTGAGGCTAAAGAAGGACCAACTCCATATTAAATAAATTTTCTTTGAATTTAACAAGTGTTTCAATTATTTTGTCCACCCCCTGTAGATATGAATATGTAGACAAAATGAATAGGCAGTAAAACAACCAATCAGAAACTGTAACAGCAAGGGAGGCAACTCTAAACACAATTTAAATTACATTCCACTGAACACTGTGTCAGTTTTGTATACAAATCAGTTTTCACAATAAAATTATTATTAAATAACCGATAGTGGTAAAACTTTCAGGATATACTTATATTTACATATTAAATATACCAAATGAATTTCAGTTTATATTATCTGTTTTTATTAGAAGTATTTACATTTTATTTGGTGTTATGAGATTTTATAATGAAACTGTTTATCATATTGAAACAAACATACATACACAATATATATATATATATATATATATATATATATATATATATATATATATATATATATATATTAGGGAAAACGAGAAAGTGATAAAAGTTTTCATGTGACACATTTATGTTAAGAGAACTATGCATATGCATGAAAGAGGGGGGGGGAACTAAAAGCATTTAAATAAAAAAGGTTATATGAACACAAAAGGGATCTTTTACACAACACACAAAATGCATTATTTGCTCCCCATAATGAGATTGACCAGCTTTGATTTTTAAAAAATGCTACTCTAAGTAAAAGAGAAAACAATGCTTTAATCGCTTGAGTAAACCATCCAGAATAAATTTACATTCAGATTCTTACATTTCATCTTTCTTGACAGATTTTCTATTATCACAATATTTAAGAATGAAAGTGATGGAAACAAACAAAAATGAAACTAAATGAAATTGGCTAGACTATATACCTAAGCCATATTTAAAAAAAAAAAATGTAAATTTGTAATTTTCACCACCCCTTCTCCTTTGTGCACACATTTAGTTACATCAACATATACATCACTTTAGTCTGATTAAAGTCACATAAAAAAAAAAAAAAAAAAAAAAAAAACAATTTTTCCCTAAAATTGTTCTTGCTATATAAAAATTTACATATAATTTCTCTCTCTCGTTATATATATATATATATATATATAAAGCTTGCTATAATCTCAAAAGAGAAACGAGATAGAATAAAGCTGTTGACTGATGGGAACACAACATTGGAGAAAAAAAAACAGCAACATGCAAAAATGAAATTGAAACATTAAAAACAAGAAAAAAAAGATTTTAAAAAATGAAACTGGCTTTAAGAAAATCACAAAGAGATTTTAGAAAAATTAAAAGCTAATAAGGAAGAAACTTGTATTGACCAGAAAGAAAATATTTGAAGAAATTGTTATGAATATGAACAGAGAGAAAGCCTACAGAATAAGACGAACATTGTTTGCTTTAATGTATTTAGCCAAACTATCTGCTGTGAACTATATTTAGTTAGAAGTATTCGCTACTATTTCTCTAGTAGTTTTGTCTTCAAGGTGAGGCTTAATTTAGCCTCCAGCTGTATCAACTGCTGTTTATAAGGTTGGAGATTTGCATATGAATACAACACTATCACCTTTAAGTCGTATCACAAAGCAAAGCATTGTAATTTGAATGAAGAAGTACATGAAAATTGATTTTGCAAGTTATTTTTAGGCAATCAATGTAAAACATTAGATGAACATTATGGATGGACTACAGATTGGGTTTTTGATGGAAATAGTCAAACAACTTGACTAAGGAAACAGTGGAGATGCATATTAATGTTTTGTGCTGCTACTGTAGACAGTAAAATTACAAGTCCATTCAAGATGAACGTCTATACATATTCATGCATAGCTGTAAATTCTGGAAGGCAGTTTTTCATTCCAAATTCTTGCACTAGACTTGTTTTTTTAACTACAGAGTAAATTCGAGCATGACATTGCCTTGTCACACTCCATAAAGCCAACATACCATATCCACCAAATTAATAGAATGGTCCTCACCTTCACCAAATATTAATCTAATAAGAAATTTGCAGTCCATCATTAAAGGTGTAGACGAGAATGGAAATCAATATTCTAGCAAAAAACATGAGAAGCAAAAAAAACAAACAAAACACTGTAACAAGTAATGCTTAAATTGAAGCAATAAAAAAGTTAAGAAAAATCTGTTGTTGAAATATTGATGAAGGTTATAGAATATCAAGGAGCACAAATTAAAAAAATGATTTATTCATATGAGATTGTGCTGATCAAATATAATTTGTCAATTTTTTTGTATTTATTCATAAATAAATATTTATGTTCCAGTTAATTTGATTGTTTTAAAAACAAACTTAAAACTTTCCAAACAAGTATCAATATGTTAAAATGGGCATTATAGGCTGAAATTCACCTAAATATATTGCTCATAAATTTAAGGATATCTTGTAACTTTTATCAACATCAGTTGGTTAATACTAATTTTCTTATAATATTTTATTATAATATGATAATTAGTATTGGTTAATACTAATTTTCTTATAATATTTTCTTATAATATGATAATTAGTATTGGTTAATACTAATTTTATTATAAAATCATTGAATAAAATCTGACACAGAATTTACCTTTCTTAAACAATTCTACTTCCTCCAGACAAGAATTTTATTTTTGACTCTTATTATAGTTAAATGTTTATTGAGAGATGAATTCTGTTTTGTTTGTTAATATAGTCACCTGTTCTCTTTCGTCTTTCTTTTTATTGAGTTCATCGACTGTCCAATCATATTCTGCTTGGATTGCATCTCGGCGTCGAAGCACAATCTAGGAATAAACATGGGAGACAATCACACCAAACTTCTTCTACCAGTACATGGTTTTTTTAAGAAACGGGGATATTGAATTTTTTTTTCCCAATTTGATAAAACAAATGTCAAATATTTTTTTATTATGAAAACAGCTCCCCCCAAGAACTGCCTCTTACCAAACATTGTGCCCTTTATATATATATATATATATATATATATATATATATATATATATATATATATATGTATGTGTTTTATATATATATATATATATATATATATATATATATGGATATATATATGAAGAAATATAGTCTTAAAGTGTGCTATATTTATGGGATAAAGTGCTCAATATCAGAGATAGAGCGTGTGTAAATATAAAAGTGGACATGGAAGTCAGCACTTAGAGGTGACAGTCTGTTTCATGCTAGTGCAATCGTCAGGCAACTAGTGCTGTTATTTTTCTCGGCTATTTATATATAAGGGTCAGTGGTGCATTGTGGTAGTCTATTTTGGCGGTTACTTTTACCGGAAGTCGCTTATTTGTTTATTTATTTATGTCAAATTATTTTGCTTGTTTTTTTTTATTTAATTTTATTTTTATTTTTTATCTTATATATTATTTATTGGAATTTATTCTGTATATATCAATCCTATACTTGTGCGTGCGTGTGTGTGTATATATATATATATATATATATATATATATATATTCGTCTTTTTGTTTTTAGAAGCATATTTTTTTAATGTCCTTTTTCAAACCTTTAATGCAAAATGAACCAATATCTGTCTTTTGCTGATTTCACTAAACAAAAAAAAAAATTACACCCCCACCAGCTGAAGTTTATTTTACCTAATAATGGTGAAGTCGTTAACATGTTGGTCTCATAGACCATAAATATTAAATCTAAATTCAAGCTTTGCCACTCTCCCCACAAAACACACAGCCTCACCCCTGGTGCCAGACTTAATTATCAATACTGACAAATCTACTGGATTAATCTAATAGAATACCCTCAGCCCACTCACCATTTAAAATAATGTCAGAGATATTTACTTGGGTAAGGCAAATGGGGTTGGAGAGCAAAAACTGAATGCCAATTAGGAAGAGAATTCCTTGTAATTGTTTGCAAGTAGACTAATCAACGGCCTCCAGCCGATGGTCAAATAAAAAATTAATGATGTCAACTCTAGAAGATAATCCAACGCAAACACTCAATTATAATCAAATTTAATGGCTTAATTACTTTAGTTTTTTTTTTTCCTTTTACTTTGCAAACTTCATTAATTATAAAACTTAAAGACATCAAATTTACCTTCACAGCTTCTGTGTACAACATATACTCTTTGAGTGGTTGACAAAAGGCATCTTCTATTTCTTCAATCTAGTAAAAAAAAAAAAAAGTCAAACAATGAAAACAGAACAGATTGTATAATTAGAAATTATATCATTTCCTTCAAATGCTGTTTATACATTGTTTTTTAACTTTTTCAAATTTCAAAATAAGTTGTTTTAATCAGTAAATTTATCAAAGTTTGTTTTAATTTATTTATTTTTTAACCCCCGCCCCCCATACTTTCAAGTGTTGCTAAATTATTTGGACTAATATTAGGAGGTATGAGCTTAGGATCTAATGTCCCAACATTTGAAAGGAAAAAAAAAAAAAAAAAAAAAGCTTTGATAAATTTACCACTTATATAAAAGAACTCATTTTTAAATCTGAAAAAAAGTTTTAAAAATTGGATAGACAGAACTTGGTGATATTCAGCCAAACATGTTTGAAAGAATTCTTGCTGACTAAATACACCTTATTATATATATATATATATATATATATATATATATATATATATGTATATGTATGTATGTGTGTGTGTGTGTGTGTGTGTGTGTATGTATGTATGTATGTGCTATATTTATGGGTTAAAGTGCTCAATATTGGGGATAGAGAGTTTGTAAATATAAAATTGGACATTGAGGTCAACACCGAGGTGACAGTCTGTTTCATGCTAAATCCAATCGTCAAGCCATGTCCACTTATATATATATATATTATAATATAAACATTTTACATCGCTACTGTTGGAAGGAAACAAAGGGAGATAACTCCAAAGTATTGTAAGAGTTATCCCACTTGCTTTGGACATCGTGACGTCAGACGTCACGTGTGGCAATACAGAGAGAGATCCAAGATGACGGACCACACCAGGACACGTGTGGCAAACGTCTCTCCATATTTCACTAATTCTTTTGTAGAGTAGTATTAACTCAGTTTATCTAGTAATTAATAAAATGCTGTAAACCTAAAAACGTTCTTGGTAATTATTTCCAATCAACAAATGCATTGCTCGGTCCTCAGAACTCACGCAAACATAAGAGATTTGGCGACGAGATGAGATTACCTTTCTTCATTGGATATACCTCTTAAGTAAAATATCCTTTCTTCGTCATGGACCCTGCATCGTTGGAAAGAATTCTTAGAAGGCAACAGGAACAGTTTCTACAGGCACAGAACCGTCTAATTGAAACGTTAACGCAACAGTTTCAAACACAACTGACAACGAACTCAATAACCGAGTTTCAATTCGAACCGGAGACGAAACAGACATTCATAGCATGGTTTAGTCGTTGGGAAGACATCTTTCGACATGAATTTCACATGCAGGACGATGAATGGAAGTTACGCCTCCTACTACGGAAGCTTGGGTGTCGGGAACACCTACGTTATAAACAGTATATATTACCTAAACAACCGGGAGACTTCACATTTGCAGAGACTGTTGCACAGTTAACAAACATTTTCGGCGAGTTATCCTCTTGATTTAACACCTGCTATAATTGCTTAAAGCTGAAGACAGATGATAACGAAGATTTTTTTGCATACGCTGGGAAAGTGAATTCACAATGCGAAAATTTTCAGCTGAAATCGCTGACCGAAGACCAATTCAAATGCCTTATTTTTGTCGCTGGTCTACAATCCCCAAACGACGCAGACATTCGTATACGTCTTTTATCTATGCTCGATCAAGACAGAGACATATCAGTACAAACATTGACGCACTGGATATAAATCAGTATCCACTACTTGCACCGGAAGACTTATTCACAAAACTAAACGGTGGAACTTGTTTTGCAAAATTGGACCTTGCAGATGCATATTTTCAAATAGAAGTGGATGAAGATTCCAAAAATCTTCTCACGATTAACACACACAAGGGTTTATTCCAATTTGGCGCCTTCCATTTGGTGTCAAGTCAGCACCAGCAATTTTCCAGCAAACAATGGATACAATGCTCACAGGATTACCAGGAGTTTCTGCCTACATTGATGACATCATTATTACAGGCACAACCCCAGAGGAACTTCTACATCACTTAACTTCTGTGCTGGATCGAATTCAACAATATGGATTTCGCTTAAGGTCAGACAAATACAAATCTTTCCAAACTTCAGTTAAATACCTTGGATTTATATTTGACAAAAATGGCCGTAGACCGGATCCAGAAAATATCCATGCGATAAAGCAAATGGCAGCACCAACGGATGTATCGACTTTACGTTCTTTTCTGGGCCTCGTAAGTCATTATAGTTCTTTTTTACCAGAACTGCACAAGTTACGTGGACCTCTTAATAATCTTTTGCAAAAAGATACTAAATGGAACTGGTCAAATACATGTAAAGAATCGTTTGAGAAGATAAAATCCCTTCTCAGTTCGGACTTATTACTGACTCACTATGACCCATCCGTAGACATTACTGTGGTGTCTGATGCCTCAGATTACGGCGTCGGAGCTGTGATATCACACATTTTTCCTGACGGAAGCGAAAAAGCTATCGCGCACTCATCCAAGTCTTTGACACCCACCGAACGCAAATATAGTCAAATTGAGAAAGAAGCTCTGGCAATTATTTTCGCTGTGAAGAAATTTCACAAAATGTTATATGGTCATCATTTTACCCTGATCACAGATCACAAGCCGTTGATCAGTATATTTGGTTCCAAGAAAGGAATCCATGTTTATACAGCTAACCGGTTGCAAAGATGGGCCACTATGCTCCTGGACTACAATTTTTCAATAAAATACCAACCAGGCAGCAAAATTGGTCAAGCAGATGCGTTGTCCAGACTCATCTCTTCAAATCAAAAAGTACCGGAGGACAGAGTCATTGCAGCTATATCAGTTGAACCTGAAGTTGTCTCGGGACTTGTTTCCACAGTTAGAGCACTACCTGTCACATCAGAGATGATTCAAGAAGCTACAGCTGCAGACCCAATACTGCAGAAAGTCCTACATTTTCACTCCACTAGCTGGCCAAATATATGCACTGACCAGAAACTTCAACCATTTTTTCAGCGGAGATCATCCTTATCTGAAATCGATGGGATTCTACTTTTTGCTGAACACGTTGTTGTTCCATTTGAACTTCAAAATAGAGTTCTGAAACAGTTTCACTATGGACATCAAGGGATTAATCGGATGAAAGCCTTAGCACGCGGATACGTGTACTGGCCAAACATGGACAAACAACTAGAGGAACTTGTTAAGAGTTGTACCAAATGCCAACTGGTTGCAAAGTCTCCTCGGAAAACAACACTGTATTCATGGCCTACTCCAGAATCTCCTTGGTCACGACTCCATATTGATTTTGCTGGACCAATAAATGGACAACATTACCTAATATTGGTGGATGCTTACAGCAAATGGCCGGAGGTCTTTCACATGAATCACACTACATCCACTGAAACTGTAAGAAAATTACAGGAGATCTTCAGCAGATTTGGTACTCCGGAAATCTTGGTTTCTGACAACGGTACGACATTTACTTCAGCAGAATTTTCAGAATTCAGTAAAAAGAACAGTATTCAACACCTCAGATCACCACCCTTCCACCCACAATCAAATGGTCAAGCCGAACGCTTCGTTGACACGTTTAAGAGAGCACTCTTAAAATTAAAAGGGGAAGGATCTACACGAGAAATAATAGACATATTTCTAAGTAGCTATAGAGCTACCCCAAATCCAAACTGTCCGAATGAAGAGTCACCTGCAGAAGCCTTGATAAATAGAAAAATACAGCTACCAATTGATATTATTCGTCCATCGCCAAGCAATTCTCTCAAGAGAAATAAAACGATGGAAAGACAATTCAACCACCGCCATGGAGCAGTATCACATCAATTTCTACCTGGACAACCTGTGTGGGCAAAAGAAAAATGACCCAAGTTTATATAATACGCTGTTCTGGTAATGTAATCTATGATGTAGATGTACAATCCACTACTTGGGTCAGACATGCGAATCAGCTATGTCATTCATACCTTCCTGAAAGACAATCTAATGACAAAGTCATTCCCTTAAACGTTTTACTGGACACATTTGAATTACCCCAAAGTGTTCAAACAAAATGCAGTAAAGAAAGTAAGTCTCAAAAGAAATTACCAACTAGAAGGACGCAGCGTAAGGGCAAACCAACCTCATCCTTACACGTAGATCCTCAACAATCATCCTACGACTATCATACTTCAAAGGGAGGTGTTGGGAGGAAACATAAAGGGAGATAACTCCAAAGTATTGTAAGAGTTATCCCACTTGCTTTGGACATCGTGACGTCAGACGTCACGTGTGGCAATACAGAGAGAGATCCAAGATGGCAGACCACACCAGGACACGTGTGGCAAACGTCTCTCCATATTTCACTAATTCTTTTGTAGAGTAGTATTAACTCAGTTTATCTAGTAATTAATAAAATGCTGTAAACCTAAAAACGTTCTTGGTAATTATTTCCAATCAACAAATGCATTGCTCGGTCCCCAGAACTCATGCAAACATAACAGCTACACAAAAGCTTTCATGTTTCAATACTATGATTGTATTTCCTCAGGCAATAGTAGATAACTTGTAATAAAAATGATTTACTAGTGAATTTGAAAACAAATCCTTACCTCTTTTTGGAAGTTAAAAAGCAAGAACATAAGATCAGAATTAAAAATATACTTGTGGGTATGTCTAGATTAACCAATTAAAAGTCAGATCTATGCTAAAATAGAAAAATAATGCCAGAGGGTGAAGATGGGTGGATTATTTTTTTCATGTCAATATAAACTGACAATTGGACATGTCATCCAAAGATTGTAGGAAACCTGGCAGTGACAAATATATTATGGATGTAGCTATGATGTTTCGATTTGCTGAAGTAGACAAAGTTATCAGAAACAATTTTTTTTTATACTCAGGAAGCTTCTTAAAGGTGGCAATAGGTAAAATTAAAAATGTGGAACATGTATATATGATGCTAATTATACTGAATAGATGGTAAAACATGGCAATATTAACGTTGAGTAAATCAAATACTGAGTGGACCATTATATATGCTAATAAAATAATGGCTATACATTTGTAATATGTAATTATTTCTGAAAAATATTTTCAACTATATTTTAAGGTAAAAGATAGACAATGGCGGCATAACAGCATTAATTCCTTTCTTTGGTTTAACAGAGCATTTTTGTTAGCAAACTTTATATGTAATTTTTCTTGTAAACACAGGGAACATAGATCATGTAAGGATTTACAAGTTCTAGTTTTTTTTTTAATATTTTACATTTTACTGTCGGAGTTTTAATTTTTTTAGGTACCAAAAATATTTAGAAAGGGACATTATATTACGGCACACATTGTTGAAAGATACGTGTTGATACCACCTAGTTTTAAAGGAATTTTTTGTACTGCTGATATAAAAATTTTTAACAGTTGGATTTATATATATATATATATATATATATATATATATATATATGTGTGTGTATGTATGTATGTATGTATGTTTCATTAAATAATATAGACAAGTTTTGTCTATTTTAAGCAAATTCCTTTCATATTGTCTGATAAGCTTAATAACATTATCATTGAAAGACGAAAGAAAATCACCATATTGATACATGTTTTTTAATCCTAAGCTTTCAGCTTATTATATAATTCATCAAAATGAGCCATTTGAGAAGTCATCATTGATTGATAGGATTCTATTTCAAAAGAAATGCTAAAAATGTTCAGCACAAAAATTTCCTTGTAATTGACATCTACAGCCAATTTTAAAAAATTGAGTGAACTCAGGTAACGTAGAAATATTTATTCCACACTTTTATAAAGGACAAATGATTTCAAATCTTTATCTGATTATTTGCTTCAAATTCTATACAGATTAACTCGCAAAATGTTGATCAATGTTTTTAGTAGAATCTTTCTCTTAGGCCATGTGAACCAACCCAAAATTTTAGAGGGTGTCTTTACAGATTTTATATGTCTCCCTTGATTTTTAGTTTTCTACCCTAGTGCAGTTATTCTTGAGGAGTATGTTGTGTTATTCAATCAGCAAAGCCCATTATTCATTTTGTTGAAAATACAAAAATACAATGGATTGACAAAAAAAAAAGTTTTTTTCTAAATTTTGATGAAAGTGTAAAAGACATCCAAACATAAAATGATCTGACAGAAATAAAATCTCATCAAAATATTTTCCTAATTTTTCTGAATCAATTAGGAGAGAGAACTTACCGATTCCCTGATAGATGTGCAAGTGGCTTCTACAGCTCTTGCCATTGTCAATAGAGCCGGAGTCAATTTATCTTCTGAATTGGACCACAACGTGTAGACGGGACTCCATTCATTCAATTCTTCAACGTATTCTTCAACATAAAAAAATTGCTGTTATTTTATAAAGTTACAGAGTTGCTTTCAGGAATTTATGGCACTTAAAAACCATTTTTTACCAATTTTATGTATGAACACATATTTTAAAAATGTCAGCTGCAACATATATAGAGGAAGGTCAACATATTTAATGTGAGACATGATGTCCAGTTCAGTAGAAGAGCCATATGTTCATCTCACAGCTTGGCTCCGTATTTTACTGGAAGTACACCAACTCTCATTTGAGTAATTCTGCTAAACTCAATGTAAAACAATTTCTTTAATTTTAACATTAATTCAAAATTTAGGCTGAAAGCATCACACATGAATGACTTTGAAAAAAAAAAAAAAAACGAAAAAAAGGAAAAAAAAAAAAAAAAGAAAAAAGAAAATGGTAGAATTTAAAAATGAATAAAAAAAAAATTCAAGTGGAATACTTTAAAGAGTTTCAACCTGGCATGAAAGTTGGAGGGGTAGCAGAATGAAGAATCTGGTTTCTATATAAAAAAAATAAATAAATAAATAAAAAAATTTAAAAAATGAGAGTTCTTGATTAGGGCTGCACAAAGGCATATACACCAACATGCCTGACCCAGAAATTGACAGAAATGACCCTTAAGCATACACACAACAGCAGCAGACAAAGAGCCTACAAACAGAGAGACAATGTACCCACCTGTTTGTTCTTTAAGTATTCGCTGGGTGATGCGGTCAATAGAAGCAAGTTTCTCCCCAAACGTCTGTACATATTCATGCATGGCTGTAAATTCTGGAGGGCGATTCTTCATCATGTACGAGGCACTCATGTTGTGCAAAGAGTTGGTCACACGACTAATCAATCCTTGACCTTGCTTCTTGTGAGCATTGAATTCCTGAAAGATAACAAAAAAACCTATATTGGTGCCAATTATAGGCCAGCAAGAGGGACAAATTTCTGGGTTGATAAACTGCCAACATTTTTGTGCTGAAATTCGTTAATTTTTGTTTATGAAAACATTTCGTGTTCATTATTGAAGGAATAAACAGGAAACAAGATGGTTGACAGTAAGAAAATTGAAACTACACAATCAGAACAACAACAACAACAACAAAAGAAAGGATAACTGAGCACATTAGTAAATTAAAAACGAGACATGTCTTGACATGGTTAGTGGAATGGGAACAATCTACCACCATAGATTAAATAAAGAGTCCAGTTCAAAATTTCAAAATGAAAGTTACCTGATGAAGACTAAAGGGCAAAAGGGCACATCATTAACAACAAAAACAAGGACAATAGTTGACATGTAAATAATGATAACTCCTCATTCCAGAAATTTAAACAGAAAAAGAATAGGGTCAATTGTTTTGTAAAGATTTGGACTTTCTTTTTGACTATCAATTATTACAACTTTCATACACCTATTCCTAAAATTAGGAGCCCACTCACTTTTATTTACTTTTTTTAAAAACATCTTTCTAAATTCCTGTAATTTTTACACAGATTTTGTTAAACTGAAAAACAATGATTCTGTGTTTTCACATTAAATAAAAATTTGACAAAAATGAAAAGTTATTTATATTTTATGCAGGAAACTTATTGCAATCACTCCATGCCACTGCCATTTGAGTCTGGTTTTTTGGAAAAATTTTCCAACCAATATATACTTTAATCTTAAATGACAGAAACTTGGAACAGTAGCTTTGGATGTTATATAACAATACTTCTACCATTTTATCTACAATAGCCACAGATGACATTCAAATTCCAAATCCATCTCACATTATCTTTTTTCTACTTACCTTTTCGAGGGACGGTAGTGAGTACTACAAGTTGACTGAAGCTTTCAGCCACATTACATTCAAACAACAGTTCCTGTACAATCACTGAAGTTAAGCAACATTGAGCTTGGTTAATACCTAAATGGGTAACTGCTTGGGAATACCATATGCCGTGAGCTTGGATGTGTGGGTGTTGTATATGGATAATGGCTTGGAATTGTTAAGCAGGTAGCAGAGTTCCAATTCCAGTTGGGAATGTTATATTTACTTATGCACAAATACTCTTGGGAAAGGTATGAATCCACCTATTCTCATTACATACAAGTCTTATTAATTAAAGTCTTATTAATTAAAGTCTTATTAATTAAAGTCTTATTAATTAAAGTCTTATTAATTAAAGTCTTATTAATTAAAGTCTTATTAATTAAAGTCTTATTAATTAAAGTCTTATTAATTAAAGTCTTATTAATTAAAGTCTTATTAATTAAAGTCTTATTAATTAAAGTCTTATTAATTAAAGTCTTATTAATTAAAGTCTTATTAATTAAAGTCTTATTAATTAAAGTCTTATTAATTAAAGTCTTATTAATTAAAGTCTTATTAATTAAAGTCTTATTAATTAAAGTCTTATTAATTAAAGTCTTATTAATTAAAGTCTTATTAATTAAAGTCTTATTAATTAAAGTCTTATTAATTAAAGTCTTATTAATTAAAGTATGTATCAGTAAACCTATTATCACTAAAAAAAAAATAAATAAATAAATAAAAATTCTTACAATCTAAAAATATTTTAAATAACTTCCAAATGGTTAAAAAGCCATAAAAAATGAACCAATCGATCAAGTTGGCTGAGGTTTCATGATGAAACATTCTAATTATTCCACAACACATATGGAATCCTGTTGCTACCATAACTGAGCAGGAGTTGCCCAGTCCTCACTTTGCAGTCTTGATAGAGTTTAAAAGCATCTATGCAGCCTTGGAGGTGATGAATTATTTTCCACCCTACAACAACTTTCTTCACAACATTTTGTCTATAAGGAATGTAACTTGTCTGAACATTTGCTAATGTTCAGATAAGCTACATTCCTTAGTTCATCCAGTTCAGACCTTCACAGCTAAGACCCGCCCTGCCACGTACTCTGGGATAAACCATCCTGATTCCCTTCATATTCCACTAGTGAGGAGGAAGTTCCACTTGGACAGCTTCTTCCTAAGAACGAATACTTTGTGAAATGGACACCCAAGAGAATGTTTTCCTGGTCACTATTAACCTCTTCAAGTTTAGGGTTAACCATTATCTATCTTATATATCCGCGTAAAATGAATATCTTACCTTCTCCCTCTTAAACCCATACAACAACCTCATTCAGTAAGCCTCTACTTAGAGAGGATTTTCGGCCTCATATTGGGTCAAAAAAAAATAAAAAATAAAAATAAAAAACAAAAAATAAAAAAATAAATTTAAAAAAAAAATTGATATAAAGATGTACAATAATAAAAAATATTTCCCTCTCAGAATTTGATCAAAATTTCAATTTCTACAAATGGATAGAAAGAATTTCTCAATAATTCCCTGAGAAAAAAAAAAAAAAAAAAAAGCACTGAAATTCCCTGATTTTGGGATGGACAGATGAACATTATTAACTATATGGTTGTGTCAGAGTACAACTAAAAAGATTAATGAGCAAAGAAACACGTTTTTATTCAAATAATAGCAAATAATATCTAGCATTTATTTTCAAGTAATTTTCAATCTAAAAACGCAAATAAGAATATCATTCACTGCATGGCTTATTGCATTAGAAAATTCCAATTTTCCAGTCATGAAATAAAAAATGCCTGTTAATTCAGATTTTCAATTTCCTGATAATTCCCTGCTTTGTAAGTTGTCTATGAACCATGATATACAAAGTGTACTTAGTAACATCTAAACTGCTTAATAGTGTGACTCAACAGAGACGAATGTTTGATGTAACTCACCCATGCCTTTGCTGTGAGGAACACTTGGAAATGTTTATCAAATGATAAGACAGGATGATCAGCAAGCCGGGTGAGAAATTTCTGAAGAGCCTGTTGTCGAACCCGAAGGAACTCGGGACTGAAGCGATCCAATCGTCGCAAACTGTGCTTTGCTGGCAGAGGCTGAAAATTATTGAAATTGAAACTAAAAGAAAAATTCTTTGCAAAGTGGACGAAATTTAAAATAACTGACTTTAAAAAAAAAAAAAACTTGTTACTCAAATAATATTAAAAAAAAGAACAGATGAAACACACACACAGATAATTGATATTTTATTGATAAACAAGAAATGGGAGCTGATTTTGCTTATGTTTCTATGCTTATTTAAATTATCCTGAAAATAAGTTGGGTTTTTTTCAAGGTTGCTTTTAAACTTCACAGAAATATGTTCAAATAAAAAGAATAATTGAATTGGCTTTTTAACTTTTGATGTTGAAGACAGCACAAAAATCTAAAATAAAAAAGGTCTTATGAAGCAAATAATTAAAAAAATAAACACTCAGTAATGGGCTAACAAGTAAGGCTTAAACTTGCATCCAACGGGGGATGGGAGAAGAAACATTTGATATTGGCATGATTAGCAGAATGCAAAAAGAAAAGCCGGTGAATTTCAACCTTTGATCCACTCGCAATCACTGACCAAATCATCACTTTTTTGTTGTTCTTCTTGTACTACTATTATTATTATTATTATAATAAAAAGAATAATAAAATTGTTATTCAAGCGAAGTGAGCAGAGTCACAGTGAACAGTTAATGTCAAATCAAATGTAGAACGTCATCTTGAGATTTGGTAAGCATAGCTTAATGGGAGAAAGTCAAACAAATTAAGAATATTATGTTCTGATGAACTTCCAAACAAAAACATTGTGCCTAATTTTGAAAGTAGAAATGATTCCTGGAATTTTATCAAAGATTCAACACAAACACCCAATACCTATAAGAAATATGCAACTATGCCAGCCACCAAGTAGTTCATTCTATAATGAACTACTTGGCGCCTTATCTATTGTCAAAGTAGCCATGAGATCTTTTTCTGGCTTAAAAAACAGGGTCCCTGAAATGATAAGAAATATGCAACTATGTCAGCCACTGAGCAGTTCATCCTATAGCATCCTATCTATTATCAATCTAACAATGAAATCCAGGCTTTTAATCTGGGATTGAACACTGGCCTCTGGTACCAATAAGAAAACCACCAGATCATCCAATATCTGATATCTTATGTTTTTAATCATTTCACCCCAAGCAAGGTGATAAAACCAATCAGCCAATTACTGATTGACGTAAACAGTAAAAATGTTTCTCATTATTTGAACAAATATCTTAATTAGATGAATTGCCGTTTTTAGGTAAAGAAGGAGAAAAGCAAATTAAGGGAAAAGAATAATTGAAAAAAAAAAAAGTCCAAGATTATGAAACCTATATAAATAAAATGCAGTGTAGGTGTGTCTGGCATCCGGATGTTTTTCGATCTCGGCAAATCATAAACAACCTGAAGTAACAGGTAGTAACTACTGTAGTTATATGCAATTAAAAAATAGAATAAACGACTCATTTAAAGTTAAATTTCAATATCGAACAGAGTGAAAGTTTTAAAAAACAATTCTTTATTAAAGGTTTAACCTAATTTTGTTTTTAGTCGCAATTGCAATTGATAATGTCTAATTTGAAAACCTTAATTAAATATTAAACAGGGCACAGTATGTTGCTCAGGTTTTGTTTTTTTTTTCTTTGATGTATTCCAAATATTACATAGTCCAGGTTCCGTAATGTCTTAAGAAGAGAGACTTTATGTGAAGGGATCATAAAAAAGAAATGGTGATTTTAAAAGAAAAGAAAAATTGCAGGCAAAATAAATGTAAACAAACTACAGAGATCAGCTGCATGTACAAAGAAAGATTAAGATTTCGAATAAAGATCAAATAATTTTATTACTTTTAAATTCTTATAACTTTTACATACATAGGATGCTGAAGGTAAAAGACCGAAGACTCAAAAGCCCCCCACACACACACAGGAGCTAGCTTAAAGTCTGCCCAAAGGGCAGCTTTTAGGCTAGTACAAAATAAAGCAGAAGTTACAAAAATCTGCAATGAGAATAATTTGTTGATTAATATGAAAATTTCATCTTAGAACTTCAGAAAAAGACAAAAAGAAGAAAGCCAGAGAGCCTCACCAGCTTAAATAGAGTGATCAAAACAACCTAGATGAGAATACTCATCTAAATAAATTAAATTCTACCAAACTCTTCTTTGTGTATTGAAGAATTTTATTTTTATTTTTCATATTTTAATCACTTTAGCAGTTTGTCAATAAAATGATCCGTAAATGGAGTTTTATGACTTCATTTACAATTTTGTCCAGATTATTGAAGTAAAATTACTAAATTATTCATTTTAAGAGAAAGAACAGCAAATGTTGGATCCTGTCCATTGGTGACCTGGAATTGTTGTTTGGCTCTCAAAATGTTGTATTTTCATCACTAGATGATATGAGGAACAAAAACATTTTTATTAATTGCAACAAGCATCAAATTAGCATGTATTTTTAAAAAGTTGTTCACATTTGTTTATTTATGTTCATTGATTCTAACATTGAAAGGGGAAGAAAATAAGTGACATTTTTGCTTTTTTTATTTTAGGATAAAGAAAACTGCAATTTGAATGCAGAGAAAGATTTTTTGCAATTTACACTCGGTATGGTTGAATGTGGCAAAAAGTTTTATGCTGCAGATTTCTTGTTGAATGATGTTACTTATAGACAACTCAACATTCATTGCAATCAAATCAGTTTTACTTAAGAATCCATGTTAGACAATGTGAGATAGACAACAAAACAATAAATATTCAAATCTAGTATTAAAAACTCATTTGAGCCACTTGTGGCATCCACATAAGTGAAAAAAAATAGAAAATCTCTCTGAATCATATTTCTGTGTGCAAGTTTCTACTTAATCATAATGAATGTTCTGCTTTTGAAACAGGTAATAAAAAGTGGATACTTTACAACAATGTAGAAAACAATAGATTAACCTTTGCCACACTGCAGGCAACAATAATAGCCATAGAATTCTCTCCCTTTGCTACTCTAGGTGCATTCTGTCGCCTTGAGACAGTTGCTATAAATAAACACTTGTCAACTGTTATTTCTGGTATTTTAAGCTCAAATCACCTACTTTTGAACAAGGTTAAACTTCCATTTTCCAACGGCATTTTGAATTTTTCTAGACTCTACACAAAGTGTAACACTGATTAAACTCACATTAATTTTTTCATGATCTTTGTAAACAAAAATGGCCACGTCAATATCCAACAAAGCCTTTATTCAGGAGTTTTTCTTTGATTAGGACTACAATTGATGATTTTGAAGGCTTTATTCAAGTGGATATTGATGGTGAAGTGGTCGAAGACGAAGGCCTTAGCCATTTTGCTTCTTATTGCACCTCCAGAACTCCACAAGGAGTTATAAAAGTCAAAGTACATTAAATTAATTATGCATTTTTTAATGTATTTGTTTTTTTATTTCACATTTCAATTTTGTTTTCAACGTGAAAACATGAGGGCAAAACACAATGCATCACATCAAAATATCACTCATTCTTTTATTAGTGTACAAACATTTATAAGTTATAACAATTTTAAAACAGTAGGCATTCATGTTTTTGCTCCCTCAAAAAAAAAAAAAAAAAAAAAAAAAAAAATGGAGTGTCAAGAGGAACAATTCCAGAAAGAATTTAGTGTACTAAAGGTTAAGGTAAGCCAAATGAACCCCCACTAATTGTATGAATGATTAATCTTCACCCAGATAAGATGGTATATATACAGTAGGATTCAAAGAGAGTTCTTTATTATGAAATGGAGAATCAAGCAATTGATTCAAACAAGGATTACTTACAGTTAGATCAGCAAAAAGCAACAAGTGAGAAAAACATGTCACTTGTCAAAGCTGTTTTATCTTGAAGGCACACTGAAAATCAGTGTGATTTCTGATCTTTGTTTCTGAGCATATCCATCTGCTCAAATACAATAGTGTTTCCTCAACAACCACAGAGCCAACTTGTAGCTTATACTGCAACTATGATTACAGTTGAAGTATGTGCCTAGTCATGGCCACATACAATTTTGAATTCAGAATTGTCCTTTTCCTATATTTGTTGCCAATTATAGCTAAAAAGCATCTGGAAGTTGTAATAATATTCCATCAGGATAATAACAGATTGGATGTATCTTTGGTAAAAAAGAAAAAACTTCCAATTTGTCTGGAGGAATTTTCATTTATCGATGAATTCAGCAGACTTTATGCCTTTACCATTTAAACAGAGTTTTATAGAATTCTCCTAATGAAAAATGTTAAACTCCCTGGAAGACTGCAAAGGGCATATAAAGTAGTTCTCTGCTGAGAAAGATAGAAGTTCTAGGGGTTATTACCATGGATTTTATAAAGTAAATGAACCTCCTTGTGCTAGCCAGTTGAAATGGAAATTTACTTATCTAGACAATCAAGTTAGGTAATTTAGATTTTACTAGTATACCAGAAGTACACTGGGGTGTGTTTTTTCAACTTAAAGTGGAATTTTCCATGTTGAGGTAAGGGTATGGAAAGATGTTGGCAAGGAAAGTGTTTGTATGTTTTTATCAAAGATGAGAAATTCAGGATAAAAAAAAAACACGAGCCTAAAGAAGCTGTATTATCTTTGAGGACACGGATAAAATTTCTTGATGGGTAATTGGAGAAACAAAATGATCAAGAGATAGAATGGTGATGAGATAGATTAAAACTGGACAGATTCTTTGTGGTTGAAATAATGGATTGCTGTTTGTCATTCATTCCAACGCCCCACCCCCACCCCCTGCCATCTACAATATAGGCAAGTAATTCAATAAAATACAAAATGATGCCATGGCTCAAAATTGTGTGAGTGGGTAGGAAATAAATTCTGGGAAAAAGATTATTTAACCAAATAATGTTAATTAGTTGAGTAAACCTGGTTGGTCATGTAGACAGTACAAAACCATCCTAAGAGTAGTGGTAAGAGGGTTTTTTTTTCCCCAACCAATGGACACATTAGAACGTGGAAGTTGGGGGAGTGGTTTGAACCAAACAAATTTGAAGAAACTTTGAGGAATGGATAAATTATGGAGTTATGATAATAAATGAATCTATGCTGGTTTGCCTCAATATAAACAGGCTGATTGGCCAGGGAGGGTAAGTGGGTCTGGTTACTAGGGAAGGTGCTGCATGTTGAGTGTCACCAACCGTCTTTGCCACATACTTCATTACCTCTCACAAGATACTGTCAGAGAATACTCCAGTTTACAGATTGATCTAGCAGAAGAGCTGGAGACCAACTTTATCAACAGGCTTGAGACCAAAGTTCCCTTCCTGAACCTGTAACCATTAGATTTAAACTGTTATTCTTTCTACACAAGCAAGAGTTGTCTGTCCTGAAAGTCGCTTTTCTTTTATTTCTCTCATACCCCAACCCCCATTCATGAGAGAGAGAGAGAGAGATTAGATTTAAACTTATTCTTTCTACAAGCAAGAGTTTATTGTCCTGAAAGTTGCTTTTCTTTTACTTTCTAAAAATTGATATAAGTGGGAAAAGTGTCAGGAATCTTTTATCCTGGAGTAAAAAAAATTCATATTATGATGGATGAGAATGGAAAAGTTTAAAGATTTATTTTCAATATCATGATTCAATTAAGAAAATCTTTCATGCAGAAAAAGTTTCAAAACAGGACATGTGAGGAGAATTGGTATTATTTTCTGCTATTTTAAAAAAAGGAAAACGAAAAGAAGAAAAGGGAAAACGAAAAGAAGAAAAGGGAAAACGAAAAGAAGAAAAGGGAAAACGAAAAGAAGAAAAGGGAAAACGAAAAGAAGAAAAGGGAAAACGAAAAGAAGAAAAGGGAAAACGAAAAGAAGAAAAGGGAAAACGAAAAAATGATGCTATTTAGTTTATGGGAAACAATTATGAACAGAGGAAAATCAGAGAGCATAAGATCGAAAGAAAAATCTTGGATCACTCACTGGAATCAAATGTGTGGGATAGCCATCTTCTAGTCTCTGTCGCAGCCAAATGAAGTCGTTATAACGTCTCCTCACACAATACTCATGATTTTCATACTCTTCTCTGGTTGTCTGTAATAAAAAGAAAACAAATACAGCTTTCTGGTTCATGAACAACAATATGGGTCAAATATTAGCAAATATCTGTAAACATAGTACTACCAGTAAAGGCTTGGAGGAGGAGGGAGAGAAGAAGAGATGGCTTTCTAGCTCACCCAATATTGTCAGTTTTTGATCTGAAGAAGCCTTAAGCCCAAAACTTGAGATCGCCATCCAGTCACAAAAATAAAACAAACAAAAAAAGAGGGAGAGACTACGCCACCATAATTGTTGCATAACTCATCAATGTTGGACAAACAACAGAACAGCTCTCTTCATAAATCAACAAAAACATGGTCATGGTCATTCTAAGAAGACGAACCCCAGCCATGCATTTATTTATGAATGGAATCTCAAGTCCTTTAAAGTGGTTTTCTAATTACGGCCCCTTCTTGTAATTTCATTCCTTTATTTCCAGGTTTTAAAGGCTTGACAAGGTAATCCTTTTTCAATTGAAACATCAATGTTAAATAAAGTGCTATTGATCTTTAGTTTAATTTCCAAACAGCCAGCCAGCCAGCTGATCAGATTTTCCATTCTGCTATGCACAAGAGTTAGAGAAATTCAAGTCTACTAGGATTTTGCCTCACATTAGACGTCATGCAAGTGGGATGTCCTTCCAGACATTTTAATCTCACAGGAATCAAATCACTTGACCCAAATTGTCACCCTGTGCTTCAGAACTGAATTTTCTCATCAAGTAACATTTCTGGTTATATTTACGACATTGGACCTCTTTTTTGGAGATGTTAATCAACTTCAGTTTGTTTTATGGAGATCACTGCTATTGAACTGTCAAACCAATAATAGATGACATCTTATTTCTCTTTCCATTTCAGATGTGGCTTTGTTTTGTCTATGGTAGCTTATCATTGTGATGGGTTGTTGGAATAACAGACCAAACTAACTCTGAACTGGTACAATATCATTTGCATCTTGTGACCGATTTATGGTTTGTTAAACTCCTAAAAATGCACATGCTTTGGGGTATTTGTATTTTGTATAATTATTCAAATCTCGGAATTTCTTGGGGAGGCAATTTATCTGAGGGTCGAGGCCACTATCATTCTTTACTTGAGTGGTTGTAAGAGAAGGGTAAGGATATTCTTGGTTATAGTTGGTTTACTTGGTTAATTATGGCTTAAACTCAGGTTCAAACCCAATCTCTAGCAATTGAAACATTAGTGCTATTCAATCTATTGAACAGTTTCTTTTTCGTTTGTCTATAAATACAATAATCACACCCAGTTTATTTTACTTCCAAGTTTGTAACAGGAAATAAATATCGTCACATCAAGTGAGATCCAATAGATTCTGGGTCAAAATACACTGGGGATCGAACAATATATCTTCTGCCTATCATTTCAGCTCATTTCCACTATATTATCAAATATTGTATGACTAGCTGGGGAGATTAGGAGTGATCACATTATTCTGCCATTCTCCCAATTTAGTGAACCAAGATTCCATTTCAGCCTAAGTGTGACCATGTTATTGAAGAAATGGGCAATAAAAATATCCAGATACGATTTTTTTTCCTGCTGGACCTTTGGAGAATTCCATTCAGACCTATCAAAGATGCAGATTGAGTGGACTGACAAAAAAGTATTTAAAAAAGTTATTTTTGGCATGTTCATTTTGGCACACAAAAAAAAAAAGACAGAAGGAGAAAGACAGAAGGAGAAAGACAGAAGGAGAAAGACAGAAGGAGAAAGACAGAAGGAGAAAGACAGAAGGAGAAAGACAGAAGGAGAAAGACAGAAGGAGAAAGACAGAAGGAGAAAGACAGAAGGAGAAAGACAGAAGGAGAAAGACAGAAGGAGAAAGACAGAAGGAGAAAGACAGAAGGAGAAAGACAGAAGGAGAAAGACAGAAGGAGAAAGACAGAAGGAGAAAGACAGAAGGAGAAAGACAGAAGGAGAAAGACAGAAGGAGAAAGACAGAAGGAGAAAGACAGAAGGAGAAAGACAGAAGGAGAAAGACAGAAGGAGAAAGACAGAAGGAGAAAGACAGAAGGAGAAAGACAGAAGGAGAAAGACAGAAGGAGAAAGACAGAAGGAGAAAGACAGAAGGAGAAAGACAGAAGGAGAAAGACAGAAGGAGAAAGACAGAAGGAGAAAGACAGAAGGAGAAAGACAGAAGGAGAAAGACAGAAGGAGAAAGACAGAAGGAGAAAGACAGAAGGAGAAAGACAGAAGGAGAAAGACAGAAGGAGAAAGACAGAAGGAGAAAGACAGAAGGAGAAAGACAGAAGGAGAAAGACAGAAGGAGAAAGACAGAAGGAGAAAGACAGAAGGAGAAAGACAGAAGGAGAAAGACAGAAGGAGAAAGACAGAAGGAGAAAGACAGAAGGAGAAAGACAGAAGGAGAAAGACAGAAGGAGAAAGACAGAAGGAGAAAGACAGAAGGAGAAAGACAGAAGGAGAAAGACAGAAGGAGAAAGACAGAAGGAGAAAGACAGAAGGAGAAAGACAGAAGGAGAAAGACAGAAGGAGAAAGACAGAAGGAGAAAGACAGAAGGAGAAAGACAGAAGGAGAAAGACAGAAGGAGAAAGACAGAAGGAGAAAGACAGAAGGAGAAAGACAGAAGGAGAAAGACAGAAGGAGAAAGACAGAAGGAGAAAGACAGAAGGAGAAAGACAGAAGGAGAAAGACAGAAGGAGAAAGACAGAAGGAGAAAGACAGAAGGAGAAAGACAGAAGGAGAAAGACAGAAGGAGAAAGACAGAAGGAGAAAGACAGAAGGAGAAAGACAGAAGGAGAAAGACAGAAGGAGAAAGACAGAAGGAGAAAGACAGAAGGAGAAAGACAGAAGGAGAAAGACAGAAGGAGAAAGACAGAAGGAGAAAGACAGAAGGAGAAAGACAGAAGGAGAAAGACAGAAGGAGAAAGACAGAAGGAGAAAGACAGAAGGAGAAAGACAGAAGGAGAAAGACAGAAGGAGAAAGACAGAAGGAGAAAGACAGAAGGAGAAAGACAGAAGGAGAAAGACAGAAGGAGAAAGACAGAAGGAGAAAGACAGAAGGAGAAAGACAGAAGGAGAAAGACAGAAGGAGAAAGACAGAAGGAGAAAGACAGAAGGAGAAAGACAGAAGGAGAAAGACAGAAGGAGAAAGACAGAAGGAGAAAGACAGAAGGAGAAAGACAGAAGGAGAAAGACAGAAGGAGAAAGACAGAAGGAGAAAGACAGAAGGAGAAAGACAGAAGGAGAAAGACAGAAGGAGAAAGACAGAAGGAGAAAGACAGAAGGAGAAAGACAGAAGGAGAAAGACAGAAGGAGAAAGACAGAAGGAGAAAGACAGAAGGAGAAAGACAGAAGGAGAAAGACAGAAGGAGAAAGACAGAAGGAGAAAGACAGAAGGAGAAAGACAGAAGGAGAAAGACAGAAGGAGAAAGACAGAAGGAGAAAGACAGAAGGAGAAAGACAGAAGGAGAAAGACAGAAGGAGAAAGACAGAAGGAGAAAGACAGAAGGAGAAAGACAGAAGGAGAAAGACAGAAGGAGAAAGACAGAAGGAGAAAGACAGAAGGAGAAAGACAGAAGGAGAAAGACAGAAGGAGAAAGACAGAAGGAGAAAGACAGAAGGAGAAAGACAGAAGGAGAAAGACAGAAGGAGAAAGACAGAAGGAGAAAGACAGAAGGAGAAAGACAGAAGGAGAAAGACAGAAGGAGAAAGACAGAAGGAGAAAGACAGAAGGAGAAAGACAGAAGGAGAAAGACAGAAGGAGAAAGACAGAAGGAGAA
The DNA here is from genome assembly GCA_964036315.1 of Acanthosepion esculentum. Classification (NCBI taxonomy): domain Eukaryota; kingdom Metazoa; phylum Mollusca; class Cephalopoda; order Sepiida; family Sepiidae; genus Acanthosepion; species Acanthosepion esculentum. The sequence continues at coordinate 125,805,252 of OZ038487.1, forward strand.
AGACAGAAGGAGAAAGACAGAAGGAGAAAGACAGAAGGAGAAAGACAGAAGGAGAAAGACAGAAGGAGAAAGACAGAAGGAGAAAGACAGAAGGAGAAAGACAGAAGGAGAAAGACAGAAGGAGAAAGACAGAAGGAGAAAGACAGAAGGAGAAAGACAGAAGGAGAAAGACAGAAGGAGAAAGACAGAAGGAGAAAGACAGAAGGAGAAAGACAGAAGGAGAAAGACAGAAGGAGAAAGACAGAAGGAGAAAGACAGAAGGAGAAAGACAGAAGGAGAAAGACAGAAGGAGAAAGACAGAAGGAGAAAGACAGAAGGAGAAAGACAGAAGGAGAAAGACAGAAGGAGAAAGACAGAAGGAGAAAGACAGAAGGAGAAAGACAGAAGGAGAAAGACAGAAGGAGAAAGACAGAAGGAGAAAGACAGAAGGAGAAAGACAGAAGGAGAAAGACAGAAGGAGAAAGACAGAAGGAGAAAGACAGAAGGAGAAAGACAGAAGGAGAAAGACAGAAGGAGAAAGACAGAAGGAGAAAGACAGAAGGAGAAAGACAGAAGGAGAAAGACAGAAGGAGAAAGACAGAAGGAGAAAGACAGAAGGAGAAAGACAGAAGGAGAAAGACAGAAGGAGAAAGACAGAAGGAGAAAGACAGAAGGAGAAAGACAGAAGGAGAAAGACAGAAGGAGAAAGACAGAAGGAGAAAGACAGAAGGAGAAAGACAGAAGGAGAAAGACAGAAGGAGAAAGACAGAAGGAGAAAGACAGAAGGAGAAAGACAGAAGGAGAAAGACAGAAGGAGAAAGACAGAAGGAGAAAGACAGAAGGAGAAAGACAGAAGGAGAAAGACAGAAGGAGAAAGACAGAAGGAGAAAGACAGAAGGAGAAAGACAGAAGGAGAAAGACAGAAGGAGAAAGACAGAAGGAGAAAGACAGAAGGAGAAAGACAGAAGGAGAAAGACAGAAGGAGAAAGACAGAAGGAGAAAGACAGAAGGAGAAAGACAGAAGGAGAAAGACAGAAGGAGAAAGACAGAAGGAGAAAGACAGAAGGAGAAAGACAGAAGGAGAAAGACAGAAGGAGAAAGACAGAAGGAGAAAGACAGAAGGAGAAAGACAGAAGGAGAAAGACAGAAGGAGAAAGACAGAAGGAGAAAGACAGAAGGAGAAAGACAGAAGGAGAAAGACAGAAGGAGAAAGACAGAAGGAGAAAGACAGAAGGAGAAAGACAGAAGGAGAAAGACAGAAGGAGAAAGACAGAAGGAGAAAGACAGAAGGAGAAAGACAGAAGGAGAAAGACAGAAGGAGAAAGACAGAAGGAGAAAGACAGAAGGAGAAAGACAGAAGGAGAAAGACAGAAGGAGAAAGACAGAAGGAGAAAGACAGAAGGAGAAAGACAGAAGGAGAAAGACAGAAGGAGAAAGACAGAAGGAGAAAGACAGAAGGAGAAAGACAGAAGGAGAAAGACAGAAGGAGAAAGACAGAAGGAGAAAGACAGAAGGAGAAAGACAGAAGGAGAAAGACAGAAGGAGAAAGACAGAAGGAGAAAGACAGAAGGAGAAAGACAGAAGGAGAAAGACAGAAGGAGAAAGACAGAAGGAGAAAGACAGAAGGAGAAAGACAGAAGGAGAAAGACAGAAGGAGAAAGACAGAAGGAGAAAGACAGAAGGAGAAAGACAGAAGGAGAAAGACAGAAGGAGAAAGACAGAAGGAGAAAGACAGAAGGAGAAAGACAGAAGGAGAAAGACAGAAGGAGAAAGACAGAAGGAGAAAGACAGAAGGAGAAAGACAGAAGGAGAAAGACAGAAGGAGAAAGACAGAAGGAGAAAGACAGAAGGAGAAAGACAGAAGGAGAAAGACAGAAGGAGAAAGACAGAAGGAGAAAGACAGAAGGAGAAAGACAGAAGGAGAAAGACAGAAGGAGAAAGACAGAAGGAGAAAGACAGAAGGAGAAAGACAGAAGGAGAAAGACAGAAGGAGAAAGACAGAAGGAGAAAGACAGAAGGAGAAAGACAGAAGGAGAAAGACAGAAGGAGAAAGACAGAAGGAGAAAGACAGAAGGAGAAAGACAGAAGGAGAAAGACAGAAGGAGAAAGACAGAAGGAGAAAGACAGAAGGAGAAAGACAGAAGGAGAAAGACAGAAGGAGAAAGACAGAAGGAGAAAGACAGAAGGAGAAAGACAGAAGGAGAAAGACAGAAGGAGAAAGACAGAAGAAGAAAGAAGAAAGACAGAAGAAGAAAGAAGAAAGACAGAAGAAGAAAGAAGAAAGACAGAAGAAGAAAGAAGAAAGACAGAAGAAGAAAGAAGAAAGACAGAAGAAGAAAGAAAACGTAAACGGGAAAGACAAGAAAAGAGAAAAGAAAAGAGAAAAGAAAAGAGAAAAGCAAAAAAGAGAAAAGAAAAGAGAAGAGAAAAGAGAAGAGAAAAGAAAAGAGAAGAGAAAAGAGAAGAGAAAAGAAAAGAGAAGAGAAAAGAAAAGAGAAGAGAAAAGAAAAGAGAAGAGAAAAGAAAAGAGAAGAGAAAAGCAAAAAAGAGAAAAGCAAAAAAGAAAGAAAAGAAAAATAAACCTTTGTGTTGATGCGGAATGTGATGTATGATTCCATAGTGCCAGTGTGCTTCTCCGGGTTGTCAACCATAACGAACAGGTCTCTGGTCTCTGAATCAAAGTCATCATCCAGCTTAAAATTGGCAATTAAACTGGAGCTGCAGGATACAGTCATTTCAGACTTGGACGAAGTGTCTAAGTCGAGGCTCTCAAGCTGCAGCAGAGAAAGAAAAGAAATAAGCATTACAAACATTATCTCTGCTGGAATTGGCAACAATGCCAATGTTTTCATTTCTATCAGAAATAAAAGTCATTTAAAATGTGCTTTGATTAGCCTTTTCACCTTTGTTGCATTTGAAAAAATAAATAAAATATACCTGAACTTTTTCGACTGACTTTTGCCAAAATTCATAGGATAGCAGCATATCAAAGTAACGGTTAGGTGGTGCCATTGTACCTTGGTTTTATGGAAATCTAACTGATATCAGTTATGCTTGGACACCTGGTGAGTCCATGTGAACACTGGCTAGGCTACTCAGAGTAAGGGGATGAGATGAACTGGAGGCATGATGGTGGGACATTTGATATCCTTCAAACTATGGTGTGTACTGAGAATACCTGAAGGAAGACATTACCAGCCAACCATCTGTCCTTATTGATCCACCCTAAATTTTAAAAGTGGGACAGAATAGTATGTGTGTGTTCATGTATCATGTTCATTGCCCAGCTTGCATCGAACCACACGACACTGTACCAAAACACCCTCCACTACACCTGGAGAGGACACTCCAACTTCGCCTTTGGTGTCGATACAACACGGAGAATGGCAGTTACTGGTTATAAGCTACCACTCGATTGGTGTAGAGCGTAGCACCAGGGGTCGTTCATGTCGGTAGGAGAGATTTTCAGATCTCATTGGACAACTAACGCACACCTCAAGCTGGGCAGCCACCAGCCAGTAAGGTGTTGTCCTGCCAGGGTCTGCCTTCTTCATTGGGTGCATGGAGATTAGGAGACATCCGACAAGCAGACTGCAATCTTCGTACCATGCAATAACAAGAATTTACAAAAGAAATCAGCTCTAAAACTGGGCTGTTGCAATGTCCGAAACTATGCTGACCAGCCTCTCTGAAGACCCCCAGGACATCAGCAACTCCAGGAAAACTACCGTCATCAACAGCGAGCTGACTCTGGATCACTGAAGGAGAAGGACTACACATTCTTCTGGCAGGGGAAGAGCTCCAACGAATCATGCCAACACAGTGTGCGCTTTGCAGTGAGGAACAGCCTGCTGAATATGATAGAACCAGGCAGCAACAACTCCAAGAGACTCCTTACTCTCTGCCTCAACACCACTGCAGGCCCTGTCAGCTTTGTCAGCATGTATGCCCCAACACTCTCTGCCACCCCAGACACCAAGGATGAGTTTTATGACAAGCTGGCAACCACCATCAGTAGTATCCCCAGAAAAGAACAACTTCAACACCAGAGTGGGTGCTGATCATGTGCCTTCGTGCCTTGGACAGTTTGGCGTTGGCAAGATGAACGACAACGGTCAGAGACTGCTTGAGCTATGCACTTACCACAACTTATGCATAGACAATTCCTTCTTCAGGACCAAGCCCCAGCAAAAGGTCTCCTGGAGACATCTATGCTCAAAGCACTGGCACCAGCTGGATCTCATACTGGTCAGACGAGTTTGTCAAGAGGTTTGAGAATGAGCAGGCAACCTCGCGGACCGGAGACTCAACCACAGAGAAGTGGGCGACTTTGCGGGACACCATGCACTGCACTGTCTTGGCCACCTTTAGGAAAAAGGCCTCAAAGTCATATGACTGGTTTGAGGCAAAGTCCGCCGAGATGACTCCTGTCACTGTGGCCAAGCACTCCGCTCTTTCAGAATACAAGCAGTCACCGAGCAAGGGAAACCTTCAGATCCTACAAGATACCAGGAGCAAAGCTCATCAAACTGCCAGATGCTACACCAATGAGTACTGGAAAAAGCTTACTGAAACCAACCAAACAACAGCAATTACAGGGAACATAAAAGAGATGTACGATGGCATCAAGACGGCAATGGGACCAGTGCAGAACAAGACGGCTCCCCTCAAATTCACCACTGGAGAAGTCACCAGAGACAAGGGGCAACAGATGGAGAGATGGGTGGAACACTATTCCGACCTCTACTCCAGGCAAATGTTGTGACGACCGCAGCCCTTGATGCCACCGAGTGCCTGCGGATCATGGAGGACCTCAATACCAAATCAACCATAGACGAGCTTAGCAAGCCCATTGACAGCTTGGCCTCAGGGAAGACCCCTGGTGGTGACAGGATTCCCCGTGACCTGATTGGACACTGCAAGACTGCCCTACTGTTCCCATTGTATAAAGGTCCTCTAGCAGTCCTGGAAATAAGGGCCCATACCTCAGGACATGAGAGATGTCAAGATTGTCACCCTCTACAAGAACAAGGGAGAGCAAAGCGACTGCAACAACTACAGAGGCATCTCGCTACTCAGCATTATGGGCAAAGTCTTTGCTAGAGTCATCGGGCCCGTCTGCAGAAACTCGCCAAATGTGTCTACCCAGAGTTGCAGTGCAGTTTCAGAGCTGAAAGATCAAAAGTAGATATGCCCCCCCCCACTCTGCCAGCTCCAGGAGAAGTGCAGAGAACAGCAGATGCCACAGTACATCACTTTTATTGATCTCACCAAGGTGTTCGATCTCATCAGCAGAGGAGGTCTCGTCAGAATCCTGTCCAAGATTGGCTGCCCACCCAACAAGCTGCAGAGCTTGATTAAGTCATTTCACAGTGACATGCGGGGGGGGGGGGCGCTGTGCAGTTCAATAGCAACACTTCTGAGCCCTTCAACACCTGCAGTGGGGTGAAACAGGGCTGCATCCTCGCTCACACTCTATTTGGCATTTTCTTGCGTTGCTTCTGAAGCATGCATTCGGCACATCTAGAGAAGGGATTTACCTGCATATGAGATCAGATGGCAGGTTGTTCAATCTCACTCACCTCAGAGCCAGGACCAAAGTACACAAAGCCCTTGTCAGAGACATGCTTTTTGCCAACAATGCAATGATAGCAACTCACATCCAGTGTGAACTTCAGTCACTAATGAACTGTTTCTCCCAGGCCTGCAGAGACTTCGGGCTGGCCATCAGCCTAAAAAAGACAAACGTACTGGGACAAGGTACCAAAACACCACCAGCCATCACCATTGATGACTATGAGCTCGATGCAGTCCATCAGTTCATGTATCTTGGCTCCACCATCACCGACAACTTCTCCTTAGCTGCAGAGATTGACAAGAGAATCGGAAAGGCAGCCACAACACTTGCGCGCCTCACAAAACATGTATGGACCAATCCCAAGCTGTCGGTGAAGACCAAGATGGCAGTGTACATGCCTGCATTATCAGCACACTGCTATATGGCAGTGAGGCTTGGACCAAGTATGCCAGGCAAGAAACGCATCTGAACACCTTTCACATTAGAAGCATCCGCCATATCCTTGGAATAGCATGGCAAGATAAGGTGCCTAACACTGAGGTCCTGTCTTCGGCAGGTTTGTCCAGCATGTTCACACTGCTCAGATAGCACAGACTCTGTTGGGGTTGGGCTATGTCCATTGTATGACAGACGGCCACATCCCCAATGTAGTGAGACACTACATGAAAGCTGTGGACATCAGCACAGAGTCCTGGAAGAGCCTGGCAGCCATACGATCTGAATAGAGAGGAATCCTGACCAAACACCTCAAGTCAGGGGAGGAGAAGCAGACAAGTCCCATGGAAAAGCAGGCCTGCAGAAAGCAACGTGACAGCTCCACCAAAACATCAATGTTCCAGCCAAGCAGACAACTAGGATGCTACGCATGGTCAACCCTGACTGACGGAGGCCTACACAATAAGTTCATATATAGTGTGCACACACACACACACACACACACACACACACATTTATTGAATATTATTAAAATCTAAAACTGAAGTAATTTTCAGCAATGAAAAAATGTCTGGCTAAAATTATTTGTCGTAAGAGAAAAGTGTCACTAGCTTAAATCATTACTTGCAGACTATTATCCTTATATTTGTTGTTGTTTTCACAATATTTTGGCTGTTGTGCTCTATGGCCTTCATCAGGTGCTTGTCAATCCAGGTAACCTTCAAAGAATTTCAAACTGAATCCTTTCTTTAATCTATACAAGTAAATTTGTTCTCATTCTTGTTTAGGAGTATCTCGTCTAGTTTTTATTTAGTGCTACTCAGTTGAACTCACAATTACTAGATCACCAAATTCATAAACCAGCATTTTAATCCACTAGCCTATTGTCCTGTAGAACAGTCCTTAGTGAAGAACTTTGAGCCTTAAACCTAATCTGCCTGCTTAGGGGTGATGCTGCAGGCTCAAATTATATCACATTAAGTGCAACAGGTGACCATGTATCATATCCAGCCGTCTCCAGCTTCTATTGGATAGAAGAGCAGAAAACCCACGAGGATGCGCCTGTTAACACCACTACACCAAACAACACTTCACTCAAGTATATACCATCACTAATTGAACCCTAGATGACTGGCAATGCGTGGCATGATCCAATGAGTCATGATTTCACTTGTTTTAGGCTGATGTTAAGGTTCAGGTATAGTGCAGATGAAGCCATGACTTCCAAATGTCAACAAGACAACATACAGGCTGGTTGCCATCTCATAGTGGGGTATATGTTGCATCCACTTGTCCAGCTTACACACATCATTGACCAGTGACCAGTATATTACACTGCGTTCTGACCCTTTGCATTGATTAATGGACTCTATGGATCCTAACAATGAATGATGGGTTATTCAATCAGGATAAGCTACTGTATGTCATAGGGTCCACTTTGCCAAGAATTTCTTTGAAAAAGCATTCTGGACACTTCTGATGAATGTTGTAACCACCATTTTTGCCTGGTGTGAAACAAATCAAACATTTATGGAACATGGGAAGGAAAAGGACAATTCCTATACAAGATCTTGCACCTACATATACGAGGAAGCTGTGGACAGCTATCCAAACAGCATAACTCAACATCTTTCCAGATATCTTCTGACCACTTGTGGAATTGATGCCATCTTGAGATGGCATACTTTGCCAGGCTAGAAGAGGACCCTACACAAAACTAGGCACTTAACCGATGACTTTTGGCATGTCAGTGTACATAAGGATTTCAGGTGAAAATCTTTCTCAGGCATAACACACACCCGAGAAAAATTGCAGAATAGGCTGGTGAAAACAATGAAAACAGGAAGATAATATTATTTTCAAGTGACAATTCAATTGAATGATTATCTGACTGATAACAAAAGACATTTATTTAAAATGCCTTCAATTTTCAGACATATGGGATGTGCAGGTGGTGTAATGGATAATGGCTTGGAATGAGAACTCAGAGAGCTGAGTTCAAATTCTAGTCAGGTTCATTACATTCACTTATGCATAAATACCCTTGGGGAAGGAGATGAACTCATCTTCACTCAGCTAGGGGTTAAAAAGTAGGAATTGTATCTGGAAAAATCATTGCTGTTCTCAAAAAGATTTTAAATGCAATATTCACTCAAAAATTTTTTTTTAATTTAAAAAAAAAAAAAAAAAAAAAAAAAATTCTTAGAATCCGAAATAGGTTTCTGCTTTAAATAATTGACAAAGTGTTGATAAGCTGTAAAAAAAAAAAAAACTCAAAGACAAAGCCTCATAAAAAAAATTAAAAAAAACATTACTGAAGCTTAATTTTCCTTCATAATTTCTGAAGAGAACTTTTAAGAAAATATCTGAGAAATTAAAATGGAACACTTTCACAAGAAAGCTTAAGAGATTTCATAACTTCTAAATTTTCTTGGACAAAGAGTAACAATAAAAAAAAAAACAAAAAAAAAAACAATCTTTTTTTTTTCTTCTTTTTACAAGATCCGACTCCAACTACTTCTCAAAATCTGACCAAAATGACTAAGTATCGGAAATTTTTTTTTGTTTTTTAGAAGAGCTTTTTGGTTAGGCCGAGAACTTTCAGCAGTCCCTCATACTGTAGAAGAATTGTTAATAAAGTATTCTAATATTTTCCCAATATTTGATCAACAGTTAATTACAGATCAACACGGATAGTTGGTATCAAAGTTGAAGTGATATTCCCTCTTCAAAATCCTTTTAATCACAGCTGATCTTGGTCTCACTTTACTCAACAAATATGTCTCAAACCTCCATACACAATACTTGCTCAGCCATGACTGATCAATCTAGAGAAAAGCTAAAAAAAAAAAAAAAAAAAAAAAAAAAATCAAGTGAAGAGGGAGGGGGGGCAGAGACTGAAGTTTTAAAATCTATAAAAAGGTGCCATGTGATGTGCAGACATCTAAGTCAAGATTATCTAACAAAAACAATCCAATGTCCAAGATGCAGGCATGAACTCAGGGGTAAAGAGCATGTGAAGTGCACATCACGTGGGGTAGTGGTTCTAACATTTTTTTTCTTTTTTATTCAGGCTTATGGGGACAGGTGAAAAAAATAAAAATAAATGAATTATTTGTACCTTAGCTCAGGTAAAAATGCAAGAAATTACAAAAAAATTAATAAAAAAAAACTTCAAATAAAATAAGAATAAAGATTTATTTAGCCAAGACTGACACTGGGCCACATGAAAGGAGCTCCAAGTCATGATTTAACTTACTTCAATGATCAACAAGCCCAGTTTATCTTCAATTCACTCTGGCTCATATCTGATACCCAAAGCTAAGCAGCATCAAGTGTTAGGAACACCAGATAATACAAGTAAGCTTCTGATGAAGAAGTTAAATTTAATAAATAAAGAATGCTGCTAACTATTGCTGCACTGCAAACGGCATTGGCATCTTGTATAGAGTCACAACAATAAGATACCCAATGAGGATTGAGCTTACTATACTTCCAAATGACCAGTAACTCTAGCTTGCTAACTTGGTGGGGCACTCAGTGGTAATAAAATTCACCATACCTTCATAGACACCCAGCACTAAAAAAAATACCTGTGCATAGGAAAAGTGTCAAATCATAGAGAAACGGTAGAAGCTGTGCCATCAGTTTTTTGTTTTGTTTTAATGTTATATTTGCAAGATGAAGGATAAGGAATAGAGATTTGGTTAAAACTTATCAAGTTGGACTAACAAGTTCAGAAAAAAAAAATCATCAAAATAAGAAAAAAGGTAAGAGAAAGAACTGAAATTCCATTTCTAGATCACCTGACCCTTCATGGTAATCAAATAAGCAAAGAGAAAGATAATAAAATTCTAATAAGAATGAACAATAATTTTTTTTATTTAGTATTTTTTTTCTTTTAAGATGACAGCCTTTCAACTCATGGAGTCACAATGTAAATTATATTTATATTTGTCATAAGAAGTTTTCAATCCATCAAGTCTGACCAGAGTCAGGATCATACACACATTGTAAACTCCACAATCTTTTCATTAGCTACATAGTATTCACTTTGTCAGGCTTACATATAGTTTTGAATTCAGAGTTGTCCTTCAAGACCGATTGCCACCCAAGACTGAAGTACAGAATCTGTCCTACTAATTTAACCCATGGATAGAGGGATTCATAGGTATTTGCACATAAGTGAATGTAACGAACTTGACTGGAATTTGAACTCGGTTCCTCAATTTCTCATCCTGAGCCACTATCCATTACACTACTTGCGCATCCTCAAAGTTTTACTGAACTCAAAAAGCTTTTTCATATGTCTAGGGTATCTGAGCAATATTCAACTATATTTTTTTAATCTCTTCTTATACTATCATTAACCCAATGCACCAAAGAGATTACAGGTAAAAATGATAATTGGAAATTTGAATATTTTCACATTGTTGAGCAAAATGTGAAAGAATTCATTACAGAGATATGATAATGTTTAACAATTTTTATTCTGATAAAAAATTTAAATTCAATTTAATTTATGATTTTAATCATTTCTCCTGTCAAATCCAGTGTTAAAATAAAAAAGGCTTTTCAAAAAAAAAAAGAAAGAAAAAAAAAGTCTATCATTTTCTTCAATTCTATTTTCTGTAATATTCTTCTAAAATTTTTACTCCTTCAGTATTTTCATTAATATATTATATATATATATATATATATATATATATATATATATATATATATATATATATATATATATATTAGTTAGATATACATGTTATTTCTCTATCAAATCACTAGAGGGAAGGATAGTGTCAAGAAAATCTGCTCCTTTATCAAAATAAAAGCTTCTTTTTTTTTCCCCCTGCCATTCAGTGCTTCTACAAAGATTTCTCGATAAAATCCCAATCACAATACATTTGTCTTTATTTTTTTCTACTCTAAACTTTCTCTGTGCAATCAGAGCTCAGTTGACATCCCAAGACGGTTTTTCAACTGACACCACCTAACACCTCCATCTATTTGCCAACTTCCATTACCTTTTCAATCAATTCTTTTCTTCTGTAAATTCTAAGGGGAAAAAAAAGCAGGGAGCACTAGAATGGTTCTGCTTTCCCAACACCATTTGTGAGTCTTGAAGGTGTCAGCCTGTTTGTTTGTCACTTGCATGAAACGGTATCAGCTATTCATTCAGGATAAGCTTTTGTACTTTGTCAAATTACTTTTTCAAAACATGTGGTGGGGTGACTGGGTAGAGCGACAAAAGGCCATAGAAAGCACATCAGAAAATGCTCAACGTTACACAACACCATCCTCCCCTCCATGTGATTGGTTTGGATTCCAGAATAATTCATTTGGAAAGAAAAGAGAAAAGTGGAAATTAATTAGCAGGTCTCCATCTTTTTGAAGACATCATTGACAAGGTAGGTGAACCATTGCAAGCCAGACTTTGGGGTTTTTTTTTTCTTCAACAAGAATTGGCCTCAAAACATCAAAACTTAAGGTCAATATAAATATTGATCTTAAGTTTTGATGACTTTTCCATATTATTAGAGGTTATTTTTATCATTTTAAAATTCTTAAAAGCTTCTGTGACATGTAAAAATGAAAAACATCAAGACTAATTTTGATAGACAAGGTTAAAAGCAAGACATTTTAAAAGATTTTATATAAGCACTTTAAAAAGATTTTCTTTATAGAATTTATAACAGTTGTTAAGAAATACAAGTTTGGTTAAAGACCAATAAAAAGTCTTTGTCAAAGAATTTTTTTCTATGAGAATTTTTTTGCAACATGTGTTAGCAGTATTTAGTATTGTTAAAGTTATTGCTAACATTTTTTGTCAAGGTTTACAATCTACGTTTCATTCAATTTTGCAAACCAATTGATGAAATTTGAATAAGCTGATTTGTTTGGAAAAATACTTTGACAAAAACCCTACTTTGCAGTTTAATAATTTCTTCAATTTTATAGGACTTCATGGTAAACAATATTTTTGAAGAAAATTTTTTTTTTGTTTTTTTAACAGCAAGGAATAAATTCTTAGGACTTCTTACTCTTAAGTATGCAACACTCAACTGGGCATACATAATAAATATTTTTTTCTGGAGCCAAATTCCAACTTTTTGAAGGATTTGACATTGTGATTTGTTTATAGTTCTCACAAACACAGAGTGAACTGGAAACTGGATTCGTGTGTGTGTGTATATATATATATATATATATATATATATATATATATATATATATATATAAACTTAAAGATATGCAAAAAAATATTGTATTTTTATTAAATAAGTATGTTATTTTAAATCATTAAATTGTTAAAATAGTAAGAGCATTTTGTATGTTAAATAATAAAACTTAATTTTTACAAAAGATTTATCGTATTAAGCTACACACACTAGTACCAACTGTATTTTGTACCCCCTTAACTGTTTGCATTTCTTCCCCAAATTTGGTTTCAATTGGTTAATATATGGCTATTTTAGAGGGTGTGATGGATGGACAGACAAACTAATAGAATTCAGAATTTTATATTTAAATATAAATTGTACAATGTCTGAATACTTTCAGCTTTCATAAGCCATTATAAAAAAGATTTCATTTTATGTACTATGTCAGTTTTAAACTGTGTTGGCCTGCTTCTTTGATGTTAAAAAAAGGTTATTGAATGAAAAATTAGTTTAAAACTAACTTTAAAACTTGACAAAATCTGAATTTATAAAATTCAATTTTGTCCTAATATCAAAATTGGTTAAGCATATATAATCATAATTAGAATGCAACATAAACAAGTGAAATTAAGAAATTTATTTAGCATGCTTCATACAGCAAATAGAGTTCTGTTTAGGAATTCAAGTTAATTATTGTTATTTAAAGATTACAAATATAAAAATAAAAAAAAACTTGTTACTTGTTGCTTAAAAAAAAGAAAATATATATATATGTAAGAAAGTGTTATTTCTTAAGTTCTGCAAAATTTTATTCTTGTAGAAAAAAGTTCAGTAATTGAATGTTAAAAATTTCCAGGTAAAAAAAAAATTTTTAAAATATGCCAAATGTTGCAGGGAAAGACTGAAAGGGTTAGAGATCAGAGAAAACAGTAATGTGTGATTTATTGGTTGGTCAGTATATTTGGCATTTTACTTACACGGCCATTGTGGGGACAGTAATTTAGCTGTGACATGGACAAACAGATTTCCTGAAAGACATGAAATTTACACAAGCAACAATGTGAAGGACAGAAAATTAGCAAAGACGAAATTGAGACAAAATAGAAAAAGGCAAATAAAATAAATAAAAAAAATAGGGAAAAAAGCGAAAAAAGAAATAAAAAATATTTTAAAATATAAATCAAATTTTACTCAAAAGAACAAATAAAATGATAAATAATGGCAATAATAACAAATACATTAAAATAAAATAAAAAATATTGTAAAGAAAAATCGAAAAACAAAAATGTGTGAAAAAAAAATAAAAATAAAGTAAAAGAATAAAGAAACAAAAGAAAAGTTTAATTAGTTCCTTTCTTGTTCAATGTCTGCTGAACGTCTTCAACTTTTGACGACTATTTAATATTTAACGCATCCTGTCTTTGGTGTTTCCTATTTTATTCACAGTGTACATTTTTCAGTCCTTGATAAAGTCCCAACGAAGGAGGAACGAAAACGGAGATCCCACGGAGGAGGAACGAAAACTGGTTATGATTTTTTCTTTTTACATTTGTTTTACATTTTACCCTGTAAAAAACTGTTTTATTCTTTCTTGATGTTTGATTTTAAAATGTCTGTTTGTGTTGTAATTATATTTTGCAGGAGTAAAATATTTAAAGAAATAAAAATTCATGTGACATTTTGAGAAATATAAAAATAATTTTTTTCAATTTTGATGAGAATAAATTTTGCTTTCTTTTGAAAACTAAACAAGTATTTCTAAGTTTTTCAGGCCCACATCAGTTGAAATATTCTTAAAGTTGAAAAGAAAGATAAAAATCAAAGACTATATTCAAAACATTAAAAACCCAATGAGAGTAATAACTACAATTCTTACAGACACATTTGCCTTCAGCTATCAATACACCATAGTAGGGATAAAAAGCTTCAGAATTTAATCTGTTTCACTTTCCACTTCATTCATTTTTGTTTAACTCTTACTACTACTACTACTACTAAATATTCTGTAGACAGAGAGTGAGAGAGAGGGTGTGTGCAGAGGATGACCTGCAAGCATACATGACTTCACATGCTACATCTTTGTATCAAAGAAAAAGAAAAGAAAAAAAAACGAGGGGGAGGAGGGGGCTTTCATACCAAGCAAAGTATTGGCAGCAAAAGAACTCAGCAAGATGAGAACTAAAGTCATGCTGTTGATCTTCATTTGGACCAGTCATTTTGCTAGGAGACAGACAATACAAAATGAAGACAATGAAGGAATTATGAAGGAATTATTCATTTTTATGACAGACAGCAAGAGAAAAGAACCAAAGAACCAAATAATAAAAAAAAAAAAAAAAAACACAGATGGAATGGCGCCAGTCCATTATGGGAATGAATACCTGACCCATTTATGGTTGGACACTCACAAGACTCGTCTTCCACTCACAGAATTCTAATTGTCTACTTTCCTTTTACGCATGAATTTTCTTACAAACTAATAACTAAACGAACAGACATTGTAACACACACACAATGAAGAAAAGTCCAGGTTTGTTTGGTACCAATTTTCCACATTTATATAATTTGAAATTTAACAGATTGAAAATTTCAAATTCAGTTATACATCGCTGAACCACCAAACAAACATCAGACAATTCTGCTCAAAACTTTTATTGTATTTCATTGCTTTTCTAATATACTTTTCTATTTGAAAACCATTGTCAAAAATATTCAGTATTTTATTCCCTAACTTAGATTAAACTGTTTGAAAAACAAAAATATTTGTTGGACATGATCAATCTTGGCAGAAGGCAGCATTTCTAGAGCACTTAATCTTGAAGATTCCATTTAATATTTTTCCAAACAGCCACCACTAACAACTGTATGATCCTACATTTTCAGAGTGTTTAGTCAATATGGCCAACTTTGGTACAAGGTTGAATTTGTCAAATACTCGGTGGAGTCCAAACTTACTGTCAATAGATTTTGAAATGAGCCTCTGTTCAAATGTAAATGGGGCGGGAAGATCTGACCCCACTGAAATGTTACACTTAAATGAGAGAGAGAGAGTGTGTCAGAGAGAGAGTGTGAGAAAGAGAGAAAGAGAGTGTGAGAAAGAGAGAAAGAGAGTGTGAGAAAGAGAGAAAGAGAGTGTGAGAAAGAGAGAAAGAGAGTGTGAGAAAGAGAGAAAGAGAGTGTGAGAAACAGAGAAAGAGAGTGTGAGAAACAGAGAAAGAGAGTGTGAGAAACAGAGAAAGAGAGTGTGAGAAACAGAGAAAGAGAGTGTGAGAAACAGAGAAAGAGAGTGTGAGAAACAGAGAAAGAGAGTGTGAGAAACAGAGAAAGAGAGTGTGAGAAACAGAGAAAGAGAGTGTGAGAAACAGAGAAAGAGAGTGTGAGAAACAGAGAAAGAGAGTGTGAGAAACAGAGAAAGAGAGTGTGAGAAACAGAGAAAGAGAGTGTGAGAAACAGAGAAAGAGAGTGTGAGAAACAGAGAAAGAGAGTGTGAGAAACAGAGAAAGAGAGTGTGAGAAACAGAGAAAGAGAGTGTGAGAAACAGAGAAAGAGAGTGTGAGAAACAGAGAAAGAGAGTGTGAGAAACAGAGAAAGAGAGTGTGAGAAACAGAGAAAGAGAGTGTGAGAAACAGAGAAAGAGAGTGTGAGAAACAGAGAAAGAGAGTGTGAGAAACAGAGAAAGAGAGTGTGAGAAACAGAGAAAGAGAGTGTGAGAAACAGAGAAAGAGAGTGTGAGAAACAGAGAAAGAGAGTGTGAGAAACAGAGAAAGAGAGTGTGAGAAACAGAGAAAGAGAGTGTGAGAAACAGAGAAAGAGAGTGTGAGAAACAGAGAAAGAGAGTGTGAGAAACAGAGAAAGAGAGTGTGAGAAACAGAGAAAGAGAGTCAGAGAGAGAGAAAGAGTCAGAGAGAGAGAAAGAGTCAGAGAGAGAGAAAGAGAGTCAGAGAGAGAGAAAGAGAGTCAGAGTTCAATTATTTAACATTTTGGGAATCAAATGGTGTTTACACAAATCACAAGACACTTACATCAGATTATTCATTCAAACACATCAAAATCTTATTAAATTGACAGTTATACCTGTAATCCAATGCAAACATGTCAGATTTCCATGAGAATCTCAACTACCCTTCCATAAATTTGCCTGAACATTCTCAGGGTATCTAGGTTTTCTTAATAAATAAATAACATTTCTAAATGTAGAAAGATCGGATTTTTTTTCATCTTTTTATAATCTGGACAAATTAAGTCTATTTTGATCTGTTTTCTAACAAACTGTTTGGCTTAAGGGATAAGAATAAAAACTAGTCCCTCTCACCAAACATAAATAAGGGAAAGTGCTTGCAGCCAAATTTCCCCCCTTTTGGCACCTTTATTTTTGCCCTACAACCACCCTTTACTGCTACTTTTAGATGAAGATGATTTTTCTGGAATTCTGGTTCTAGACTATAGGAGGCAAACAAACCAGTAATGCAATGTCAATCATTATCTACTGTCTCCCTAATTACTCTTCTATTGTACTTGCTAAGTCATAATGTTTTGTTTTTTAGTTCTTTCACACTCAGTAACCCCTTATGATTAGTGGATTTACTTGGGGTAAATTCAATTTAACAAAAAAAAAAAAAAAAAAAGCAAAAATAAAAGTTCCAAGAAGACCAGTTCCAAGTTATTAATTACCATTTATTTTTAAAAGATTATTTTAAATATCAATTATACAACTGTGTACCAAAGAAATCTTTATACAATAAAAAAACTTATTAAAAAAAAAAAAAAATAATAATATTACAGCAAAATTAATTTGAAATAAATATCTAAAAAACCCTTTTCCCTGAATGGTTAGTTTCATGCTTGTAAAATCTGAAAGGATAAGAATACACAAGTATCTAGAAAACCCAAATTCTTGGAAGAATATTTAAGAATTCAGAGTTGAGCAATCAAGATAGATACTATTTTTTATTTCGATCTAGACAAAGTAAAGAAAGCTTAAGAGAATTATTCATTCAAGGATAACTGAAGACACACACGATTCTGGTCCAGTTAAATTTGTTTGCTTTTGACCTCTCTCTCTCTCATCCACACAGCAAGAAATCTTTGCTGGACAGTGTTGGCAGTAGAAAAAGAATGTGATAAGTTTATTCCAGAGATTACAAAGATGTCATAACCAGGAATTAAACCAAAATTATGCACTAAGATTTCTTCCTTAGAATCAGGTTACATTGTAGTATTACATTCCCCCCACCCCCAAAAATGCCACAAGAAAAAATTTATTACCATTACCCAAATGATCAAATATTTAAAAACCTGTAAAAGTCGAAGAGATTTTACAAGGCTGAATGCTGACATCAAGAATGTTCTGCTATGGTAGGAAATTATAATTCCCTTCTAAAAGGACAAAAAAAAAAAAAAAAAAAAAAACTCAGGTTTACAAATACGCAAAAACTAACAGCCTATGCCCCCACCCCACTCCATACTCTATCACAAGTTTTTGCACAGAAATGTATCTTTAACATTTGCAGGATAAAAAGGGAACTGTGAAAAGCATGTACCAAGATTTGGTTAACAAACAAGAAAGATTATGGATGGGTTTTCTTAGCAGTTCTAGCTTTATTCAGAAAAAAAAAAAAAAAAAAAAAAAAAAAAAAATCAAGCATACCTTCTTGCATAATCATCTACAAGCCTGTTCTTCTAATTTCATCTTATTACATAATTATGCAAGACGTGTGTGTGTGTGTGTGTGTGTGTGTGTGTGTGTGTGTGTGTGTGTGTGTGTGTGATGGTTATATAAAATGATAACTATATCCATCTCCCTTCCATCTTGTTAGAGTTTCCCTACAAAATGATTTTTTTTTTATCAAGTTTCTTCTTTTGCTGGTTCCGAGACTGCATGAATTTAAGCGAGCTACCAGGCTGGCATCTCAGTCCCCACCCTTTCACTGTCAAAACGGTTAAATGTAACCGTCTCTTCTACTCCAAACAGCTTCTTCTCTCACACTTCCTGTCTGTGGAACTCCCTTCCCCTTACTTGCTTCTTCGATGACTATAATCTTCAAATATTCCAGTGCCATGTGAAGGAGGGGGCACGGTGGAGTAATGGATGGTGGCTCAGATTGGGGAGTCGGAGAGCCAAGTTTGAATTCCAGTTGAATCCATTACATTCACTTATGTGCTAATACCTTTGGGGAAGGTATGATTCCTCTTCTTCTTCTCCCTCCCCCAGCTATGGGTAAATAGCAGGACTGACTGGGTTCTATAGCCTTGGATGGCAACTGGTCTACTGCAGAAAGAAATGGTAACCAACTGCGGGGAAAAAAAAAATGTGCCTTGTCAGTCATGTATCGAAAGAGACATGATCGCCTACACGTGTATCACACGTGGCACATAACTGACTGAATGCACCCCATCCTTCCCTGTATCCTTCCCTCAAACATGCCTCCTGTTCTCAATCCTCTATAACCCCTTGCATGCTAGTGGCCCTCCCACCATGCTTGGGGTGAATTGCTTAAAAAAACAAAAAACAAAAAAAAACAAACAAACAAACACACACACACAGTCACGATTTCCATTCCGAGTGAAGATTTTGATTTAAAAACCTGTTGTGGCTATTATCCTTTTCTTAACTAAAGCTTTTAAAGGTAACCACTCCCTAAACTAAAAACAAAGAGACATGCCCACACTGCCTGAAAGTAATGAGTGATGTTACTGTATGCCACACCCATTCATCCTGGGAGTCATAAAAAGCAGATTTAGGGAGAAAGAGTAAGGCAAATCATGCAAGACTCTGGGGATACAATCAGTAAATATGACTGAAATATTTAGTAGGAAAAAACAATTTATAACAAACAAATAAGAAAGAAATGTACAAGTATGTTCTGGTGTATGAAATGTTCATACCTGAAATGTACAATTGTAGGATTCTTTTTTTTTTTGACTATGAAAGCTGCATTTTGGGAAACATTATCATGATGGCTTTTGACAGGGATGAAGTGATAAAAAAGAGGCTGAGTTTTATGACCAATGTCAGGAGAAAGAAAGGAAGAAAGAAAAAAAACAACAGAGAAGAAAGGGGCTTCCAGCCTCTTTTTATATGCTCCTGCAAAACGATTCTCATTGCTTTCACGGTAGCTTAATGTAACGTCTGTTTTTTGGCCATGAAAATAAAAGCTTGACATGCAGATTTTAATTTCTGCTAAACTCTACAAACTAAAGAATAAATCAGCTAAGAAATAACAAAAAGATGAAAAAATATTACACGGAATAAAGTCAGCATGAAAGACTGACAAAAGAGAGGTAAAAATCAATGGTTTGGGTAGTTAAAATAGACATTGCTATATTTAACAGCTGATAAATAGATTGTTTTTTTAAAAAATGATAAAAAGCAATAAAAATTCTGCAATAAAGAAAACAGTAAATTCCAGTGCATCAAAATGGATAGATTTATTTAAATTGGAAATAACTTTAGGAGACAAGGAAATTATTCTTCATCTTACCAAAAATATTGAAATTTATGATTGACATCTGAAATCTAAAAGGAATTTGCCAGTAAGTGACAATAACAATTGTAATCCTTACAAACAACAAAATCTTCAAGATTTCATTCTATTGAAAAGTTCAAATGTTCACAAGAATTTTTTTTTATTTCTAAGCAAAGATGGAAAGAGTAAAGAAATGATTTCATTGGCCTTTTCAATACCAAAAGAAAAAATAGAAACATCAAAAAATTTGTCTGCTTTCAATCCTTTAATGAATTCTACCAATTATTCTCCGTAGACTTTTCCTTGTCTATAGAGAAAATGCGAAGAATTCTTGTCCCTCACCATAACATTTTTTTCCAGTGTACAATTAAAAGATTCTGGGCATAAATACTTGATTTTATTCTTTACTTCGTTGTTTTAATGAAAAATGAAATTACTGACGAAATGACTTAGAAATTGAAATTTAAAAAAAAAAAAAAAAAATCTATTATGATGAAAAACTTGAAGAAAGCAACAAAATTGCCAATCAAACTGATGTTAGAAATTAGCAAAGACATCAGTGTGGAATTAAGAGTTTTTTTTGTTTTTATTTGCACTGAAAATTCATCAAGAAATTGTGACAGAGAGATATCATGTGAAAATCCACAGAATATTAGTTCCAACATTATTTTTAATTATTAAATTTATAAAAAGATTTTTTAAATTAAAAAAAATCATTTTCTGCATGTACATATTGCAGAAATATGTTTGTTCATTAAATAGTTAAGAGGATCTATAGAGCTTTACAGTAGCCAGTAGGCCTTCTATTTTTATCACTCACCAGATGTATCCCTTAACCTGACACTGATGTAAAACTGATTTCCTGTAATTGATCTCCCCTAAATTGATTGTCTGAAAACCAGGTGTGACCCTCATGTTGACAAGTTGTTCAAGAACCAGATTATGATGCCTCCTATAATTCAATGTAGAATTAGCTGAATAATGTAGCATTGCAGCTCAGACCAGATGCCAGGTACATTCTCCGTGTACAGCTTCTTCCAGTCAAACGCTTGTGGTTTAATACCAGGAAAATAATTCTTTGGACACATCATTACCCACAAATAAAAAACCATGAGACGAGATTGTAGCAGTCAATAAATTTTATTCTGTTGCAAGTGTGCTTTTCTTTTCATGTGGCAGGTGAGGAGTCCTCTGTCTTTTAGGCTAATAGGAACCACTATCTTATAGAGGACCAATCTATCAGCGTTACTCATTCATCAAGAACACTGGTTCTGCTGACACAGCTCTCAGTTCACTCCATGCAGCTGACCCTCTTTGTCAAGAGGGTAACTGTCAAAAAAATTTCTGTAACATCCTGTAAATGTTTCCATAACATGATATCAGCTGACAACTTATATAGATACAATAGTATGACATGAAAACAATTTCATATAGGTTCATCATCTTACATGTTATTTAAGAAACAATCATATCATCCCCAGGTTAGGCAGAGGCTGGAAGGAGACCGGGTGAATTTTAGTTAAAAAGAATTTTGAATAAATGTAGTGTAAGTTAAACCTTTCTTCAAACCCTGTTAATTTTAATTCCACTAATTCTCTTACAGGTTCTAATTAAAATCCTTAATTAGTACTTTCTTTTTGTTGATTTCTGTTCAGTCTAAGCCATTGGGATTTTTCTCATCTGTTTAGTTCATTTTAATGCTCCAAACTTCCTAAATGGCTATTTTCATTCAAAAATAGAATCGGTTACAAACCCACAATGATCCAAAACGTAAAGAGTACATATCTTTCAGTGCATAAGTGAAAATGGCTGCCACAAAAGGTCAGAATTTACAAAACTTGTCTTACAACAAAAGGCTAACTAATAAATTTTTTTTTTTTATTTCTTGAGGACCAAACTAACAGGTTGAAGTCAAAATCAATCAAAATCAAAGTTAGGCCATATTATCGCACACCAACAGTCCAGGCAGGTTTTTAATATGAAAAGTACAAAAGTCAATTCAAACATTCAATAGAATTAGGTGAGAAGGGTATGGAAACATTCATAGTTATACAGAGAGTTGCATAATGTTCTTGCAAGCCATTGTAAGTAAGTAAAGTACTCATCAAATACTCTAGAAATATAGCCTTGTGCCAGAATTGTTTAGTCTAATAAATACCTAAAAGCATTTGAGGGAAATCTGAAGGAACAAGATTTTGAACAAAGATTTTGTAAAAGAAATCAGTAGAAAAAAAAAATATTAGCAAAATTTTCACTCAAAAGTTGACAATAATTATTGTAAAAATGTGTGTGTTTGTGTGTGGAGGGGGGAGAGCGAGAGAGAGAGAGAATGAGAGAGAGAGAGAGAGAGAGAGAGAATGAGAGAGAGAGAGAATGTGAGAGAGAGAGAGAGAGAATGTGAGAGAGAGAGAGAGAATGTGAGAGAGAGAGAGAGAATGTGAGAGAGAGAGAGAGAATGTGAGAGAGAGAGAGAATGTGAGAGAGAGAGAGAATGTGAGAGAGAGAGAGAGAATGTGAGAGAGAGAGAGAGAATGTGAGAGAGAGAGAGAATGTGAGAGAGAGAGAGAATGTGAGAGAGAGAGAGAATGTGAGAGAGAGAGAGAATGTGAGAGAGAGAGAGAATGTGAGAGAGAGAGAGAATGTGAGAGAGAGAATGAGAGAATGTGTGTGTTTGCGTGAGAGAATGTGTTTGAGAATGTGTGTGTGTGATCACCTACTTTTTTCATTATCTCTGTTCTACAGAGTCTGTCTATATTTCTGAGATGAGGTATTATGTACAGTATTTACATTAGTCGGACTATTGTCCTCATTTTTGTCGCCATATTTGTCACAACGTTTCGGCCGTTGTACGCTCCGGCCTTCTTCAGGTGGTTGGAATTTCGAACCGAACCCTTTATTTCGATCACTGAGGTAGACTGTTCTAGTTCCATCGAAATAAAGGGTTCGGTTCGAAATTCCAACCACCTGAAGAAGGCCGGAGCGTACAACGGCCGAAACGTTGCGACAAATATGGCGACAAAGATAAGGACAATAGTCCGACTAATGTAAATACTGTATCTCTGTTCTACTTCAAAACATTAAGTGAGTGATGAAAACTTCTCAGCCCAACCAAGAAACTCTTACCAAAAATAAATAAATAAATATTGTAATGTTTAGTCAGATTTTGTAAAGAGAGTCAAATTGGGTATACTTTCTTTTGAGAGGGGTGGAAAGGGAATGGAGGAAAGAGGGGTGGAAAGGGAATGGAGGAAAGAGGGGTGGAAAGGGAATGGAGGAAAGAGGGGTGGAAAGGGAATGGAGGAAAGAGGGGTGGAAAGGGAATGAAGGAAAGAGGGGTGGAAAGGGAATGGAGGAAAGAGGGGTGGAAAGGGAATGGAGGGAAGGAAAGAGGGAAGGCAAGAGTGGAAGAGAGAAAGGGAGGAAGGGAGAGAAAGGAAACAAAAAGAGAGGGAGAGGAGAGTGGGGATGGAGGGCGAGAGAGAGGGGGAGGGGATAAGAAATTACTTAGTACTTACAAGTTTTCCACTTGGCCATGAATCAAGGGCCTATGTATAGATAGATAAATTGGAATTATTACAAGAGGTTTCTTTCTCCATAATAAGTCTAGGAGATATACTCAAAGAATTTAATAAATTATCACACCTTAAAAAAAAAAAAAAAAAAAAAATTTAAAAAGTTTTGATTTTAACAAAAATCAATCTTAATTTGAAAATAAATAAATTCAATGTTCTTATTTCTGGCTGCAAGTTTAATTTTCTTTGCCAAATTAATTCTTAAAACTTAAATACTATAATTAAAAAATCTTCCACAAGAGAAGCAAACATTCAAAGGTAGAAGATAATTTGATGAAAATAATTATCGATCGCACAACTGCATTTGGAATTTTATTTATTCATAAAGTCTTAGGCAAAAAGTGATTAAAGTTTGTTTTTTTATTATTCATTGTCTAGTATTTGTGAGAGAGTTGAAAGAGATGACTTTTGAATTTTTCATTGTCCAATATTTAGGGAGACAACTTTTGAATTTTTCATTGTCCAATATTTAGGGAGACAACTTTTGAATTTTTCATTGTCCAATATTTAGGGAGACAACTTTTGAATTTTTCATTGTCCAATATTTAGGGAGACAACTTTTGAATTTTTCATTGTCCAATATTTAGGGAGACAACTTTTGAATTTTTCATTGTCCAATATTTAGGGAGACAACTTTTGAATTTTTCATTGTCCAATATTTAGGGAGACAACTTTTGAATTTTTCATTGTCCAATATTTAGGGAGACAACTTTTGAATTTTTCATTGTCCAATATTTAGGGAGACAACTTTTGAATTTTTCATTGTCCAATATTTAGGGAGACAACTTTTGAATTTTTCATTGTCCAATATTTAGGGAGACAACTTTTGAATTTTTCATTGTCCAATATTTAGGGAGACAACTTTTGAATTTTTCATTGTCCAATATTTAGGGAGACAACTTTTGAATTTTTCATTGTCCAATATTTAGGGAGACAACTTTTGAATTTTTCATTGTCCAATATTTAGGGAGACAACTTTTGAATTTTTCATTGTCCAATATTTAGGGAGACAACTTTTGAATTTTTCATTGTCCAATATTTAGGGAGACAACTTTTGAATTTTTCATTGTCCAATATTTAGGGAGACAACTTTTGAATTTTTCATTGTCCAATATTTAGGGAGACAACTTTTGAATTTTTCATTGTCCAATATTTAGGGAGACAACTTTTGAATTTTTCATTGTCCAATATTTAGGGAGACAGATGATGGGAGTGTAATGGATATCAGCTCACATTGAGAAATCAGAGGGTTGAGTTCAAATTCCTGTTGAATTGTAGGACAGACTGTGCCCTATAGCCTTAGTTGATAACCATTCTAGTAGAAAAACTCTGAAGGCAAACCAGCTACCCTTGCCCAAGATGTACCATTGCTGCTATGACTGCAGTATGCATGGTGCTCCAATAACCCTGCAGGTTACTGATTTCATGATTGCTATGGTAAATATTTGGGTTGGAAGAGACAAATTTTAAATTATCATTCTCCAATAATCCTGCCTAGAAACAATTGATTTTCATTGTTCAATATTTAGATGAAAGTAAGATAATACAATTTTTGCATATTTATTTGTGAATAGTTGTGGGTAGGGGGGGGGGGTGATACAAATTCTGGATTTTCATTGTTCAATATTTATGGGCAGAGGAATTCAAGTTTGGGATTTTTATTGTTCATTAATTGGGGTGTGAAACAAGTCCTGGATTTTCATTGTTCAATATTTCAGTATTGAATGGAGATTTACAAATTTCACATATTCATTGTCCAATATTTGGGGAGGAGTGTGATACTAGTTTTTGATTTTTAGTGTTCATTATTTATGTAATTGATTCAAAATTTCAATTTTTATTGTCCAACATTCAGAAGAAGTAGTTTGAGATTTTCAGTGTTCAATATTTGAACATTATTTTCATTGAATATATGTAAATAACAATATAACTGAATTGCAACACAAACACTCAAGCCACAAATACTGGACAAATAATTTTTTAAAAAGCCAAAATATATATATATATATATATATATATATAAAATAACTACTGGAAAAGATACAAAGGCTCAAATCTTGTCTGAATGTACTTCACTGTTCCAAATTGCAAAGATATTTTTAAGATTAATCTAACACAAGACTGCAGCAATGAGATACATGGTGAAGATAGAATTGACTATATTAGGGAAGAGACTTGCTTGTTAACCATCATCCTACCACAAGTGCCTTTTTACAAGAAACATTTTCATCAATCTGTTCAAAATGGTTTTAGAATCAAAATGGATATAGTTAGCCAGCAGAATATTTTAACCAGGAATAGAGACAAAAAACATTGTAAATCATTCTAGCCAAGCAAAAACAGCGGGGGACATGTGGGTTGACCATTTATGATAGGGACCATAGTACAGAGATATACTCGCAAGTGACAAATAAAGAAAATTGCCAAAATATGACAAATAGATAATGGGACATCACCCATCACTAAATTTGATAACCTGTTATTTTCCACAAATAAATATGGTAATGACAGTTTTTTTTTTGTTTAATAGTTTTCAGGAAGTACAAAATTTAATTATTGCAGTAAATATAAAAAAAAAACAAAAAAAAAAACATTAAAATTGTTTACCTTTGGGATATATATAATATATATATATATATATATATATATATATATATATAATAAATGGCCCGACGATTGTGTTTAAGCATGAAACAGTGTCATTACTCATGCTAACCTCAATGTACACTTTCATATTTACATTCACTATCCTTTATATTGAGCACTTTAACCCATAAATATAGCTTACGTTAAAACTATATTTTTATTATTTTATAATATATAATTCATACAAATATAAAATTTGTCATTTAGCTGATTGATGTTACATTCAGCATCCTATAGACAAACAAACCCTATGCACAACAAATATAGCTTTTCTCTTCCAGTCTTATTCAAGGTGCACATTTCTTTTAGTTGTGTTATATATAACACAACAAAATCCAAAATTATCTCATATGGTGGGGGGAGATCTATTTCAGCCAACACGAAGTACATCGGAGCACAGTCCATCTACTGGGGTTGAATAAGATCGATGTACTTTGCGTTAACTGAAATAGATCTCCCCCCACCATATGAGATAATTTTGGATTTTGTTGTGTAATTTATATGCTCTGTTATAAATCCATTGAGCTCTTTTTGTGGATCAGTTTTAATATTTTATATTATTAGGATCCACTTGGACTATACACCAATAGATTTATTACTTGTACTTATGTGTGTGTGTGTGTGTGTGTGTGTGTGTGTGTGTGTGTGTGTGTGTGTGTGTGTGTGTGTGTGTGTGTGTGTGTGTGTGTGTGTGTGTGTGTGTGTGAGAGAGAGAGAAAATTTCTTCTTCCATGTCTATCCCATTTCAGGAATCAGTAGTTCCACTTTCTTCATCAGTATAATGATGAAGAGCAAAGTTCACCAATTTTTCTAATACAATAAAAGGACAATCTTGTTTGTTGAGTATTGTTTAATATTTCAAATATCAAAACAGTTTCATATTCCTTATCTGATTGAAAATTTCTCAATAAAAACACAAATTAATCACCAATTAATTAATCATGCCATCACAAAATACATCAGCTTAACTGTAATTATATAAACACCTTTCATCAAGATTATTTCAGAATAACACTTTATTACATTTTAAAAATGTAAGAAGGGAACTGCCTTTCCTTCATATTTTTGTTTTTAAGTAAATATTCTACTTGCAAATAAACAGGACTAAAAAGAAAAGTAACTTTTCACTAGCAGTTGTACCAATCAAAAGTAGGTCAAGTGAACATAATATTTTCAATGATAGCAATTAAGAGAAACACTGGCTTTGTGGCCAAGATAGGTATATATTTTCCCACCAGTGCTTGTGGTCAGTGTTGGAACCTATTTAAAAGTCAGCAGTTCCAATGTTGATTTTCAAGACAGGCAGTGCGACATAAAACCCTCTCATGTGGCCTTGTACCTTATAAAATTAAGTTTAGTAAATATCAACAACAGTGAAGATAAGAAAGTGCAAAGTTTGCTAGAAATGTTTTATCAAAAATGTGGAAATCTTCAAAAGTGTTGACAAGCTCACTGATAACAAAACGGATACAAGTTTATTGTTGTCTTAAATGTAGATCAGTTTATCTCATTTTTGTTAGCCATTTATCAGAAAGGAATCCATTAGTACACAAGGGATAGGTACTCCAAGTTGGGAATGTAGATGAAATAAAAACACATCTATTTAATTATGAGAAAGGTTTTAATTTGTTTATACATTTCCTCCAGCTCCAAACTATTTTGTGGCCAATCATGTTTGAGTAGATGACCTGAATAATTTTTTTTTTTTTTTTTTACAGTGTGAATTGCATCTACCACCTTGAACATTCAAGATTGAACCTCGCTGAGCTGTAAACTTCTGTGACTGAGTATTCTAAAGCACATTAGACCAGATGGGGGTTTCCCCTACAAACAGGGACTCCAGTTCATGCTGGAGAATACTTTTTCTTTATTAAGTCTCTTGAATGCATAGGCTGGTAGACATAATTCATACTTTTAAAAACGGGGTTACATCTACACAAACGTTGTTATCCACAAAATAACATTGAGATAGTAGGTAATAATGTTGGATAAAAAAATCCATGGATTCCTTTACGTGAGTGTGTGTGTATATATATATATATATATATATATGCAGAAATATAGTCTTAAAGTGTGCTATATTTATGGGGTAAAGTGCTCAATATCAGAGATAGAGCGTGTGTAAATATAAAAGTGGACATGGAAGTCAGCACTTAGAGGCGACAGTCTGTTTCATGCTAGTGCAATCGTCAGGCGACTGACGATTGCACTAGCCTGACGATTGCACTAGCATGAAACAGACTGTCGCCTCTAAGTGCTGACTTCCATGTCCACTTATATATATATATATATATATATATATATATATATATATATATATATAAATGTCATTAAAAGTAACATTTGATGATGAACTGTTTACTCCAACATCCAGTATAAAATATATACATACATATATATATATACACACACACACACACACACGTGTGTTTGTCTATGTATGTATGATTCTATATGTGTACCTCTGATGATCACTCCTTGTTGTGGTGGGGGGACTTGTATGGTCCAATGACTAAGAATGATGCAGTTGGGAATTCTAAACTGATAGGGCCACCCTTGGCAGCAAGGTTGAAGACAAGGACCCACACTAAGTACAACCAACCTCAAAGACTTCAATGACAGTAACAAGCGGGTAATGATTACAAGAGATTTCAACGGTTGAACCAGTAGATAAAGAGGCCTATGCATGATAGACATGATACATAAGGTGCCACTTGAAATTCTAACAAAGTCAGTGGCAGTCCATTGCAGTTTCATGACTGCATTCAGCATGTCTCATTCTATATGTGCCACAGAGGAAGGTCATGAAATCAAATATGTCGCTCACTTCCTGGGAAGTTGAGGTCCACCTTAAACAAATTCACACCATCAACACTTTCTTCTACTGTGATTTTTTTTCACTTTCAAACAATTTTTGCAAAGCAAAACAGTGATAGGGAATGGATGATGGAACAGGTTTTGGTGAAAGCGGAAGCTTCTAGTCTTGAACCTGCATGTTAGCGGTGAATGTAGTCATCAACACCATCATCATAAGGAAACAATCAGCAAAGACAAAATTAAATTCTTGGATACAAGATAAAGCAATGACGATATATGGTTAAAATTTGGCATATTGATCAGGAAAGATTGCTTAATATTAGAAATAGAAGATTTATACATATAGTCTGCGGATATAGGAATCAACACTTCATGGTGACTATCAGGATATGTATATGTGAAGGGGCTGAATAGTTGTCAACCTCACTCACTCACCAAAATTTGACCAAATGATAAACATATTTTATTCCTTTTTGGTCAAACAAAATCTTTTTAAACACCTCCCCACACACAAAGTGTGTGTGTGTGTGTGTGTTTTTTTCCTAACGTGATTCAGTATAATAGATATATTGGTAGAACAAATCAGCAAAAATCGAGCTGTTATTATAAAAAAAAAAAAAAAAATGAAAAATCATCACAAGCCAATGTAAGTACACAAGAAAATTGTCAGAGACACTTCCAAAATTATTTTGATTTGAAGAATTAAAGTTTTTTTGTGGTTACCAAACAGAAGATTGAACCTTAGACTATAAACTGTTCCATTAGTAGGCATACTAACAGCTATAGGGGCCTTAATATTAAACAATATTCTTTATGGTTCTTAAAAAAAATAAAAGTAATAATAATTGCAATAAAAAATAATAGAGTTAAACAGATTTTGATGCGAGAAAAACTGTTTTTATTTTTTTTATTTAAAATAATGATTCTTTATTTGCTTTATTTCTTTTTTTGATTGACTTTTGGACATGTTGTGTAATGGTTAGGCATTCAAAATGTGAAAGCAGTGACACATGACTGTGAAAAGGTATGAATCCATCTCTTCTCCCTGCAGCTATGTGTTAAATAGTAAGGCAGACTGGAGTCTCTGGCTACAGAATGACAACTCTGAAAGGGAAGCACAGTGGAGTAATGGATAGCGGCTCGGATTGAGGAAACGGAAAGCAGAGTTCAAATTCCAGGTGAATCCATTGCATTCATTTACGTGCTAATACCCTTGGGAAAGGCATGAATCCTCTTCTTCCCCAGCTATGGGTAAATAGCAGAACAGACTGGGTTCTATAGCCTTGGATGGCAACTGGTCTACTGCAGAAAGAAATAGCAAGCTACTGCAGGAAAAAATTTGCCTCGTCAGTCATTTATCGAAAGATACATGATTGCCTAAGCGTGTATCACACATGGCACATAACAGACTGATATAGCTCTAGCAAGGCACATACTATACAACCACAGAAAAGATTAGGGTATCATGACTGTGGTGCAGGCAGTCGTAGATGAGGATCTCAACTGAGGTCAAGGATGGTTAGGGTTAGGTAGACTTGCTTTTCCTGAGTGGTTTTGAAAAATAAATTTATTCAAATTTGTTTCAATTCATCTTTTCTTTGAAGGTCATTTTTGTTCTTTCAAGATGATTTGATCATTTCTTTGGGTTTTTTCATTTCAGAGTTGAAAGAAGCGACTTGATATGAATCCATTGATTTGTGTCATACACATTTGAGGGTGAAGAAAAGATATTCAAAAATCAGAAAAATAATGCAGACATGCAACAATTTTCTATCCAATCAATGTATAAATTTTTCTTTTTTAAAATCAATATTGGAAAGACAACTTACAAAAATATACTTTAAAAGATTTAAATTTATAAAAAAAGAAATGGAAAATGCTAAAAAGTAAATAATTCTTAATTCAACATTCCTTCAGTTTTTGTTATTTGTTTTTGATAAATGCTTTTTCTGTTGCCTTAAAAGACAACATTCATCACATTTTTCTACTTGATAATATTAAATATCAAATTATCTGCAAAGAAATATTGACAGTTTATTTTTTAACAAAAACTTTCAGTTTCTCTTGTTTTAATTCTAAATGAATTACCTTTTGCTGTCCTAAGTAAAACAAAAAAAAAACAAAAAACAAAAAAAAAAACCTTGCTTTAAAGTTGCAGAATTTATTCCAATGCCTGTTATATTCTGAACCATTCACTACTCTTGTAGTCCTACAAATTTTCCAATATTCCTTCTTCCTTTCCATTCCTGCATTTCATGAATTCTTTATTGGCCAAGCCTCGACATTTATACATTATGATAACTTAAGCATTTGTTGATTCAGTTCAGTGGTTGAAGTAAAGGATTAATAGCATAGAGTAAGTAGTTCTTAGTTCCCTGTTAGTTATAAATATTCACTTATTATATTGGCTCCTACCTGACCAATTGGAGAATCATGCAAGTTTCCTGGCATTTATCTTATCAATATATTCTTAGGTCAGGTTTCTTAGATTTCATATAATTATTTGAAGTCAAATTGCAACTCTATCATTATGAGTATTAGATGTTAGATTTTGGTATCAATTTTCTTTTTTCATTTATTACCCCATCTATCTTAATCTTTGCCAGTTTTGCTTAACTTACAAAATATTTTACTTCATGAAAATATTAAAAAACATAAATTTAGATACATAAAAATGTATAAATTCTTTCATTATATACCAAAATGTTATAATTTTCAATTTCTAATGCAATACATTTTGTGAGACAATAAAATTAAACCCATTTTCAGGTCTCAAGTGATTTTTGCCCAGAGTTTGTGTTTCATAAAGAGACTTTTGCAACATCTCAATCTCAAAGAATTTAATAGAATGAATTGTAATATAATGAAATGGACCTTGGAAAATACAACTATTATTATACATTGATTCTTTCAAACCTGCTTTTGATGTCTATTGTAATATTTCAGCCACTGTACTCTACAGCCATTGTCAGGTAATTTTTTTTTCATTTAGAGTTCTTAAAAGGTTGTTGAATGTCACAGATTTCTGAGGAAGGCTGGAACTTACAGTAGCTAAAATGTTATAACAAAGATATTAGAAACCAGTTTGAAAGAATCAATGTATAATAGACCATTTCAGCTTAGAAATTTAGACAAATATATCAAGCTTGATAGTTAAAAATATCTATGTGGAATCAAAATTTCAAGAAATCAGTTTACAATTTATAGAATAAAAAGAAAAAACAATACAAACAAGGGTTGAAACAAAATTATTCAGTGACATACATTTACCACTAATCAAAATCAGATAAAAAAAATAATAAAAACACAAAAATTAAACAACTTTTATAGATAAAAATGAAATAGGTATTTTATCTCTAAATACTACTATTTACTGTTAACAAAAACATAGTAGTTTAAAAAAATGAATATTAACCTAATTAACATTTTTTTCTAACATAGGCCAATTTTTTTTTTCAACACCTTCAAACTGACCAAAAGATTTTTTTCAGATCTATAATTCTCAGCTTCCTTTCACACTTTGCTTTAAAAGTAACATCTCTGCTTAGAACTTCAAGCATTTTAACGTTCAATTCCTCATACTGGTTAATATTGGAGAGATTAGCTACAAGAATGTGGAATTATTGAACAGCTGTAATAATCTATGGCTAAGGAAACTAGAAGAAGCAACATGATAGTTCCACCAAATTCAATTTCAATCAGACTTCAGATTAAAGACCATATATAGAGAATTATGGGATACATTTATGTCAGCTGAAGACTAATAATATGCTAGCAATATTTTTTCAGTTTAACATCACCTACCAATTAATCCCAAATAGCCATTAAAATGAACAAGAATTTTATCCTGTAGTTTTAAGAGAAATTTACAATTTACTTTATTTCAAAGACATATTAGAAAGATGAAAACAAAAAAAAATGAATAAATAAATAAAACAAGGATATTAGCAAAAGGAAAACAGTAAATAAAATATAATCCTTCACTGTATATCAGGATTTTTCATTTCTGCATAAACTTGTGGGGAAAAAATGATATAAATTTTTATATATCAAGAACAAATTTAGTGAACAAAAACTATGACAAAGTGGCAAAAGTTTTCATGTGATACATCTTGCCCTTTAGGACCTCATTGGACAAAAAGAACAAAATGCATCATTCAAAAACCTTTTCTCTTTAGTTATAGTTTTTCTCTATAAATGTGTGTGTATAAATATTAAAGTAGGACATCAACTTCTGCTTGCATGTGTGTGTATGTGTATATATATATATATATATATATATATATATATATAAAATGGTGGCTTCCCCATTCTTGAGAATAGCCAATGCCTAAAGCACCTCAGAATCGATTCTATCTGAGCAATAAAGATATGACCTTTCAGGCTGGCAAAGGACCAACACACTTTGGCACAGATGTTACATACATAACTGCCATCAACAAAAGGAGGTATTTGTCGGTGGCCATGAATTCTCAGATGTTTCAGACTTTCCAGCTGATCAACAAATCTTGCTATATTCGTTCATAAAATCATTAAGCAATGTGTTTGTATATATATATATATATATATATATATATATATATATATATATATATATATACACACACACACACACTAATAATATTAAATATACATTTTGTTTCTCACTATTTGGTACATCTCTGAGGTTTATGCATGCGACAATCATCAGGCACAGATAAAAGTTTTCAAACTTAGAGTAGTTTGAAATTGTGAGAAACAAAATGCATATTTATTAGTAGTATAAATTTTAGCTGTTACTTTATAATGAACACGGTTTTATTACCAACAGTACTCACTCTGCAATATGCGTGTGTAAAAATAAATATGTATTTTCTGTTAGCCTGATGACTATAAGCATTCTGAAATTTAAAGATTTTGAAAAACTAATATTTTTAATTATAAACAGGTTTTAAAATAAAATCCTTACATTTGCCTTGATAAATAAACTCCATCTGAGGATAAAACATATCAGCTAAGATAAGTTTTCCTTTTCTCTTTCTTCATATTGTTCTTTTACAGATATATTTCAGTTATATTTTCTTTATTTTTATTGGCCTTAAGATTTAGTCAGCAGTGTATATATATATATATATATATATATATTATATATATATATATATATATATGTGGGGGGGGGGTAGGGGGATGATAATTCTAGTTTTTGCAGATCTCTTCAGAAAAAAAAAGTGACTTCACACGAAGCACTCACATTTTTTAGTTAAATTAGGCAAAAATGACAAAATATTAGTGACATATTCATTATTCTTTAGAAATTGACATTTAGTTTCCAATTTCAGCATTTTACTTCTAAATTGAATTAAATTCAGAATATACTGAAATTTCCACCTGTATCCTATTCAGAATGACGAGGCTTTTATCTTGTTATCAATCCATCTTTTCATACTTTTACAATGCCAGGGAATATTAAGCAATTTTAGTGGATCTACTTGCAATTTCTAAATAGCATTTTCACTCACTTCTCTAATTAAAAGAAAATGATTGTCCTGAGTAAGACATTAAACTACATCCGCGTCGGGTAAGACGATAAACTACGTCCAGCAGCAAGGCCTCGGATCAGGAGGTTCTGAGGAGCGTGGAACCACCTCTTAATTGCTGGTGTTCCCAGGTCCATCCTGACCTGGGGGGGGGGGGGGTAACACATGTTAGGGTCCCAGCTATAGACAAATAGTTAACTATTACCAGCAATACTTTTTTGAAAAAATTATTACCAGCAGTACAATTTTGAAGGAAAAATATTAGCAGACCCAGATTTATGACAAAACAAAATATTACCAGCAATAAAAAATTGTCGGCATAAAATAACCCATTGAGGTTGATATGCGGTAAAACAAAATAAACCAAACTAAAGGTAATGATTAATAGACAAGGCACACAAGATTCACACAAGATTCACACAAACCTGAAATAAGCCGATTTCTACATCATCTATTATAAACTTTGTGCAATATATTAAATTTTGCTTGAATGCAAATTTCAAGGAACTGCATGGACATACTGCTTAGATTTGCATACATTTGATTCCAGATATTGACCACTTTTACCCAATAAACATAGCATATGTATGCATGGATTCTTGTGTCGTGAGCCAACGCATGGGTAGGTATTCCATCAACACATTACCGATGAGTCCTTTCATGAGAGTAGAAGATTCATCTAGTATCATAGAATGACCTGCACCTGAAATTTATTTAATGCATTTCCAGTCCTACTCTCATATCCTGCCTGCTATTTACCCATAGCTGGTGGGGAGAAGCAGATTCATACCTTTCCCAAGAGTATTAGCACATAAGTGAATGTAATGGATCTGACTGGAATTCGAACTTGGATCTCCAATTCCTTAATCCAAGCTGCCATCCATTACTCCACCATACCTCCTCTAGTAATATATATATATATATATATATATATATATATATATATATATTGTAAAAATTAATGATTATTCAATTCAGCAGTCACTTTGGCCGCATTTGTCCGATGATTTTTTGCCACATTGCGTTTCAATACACATCGATTCCTGTTAGTAAGTTTGCATATCCGGCCCAAATTGCTATGGTTGCTAGAGGTTTTGCCCTGTTTCTCGAATTGCATCATAGTTCTTGATATGGTTACACTTGAAAAACCCAACAGTTCAGCAACCTTAGTGATCGAGGTTCCTGCCATGCAAGCTCCAACAATTTGCCCTTTTTCGAATTCGGTGAGGTTACATATTTAGCTTAAATTTTACTAAATTCTAAAAATAAATAAGACAAAGACAGTAAATTAGATAAATAAACGTATTTACAATATATATATTATTGGTTAATCAAGACATATCCACAAGTCTATTTTTAATTCTGACCTTATGTACCGCACCCTTTAACTTTTGGAAAGGAGGTAACAATTTGTTTTGAAATTTTCTTAATCATTTTATCACCAGTTACTTAGCATCACCTGAAGAAGCACAAAGTATTGAAACATGAAAGCTTTTGTGTAGCGATTTCAACAGGTTTTTATTATAATCTCTTATAATAAAATTTTATATATATATATATATATATATATATATATATATATATATAGAGAGAGAGAGAGAGAGAGATATAGTTTTAAGGCATGCAATATTTATGGGATAAAGTGCTCAATATCAGAGAGTGCATATGTAAATATAAAAGCGAACATTGAAGTTAACACTTAGAGGCAACAGACTATTTCATGCTAAACGCAATCATAAGGCCTTGGCGATTGCGTTTAGCATGAAACAGTGTCTCCTCTGAGTGTTGACTTCAATGTTCACTTTCTAGATAGATAGATAGATAGATAGGACTGGCATGGCAAGGTTAAAAAGATGGTGTCTATTACTAAGGGATTTGAGAAATTTTAAGTTTTGCTAGAAAAAAACTGATGGGCTCATGACGTTATTTGGCTTATGGTTGGGCTAGAATCTGGGCAAGAGCAATAGCAGAAACAAATTTATTAAAGAATTTGGGAAGCTTTTTTATCTGGTTTCATATTCTACACATCATTAATAAAATACATTTTTTGAGCCTTAATAATCATTTTTGACGAAAACGAAAATAAATATTAATTTGCTGAAAAGTGAAAACTATTTTGTTTCGTGTTTTTATTTTGATTAGTGATGTCTTCAATTTGTTTTCAATAGTGTGTATTGGTAGAGAAGTAGAGAGAGATAGAAGGGTATGTAAAGAAAGAATTATCTGATTTCTGGCCATTTGCCAATAATTAACAGAAGTGACATCTCCTCCATTAAACTAAAAAAAAGGGATAACGTCAGATGGTGAAGAAATGGCATACCCTGTAGTGTAGCAACGGTCAAGTAAACTGGATAGTTTCTGGACAATACACTACGACCTTGAATCATTATCCTGTGACACGTTTGATCTGATTGGGTGACAAATATTTACGATTTTATTTTTCTAACATTATTTTTTGTCAATAATGAAGATTGATAAATTATTATATGAAGGACAATATCCCTTGTTAAACGGGTGACCTTTGTGAAAAAATTTAAATAGTGTAAAAAGAAATGTTTCCTTAAGAAAAAAATTTATCATTTTTTAAAAAATATGTCGATCGACAATGCGAAATTAAATTTTAAAATCTTTTTCTTTTGCAATGTTAAAGTTAGAATTGATGATTGCATCTTCTTGTATCACAAGACCGAGACAGGCTTTTCGCTTTATCCAAGAAGGAAATGAAAATAACATTTTCTACGGTTGGAATTGAAGTTTTTAGATGCCAATGTGTTAATTTAAAAAAAAAAAAAAAGAAAAAAAAAATCTCATTAAAATTTAAAAACTTGGATTTTTTTTTTTTAAATAATAATAAAAAGCAAGGAACTTTTAAC
Source organism: Acanthosepion esculentum (assembly GCA_964036315.1). Lineage (NCBI taxonomy): Eukaryota > Metazoa > Mollusca > Cephalopoda > Sepiida > Sepiidae > Acanthosepion > Acanthosepion esculentum. The sequence goes on from OZ038487.1 coordinate 125,842,292, forward strand.
ATAATTAATCACTAATATTATTCCGGACAGCCTACAGAACGTGACATTCAATGACAACATTCAACTGACGTTATCACGTGCTGTCAAAAAATGAAAAAAAAAAAAAAAATAAGTGATCAGAACGGTGTCAAATATTGACCGAACAACAGTAAATTCTTTTTCTTAAACACATCGATTATCGGGTGGGTCGATCATAAGCATCAAATACTACAAAGTATTTTAGACAAAATTAATTAGACATTTAAAATAAAACAAACCAATGATTATTAAAATTAAATTGTTTTGTATTTTTTCGAGTTTGTGTCAGAAAGTCATGTGGCTGGAGAAACAAACAGTGCCTTATTATTCAATATTATTCATTCACTAATTTAGAAAGAAAAACAAAACATTCAAAAATGACTAGTTGATAATGAATAGAATAATTCAATTGAGTCCACAGCGAAGGCAATAAATGAAATCTAGAACAATAAACATTCAACAAAGCCTAGGAGACCGAACTTTGAATTAAAAAAATAATAATAATTCTTTAACTTTACGTTTTATATTCGAAATTTTAAACTTTTTTTTTTACGCTAGAGTTTGTTTTGTTTTTTTTAATTAGCGGGGCAATCTTTTTTTTTTTTTTTTTTGCGAGACTTATTTCCAAAAAAATGATGTCGATTATTATTCAATAAGTAGGCTAAAGCCCTCCAACTAACATGCCACAGAAAGAGACGTCTAATAATTTTGGAGGGGGTACCCCCAATCAATATCCACCACCACAAAAAAATCAATATTCTGATGTTTGGTCGAAATACTGATTTTTTAATACAGTCGGGCCAAGAACTTTTCAGCACTTCTCATATTTACAAAGTGGCTTACTTTTAGTTTTCTTTTCTCTTTCATTCCTAATTGAGAATAAGAAGAAAGAAGTAATTTCGTATTGAATTAACTTTCTTTATTCTTCAACAAAATTATTTTTATTTTTACTTCAAATAAAGTGAAAAATGTCGTGGATAGAAGCTAATTGAATACTAATCAACAAAAAAAATTAGCCCTTCCCAATCTTTTTTCTTTTTAAACGAGCAGACCATTTTCAATTTTTTTCACTAAGTCGTCCTTCATTTCAAATCAAAAGTTATACTACGAACTTTCACTGTCAATTTTTAAAACGTTTTTTTTTTTTTTGCATAAACAAAAAATCTCCAACAAATTTGAGTTAAATCTCCCCATTTATTTTATAACCCTCTGCCTTGAGTGGCTCTTCTTCTTGGGCCTTGTATTGAGTGAACGATTATAAACAAAATAGAATATAGAAACCGAGTTTATAAAACACGCAACAATTTGTTTAAGAAACAAAGTTTTTGCTATTTATCAATACATTTTTTTTATTTTTTTAAATAATTTTATTTTTATTTATTATTGTAAATTTGAACCTTTTTAAGTGATATCGCTATTTTTTTATGTGGAGAGTTCGACAGTTCCAAATCTTTAAGAGATTTTCAAATTAAATATTTTTAAAAATTAATTATTAATCTTTTTTCTTAGTGAAAAATCAAATGACAAGTGGAAGTCAGTTGCAAATACATCATCAAACCTTCCCATTCATTCATGGAGTTTAAGGGAAAAGCATGTTTAATCACGTGACTGACTAATCGTAAACCTTACTGAAGACAAGCACAAAAAAAAATAAATAAAAAAAGTTAAACCTTTTTTTTTTATTATCAGAGCTTTTCTGTCTTAGGAAATTTTACTAAATATGAATTGGTTGTGTACAAAGTAGTAAACTTGTTTATTAAATCAAGAAAACGATGAAAAATTGGCACTTGTTTTTAAAAACAACGCGAATTGGATTTTTGCAAAACAAAGTAAAAAAAAATCCTTTTTCGAGTTTAACGTGAGAATAAATTTAATGATAAAGTTTAAATATTGTGAAAAAATATTTAATTTTTTTTTCCTTTCAGAAAAAGTGTTTGTTTAACTTGTCAAGATGACAATGCTAATTTTTAAAAACTGTGTTTTCAAAGACTCAAAGAGGAAGAAGAGAGAGATAATTTATATTTCTGTTTTTTAGTTTCAATTCCAATGAATGAATGAATGCGAAAATTAATGAATCACTCAAAAAAACAAAACGAGCGAATGAAAGAGAGTTATGAAGAAAGAAAGGTTTCATATTTCTCCTTCATTTTGTTTTGACTAAGAAAGAAAAAACGATTGTATTGAAACGAGACCAAAATTTAATTTCAAGATTAAAAAAAAACAAACACAAATAAATTATTTTATAGGAACTTTAAAAAATTAAGACTTGTCTTTTATTGTCTGAGAATTCAAAGGAAATTATTAATAAACCTTGATACACTTATCGGCTTTAACGACGAGTGGGCGTGCACTATAATTACAAACACAGGTAAGAAAACTCACTTATCATTCTTTCTTTTTTTCTTTTTCTTTTCCTTATCAAAAGAGAAAATTAATCAACAACTCAGATTTATGTCATCTATCTCTATCTAAGAATCTCTCTAAACTAAATATATTTGAGCTTGGAGCAAAAACTCACCAAAGACAGACTTTAGAACAAATTGATCTTTTTTAATACAACCTGAAAATGAAGGTAATAATAATAATAATAATAATAATAATAATAATGAAGAAGAAGAAGAAGAAGAAGCAACAATAAACAGCGAAAGAAAGAAAAAAAAGAGTCACGTCATTATCGCGAAATAAAGAAATGAAACTACGATGATGGTGGTTGCTTGGCTGGCCGTGATTTTTTTTTATCACCTGTCCGTCATTTCTAAAGTAGAAATAAATTACAAAAATCTCACCTCGTCCTCGCTGTCCTTGTCTAAAGCACTTGTTAATGGATCCTTGAAAGATTCTACCGGATTACTTGTAATTTCGACAGAACTTCGTTTCCTCCCAGAGCTTGAACTTTCCTGGGGGGCTGCCATAGCTGTTGTTATTATTATTATTATTGATCGTCGCTTACATCCATCACAAAACAACAAATCGGCTTAATAATAGCTTGCTTCCGATTCGTCGGGATTTAGAAGAAGAACCAATCATAAACGGTGATATTTCCGTCGTTTGGATTTTCCTAACTATATATTTAACACATTATTCGATTGGTTAACTTTGTATCTAAAGCCAATGAGCATCTAGTTTATAAAATTATTGTTGGAGATTGTATTTTCATTCACTTTTGTGGTTTTTCTTCTGCCACATGCGTTTCTATCTCTAGTGGCCCCCCCTTTTTTTAAGCTCATGACTTGGAGTTTGTCTTCGTTGATTTAGATTATGTCTTTTCAAGGACCAGGACTCGGACAGGGTAAACAAAATACCAGATACATTTTTGTTTGCTTATTATGCGCACGCGATAACTTTTTAGTTTTTAAAATATTGAAGTTTTTGGTGTGTGTTGAATGTTGATAATTTTTAAATTCATTAACCCGTAACCGGATTGGCAAGATTGTTTAACTACAGATCGCGACAGCTCTTAAGGGAGATGTGATTAAATATACTTTAATGTTTAAAAAAAAATATTCAGTATTATTATTGTTTAGGTACTAATAAGCATTAACTGCACAAATAGCTAATTGTAGAAAAAGGAATTTTCGACAATATACGCATTTTTTTACGTATTTCGTATTTTTTTAAAAAAAACTTTTGTCAAAAACGGAATTCTTGTACGTGTAGTAATGGATTACCATGAGTTAACGATTACCAAATTTTTTTCAATTAATAACTTTTTGTGCTCAGTTGTTGACATTCTGCTGAGTTAAAATTTTGGAATAATGCAATAATAAAAATTTAAATTTCATCTCTCTGATAGATGCCGCGATCTGAAAGTTATAATTATCTGTAACTGAGACGTCAACTTTGTATTCATTGTTTTGAACTTATATGAGCTGTATTAAAAAGTTTCTATAAGAGAAAAAAATGGTTTCATTCAAACACGTTAATAATCGATCAATATGGCGACTACAATGACAACAAAACGAAAACCATGCTTTTGAAAGTAGAATGTCGAAAGGGAGGTAACTCTATATTAAAAGTGATTTTTTTTTTTTTTTTTTTTTAATATCTTTATTATTATTATTTAGTTTACGGTGGAGTAATGTATAACGGTTCAGATTGGGGATGCAGAGATCCGAGTTCGAATTCCAGTCGAATCCATTACATTCACTTACGTGCTAATACCCTTGGGAAAGGTATGAAATTATGAATAGTCTTCTTCTCTCCACCCCCACCCCCCCAGCTAGCCAGCTAGGGTTAGCAGGACTGACTGGGTTCTGTAGCCTTGGATGGCAACTGGTCTACTGCAGAAAGAAATGGCAACCTATTGCGGGAAAAAATCTGCCTCGTCAGTCATGTATCGAAAGATACATGATCGCCTAAGCATGTATCACGTATGGCACATATAACTGACTGATATGAAGATTTAACTTGTCTGTTTTTTCAGAGTAAATAGAAATTCACTTATTGTATTCTTCCCCTTTTAACTTACACGTGATTACAGCATAAAAACTTGTTAATTTTCTTAAACATAAAAAACAACTTTCTGAAGAAAAGTAAGAATTATACCTGCAAAAATAAATTTCCAAATTTAAGTCCGCTTTCAAATGCTACCTTCTTTACTTCCACTGGTTCAGACCTTTACAGCTAGCATCTGCCATGTTACATACACATTCAAGTCACTCTCGTTCCATTCAGATTCCATTGGCAAGGAGGAAGTTTCGTTCAGGCAACTTCTTCCCAAGAACCACTACTAAGAGAATGCTTTCTCAATCACTACAATCTTAACTTCTTCAGCTGTTATCTATCCTACATATCCACATAATCTGTGCTTCTTCTCTTTAGATCCATGCAACCTCATTCAGTAACGCTTTACCCTGAGTGACTCTTGGGCCTTGTATTGGGTAAAAATGTAGTAAATAAAAATAGGTGGCTTTCCAAGTCTTGGTTGCACTGTTCATTGGAATATCTCGGTTATCACCGCAATGCTCTTTGTTAAATTCATTTCTTGTCTTAACATTTGCCTGACTTTTTGTATGATGTTCTAGACTTTCTGCATTGTATAAGTTATCCCTGCTGAGATTTGGATTAACCTCAGCTTGATCGATGCTCTTGTCAAGCTTGCCTTCTGCATTTAGGCCTCATTTCAAATCTTCTCTTTGTTTCTTTTACTTTCACATGATCAATTATTGAACTGAATTTGCAGAATCAAATTGTATCAAATAACAAACTAGTTTTAATTCTTGCCATTCCACAAAAGTGGGTCACTAATATAAATTCTTATTCTTGAAATGCCCAAACCACAGATGATTTATCTGAAATTCCTGCCATCTTTTCATAGGTCTAAACATTAACATTTTCTGCAGAATGACTAAGAGCAAAATAGGTTTTACCTTCCTAGTCCTCAATAGATAAGTTTGTGGTGTTGTTTTTTAATCATTTCACCCCAAGCAAGGCTATAATGCCACTAAAATTCAGGGGGTTACAGGGAGTGAAAGCGATTGGGGAAAGGACAAAAAAAGAACAGGGATCAAGAAGACAGAATATTGCTATTGACATTTGTCATGTAGAAAGAAAATGAGTAACTACCGATACCAAGGTTCGAGTGTGTCACTCTGGACTTATAAATATGTTTTCCACCATGTGTATAAATAGTGATGTCAGCCTACTGACTACAGTGATTATTAAGTGGAACTATCTAGTTGACTTAGTGTGAATTATTGTGCGTCAATGATTTGAGTTTTCATTTAAAATTTACCAGCTGTTAAGCTGAGCTGTGCTACTAACAAGGTATTCACTGAAATGGTTAATTATCTTTGCTTGACTTGTACTTCTTTGTTCTTGTGAAGTATTTATTTGTGGCTGTAATTAAATACTGTTTTATTTTAGCATTGAAGTCTTGAGTTATTCTTAATTTATTAATGACTATTGTAAAAAAAAACATTGCATCTAAATTTTTGAATATTGTAGTTATCAGGGAAACAAGAAATCAGAAGGAAGTTCCACAGGTGAGAAGTATGAGAAAAGAAACTGTTGGAGTAGAAGTGGCAGTCTTCTCTAGCTCGTTCAACAGTAAAATGGTGAGACTTAATTGCCAATCTAGTAGCAGATTTAAATTCATGTAGTCAAAGCACTAGGGGAGATAAGCTCATTAGAACAGTTGCCATGAAAATATTTGTAAAACAGACGGAGGGAAGCCACATCACATCAGTGAGAAAATGACTGAAGTCAAGATACCTAGTCAGGATTGATTACATTACAGACTCTTCTTTGGATTTGGAGGAATTCCTGTAAAATTTTACAGGGTTAAATTGTAAGATAACAAAAATCAACTCATCTTTGCATTTAAAGGACAAGTTTCTTTACTCATCTTCTTCATACCTATCTTGAAGGTTTTCCATATATCTTTCTGTTTTTCCATTAGAAGGAAAATATTTCGGAGTTGTGGTAACATGTTTCATTCCATTTCTTGAAATAAAACCATGACATTTCTGACTACCAAAAGAAGCCACATTGTATAAAACAATCTGGATGTGTAGGAAAATATCTTTGTTGACTCTCAATGGTTATTGTTGTAGTACAAGAATTCATTCTATATAATCTCCTTCCATTTACTACAAGCTTATGTAATGCTATCATTGTACAGACTAATAAAACCTGAGACTAAATCTCTCATACATAAAATGATCGTTTATTCAACTTTGGACTTTATCAATTCGCAAGTGGCTGTGTAGATTTGAGGTTTTTCTGCAAATGTGGATTCTTCTTGTAGCTCTTCCTCCTCCCTCTTGAGTAGTGCACTTATATATCTACTTTATCCTATGTGTGCACATCCTCAGTACATCTGTGTCAAACACCTGTTTACATGTTGGCGGCAGCAGCCATTGAGGGCATAAATCTGCACCTGTTGTGTAGAGGGTCATCTTCTGAGTCAACTCACTGATGATGTATCTAGCTTCTCTGCTTTGACACTGAGTAAAAAGTCTATTTTGTTATCATCTGGAGCCAGCCTAACACCTGCCGAGGTGCTCACAGATCAATTTCTCTTAGCTCAAAGATTCCTTATTGACATTAATTCATTTAGGACCATCTGGTATTTATTGGCCTGAATCACATGGTACACATCTACAATCATAACGTATACATCTCTGAAGCATGGTGTACGTGACATCTTAACTGTTTGATCTCTTTAATCTCAAGGATGTAAGGGAACCATTGAAGGTATAGAACTATGTATCTGATATTCATAATTCTTCATTTTTTGACTCTAATATCCTAATGGGAACCAGTAATAAGGAGTGCCAGAGAAAAGCAATAATAACAAAAATTGCAATATGAACACTGGTAAAAAAAATGGTTGCTGAAGACAATAGGTTTACAATACCCAGAAATTCATACACAGATGTCCTCAGTGGATAAAGGCGCTAGTTAGATCCAGTGACGGGACCCAAAGAGTGTGAGTTCAATACCTGGTTATGGTGATGGAGAACTTGGAGGGAATTAAGCAGGAGATAACTAATAACTGACATCCATTAGATATGGCATGTGGAACTAGAACAGTCTACCCCAGTGAGCGAAAAAAAAAAGGATTCAGTTCAACATTCCAACCAACTGAAGAAGGCCGGAGTGTACAATGGCCGAAACATTGTGATAAATATGGTGACAAAGATGAGGACAATAGTCTGAATAATGTAAATAGTGTCTAATATCCTTGTTGAGACAAGGTGACAAAAATAATAAGCACTTAATTCTAAGAATTTTTACCTTCCTTAAAGAAGTAAAATAATCTTGTTTCTCAACAAAATACACTTTACTTCCACTACAAGCTCTGATGATGCCGAGTGAATTCTGGGCACAACTCGTCTTGGTTACGACATTTATCTAACCGTCCATGTTTTGATATAACAAAAGCACTTGTTTGCGAATTGTATCCTGCTGAGTCCATTTCACAATTTCTTAGTATGTGATTTGGGGATTAATCCAGGTACTTCAACAACATAATGATAATTTCACATATATGAAGCCAGAAGATTTATAGCCTCATTTTAGTCTTTAGGAGACAAACATGATATTAACATCTCTCTCGCTTTCATTTTAATCATTCATAACTAAATTATACTTTGATAATAACTATGACTAATAATAACTAAATTTTAATGATTTCCATTTGAGGCTATGAGCTATGGATGACTGGAGCACAAGATTCCAAGAAGCTAAATCTTGTATACAATCCAGTAAATTTTGCAGTACATGTCAGTTTTTTTTTTTTCTTTCCTGAATTTACGTTTGCAGCTGTTCATTAATGCCATTTAGGGGTCAAATTAGGCATTTCTTTCCAAACAGCAAATTACACATGATCTCAGTCATATGTATTCACAATCAAATAATGTTTTAATTTAATGATTATTGAATATCATATTTTCAGATTAAATGTTACCAAACTTGCACTTAGATTTGAGTTGCCATCAAAAGAAATGTTGATTTTTTTTTTGTGTGTGTCTTTATTTCCAGCAAGAAAAGCCTTTTATTAATTTTGCCTAGCTTCACTATTGAAGCTGTATTTCATCCCTGGACCCCCATTTTCTTTCTGTTTTTTTTTTTCAATATAATGGGTAAAAAGAATGTTAAAAGTAATGAATACCAAGTCCAGCAGTAGATTGACAGATTCCAGAGTTTGCTAGCACATGCCAAAGGTACCAGAACACACATTAAATTTAAAATTCAGAACAATCAATAGTTTTAATTCAGACTAGGCCTTAGTTTGTTTTCAAAGTCAACAACAGAAAACAAATATGAATGTAAATTTGTTCTGTTAGGCAGATTTTTCATTCCAATAAAACTGAATGGACGAATAAGGTAGATCAGAATTTTAAAAAATAAATCTTCCTGAAATTTAAAGTTCTTAAAAGTGATCTTAAAATTTATGCTTGTTCAAGTTTTATGTATCTATCTTGAAATTTATTTAGAATTCAAGACTAATTTGAAATCAAAACATTATGCAGAAAAAGAATAAAGTTTTATTTATTTATCTATTTTTGGGATAAGAAAAATGTAAACATTAAAAATTAAATAAGATTTTCATGACAGCAACACCATGCTAATTGACATTTTGTACACAAACTTTTCGAAAGCCTAAGAGGAATCAACAGAGGCAGTTTTATAGTTGTATGGGTATGAAATAATGAAATTTAGTCTTGCCATACTTTGTTAGAATTGGTAAATATCTTTCAAGAAATAACACTCTCGCTTTGTAAAACAAAAAACATAAAACGAGTCACTTTTTTCTTTTCTTTTTTTAATGATTTCCTTTGACAACATGTGCTTTAAAGAAGAAAAAAATTATTTTGTCATACTTCTTTTCAGAACGAGTTAACCGTAAACAGCTCTTGGAGCAGCTTGAAGAAAAGAAGAAAATTCTTCGTATGCAAGCACAGCACAACCAGACTGGTTCAAGGTAAGAATTGGCAACATGACAGTTTCCTGTCTTTTATAATAAATTGTAAATTTTTTTTTTTAATCTATGTTCATATTTTTAATACCTGTAAAAAAAATTAGGATTTCTCTAAAGAAAATAATTTTCTTACTTGGCCCATTTGAGCCCAAATATTAGCATTAACTCTGTATTATTTTTCTTTTAGCTGGTCTGCTCTCCAACCTTCTTCAGGTAATGTTGTTCTAGTAACTTTTACAAGTTTTTGGATATAATGCATCATAAAGTTAAGGCACCAGAAAAAAAGTATTTTGCTGCTGTTATTTATTATTTTAGTAAAATCTTAATACCAAAATTGTCTAAGACTGATAGCAATTCTAATAATTCTATCTGCTTTGTTTCTGTTCAATTTAGCCAATTCCAATCTGACCTCAGATTTTAATATATGTCATCCTTCCATGTTTTTATCTATTATAGGTCTCTGCCTTTTGTTGTGAGAGAATTCGCCAATGTATCCGTTTCATCTTTAGAGCAGCTTTTCTTTTTCTATTATAAGCATTCCCTTTTTAGATTTGATACATCTTAATGGCTCAGAATTGTTAATAGGAGAGCCAAGTTCCAATTCCTGTTGGGTTCGTTATATTCACTGACACGCAAATACCCTTGGGAAAAGTATGAATCCACCTTTTCTCTCTCCCCCACTATGGGTTAATTAATAAGACTTGTATCACTAAATCATTATTATCTCCAAAACAAAACAAAAAATTCTTACAATCTAAAAATATTAAGCAACGTTGAGCCTGGTCAGTACCTAGATGGATGACCACTTGGGAATACCAAGTACTGTAAGCTTGGATGTGCAGGTGGTGTTATGGATAATGACTTGGAATTGTTAATAGGAGAGCCAAGTTCCAATTCCTGTTGGGTTCGTTATATTCACTGACATGCAAATACCCTTGATAAGCAGCAAAAAACAACCACCCAATCAATCAATTAGTAAGACTTGTATCACTAAAAACCCTTATTATTTAAACAAAAACAAAAAAAATTCTTATACATTTTTCTGTCCTTATTTCTCTTTTTATGCGTTCCTGCCATTGTCTCCAGGTGCCATTGTTTTTTTGTTTTTTATCTCTGCATTCTACTACATTGTTTCTATGAATGTGTATTTAGGAAGAAACAATTTTATTCATTGATAAATTATTTTATTTTGTTCTTTCTCTCTAGTGCAAGCGTTCCTTCCAGTCCAGTCACTTCCCCTAGCGTGACTTCACCCACTGCTGGTTCGCCAGCATCACCCACCAACAATGGCAATATCCCTCCTGGATCTATAACTCCTACTATGCCAATTGGGATGCCTTCAGCCACTCCTTTAAATACGGGTAGGGAAATCAACCCTCTGTTGATAAACCCTCTGACAGCTCCTTCGGTGAGTTCATTTTCAGGACAAGGTGTTGATTAACACAAAACTTCATGATTCTAGCAAAACCCCTGAGAACTTAATTTTGATTCTGTCGCTTATAAATGAAATGCTTAAAATTACAAAAACTATTTAAAAATGAATAAATAAAAACGAATTTGAATGGAGCAATGAATGAGAAATATTGTGAATGGTTTGAGAAATTTGATAGTGACACAAGTTCTACCAGTGAACTAATCACTCGTATGAATTTATTTAAATATTAACTGCGTGTGTGTGAAGCATTTGTGTTATGTGTATGTATATCTGTTTTTGTTTTTCTCATTGTATTCTTTATTTTCAACATTTATTTAAGAAAGATCAAAGGTAATTATAAAAACACAAACCAAACTCCCCCCCCCCTTAAATAAGTGGTTCCCAAATAGGGTGGCTCACCGCATAGGTGCAGCAGAAGAGGGTAGCTGGTGAGGTGGAAAGATTCAATGACAAACATTTAGAAACAGTTTCAAAAATTTATATGTCAAAAATAAATATGATTTAAAAATATTATTATGGATTACTTGTAATTGCATGCATGAGTCCCAGTATAAATAGTTAAAATAATTATTGACTGATTGTATCATTGTGATATTTTTGCATTATGTCAAGTATTAGGAATATAGTAACTAGGCTCTGCAAATTGGAGGAGAGAGTTATCAATGATAATGTTCGAACTTCGAATTCGCGGTTCCCTTTAACCCTCTCTCTGTTTTTCTTATTTTCAAATTTTATCACATAAAATTTTGTGAGGTGGGAACAAATTTTCATTTCAAAAATGCAGCCCAGAGAAAAAAAAGTTTGGGAAACACCACCTTAAATGAAAGTACTTAAGTTGTAGGACACTCAGTTTGTTCAGAAAGTATTCAATGTCTTGAGAATCAGTTTTGCAGCCTTGTTGTAATTTGGCAACTGATAAGACATTACTGCACATTCTCAAGTGGATTTACTCATTGGCCAAGTTGCGTGCACTTTGTGTGACTATCAGATTGCTTGAAATTTGCAAATTATTTGAATGATTTCTGGGGGTGATCTAATGAGTGAAGATAAAATTCTGGCACCAATGCTTCAAACTTTTCCAGGAATCCTTGAAAAAGGATCCATGTTCTGGAAGGTCATCAGTAAGCAGAACACACAAAAATGTATCAGCCATTGGAAGATCTGGGTATTCCACAGAATGTCAAAAAAAAGTATAAGAATCCCACCATTTTGAAGATCTTGACTGTTCTTCACACCTTGTGCAGGTTTGTTGTTTTTTTGGGGGAGATCGGGGGGGGGTAATCAAGTCTGTCAGTATTTGCCACCAACCCTGCTTCCGGATTTGTCTCCCCCTGTGACTTCTGGTTTTTCCCAAAGCTAAAAGTGGCATTGAAAAGGAAGAGATTTCAAATAATGAGCAAGATTAAAGAGAATGTGCTGAAGCGGCAAATGGTGATCCCTGAAGACTTTTTACAGATGATTTCTAATATTAAATTGCTGGATTATTTCTGGACTGACCTCCAATAAAGAAAAATAAAATTACAATAAAATGTGCATTTATTAAGAACAAATCTAATATTTTCTGTCACTGAAATTTTATTTTTTTTAATCTTATTTTAGAGTTACGATGCTTCTCCAATGACACCAGCACAAAGAACAGCACTTCAGGTATAAAATCATTTCTCTATAATTCTTCAACTACTCTTTCTTGATAACTTTTACATTACTTAAACATTCTACATAATTTATAACTAATAATAGCAAAAACGAAATTTGTTTTAATAAATTAATTTTGGCATAAGGCCAAGAAAATTAAGTTTATATCTATTTGAATTTAACTTGTAAAACCTCATCTTTTTAATTTTTGAACATTTTCATTTTCTTTTCTTTATCATCTTTTTTACATTAAGATTTAATTCCTTTGTTTCATGATTATTTTTCTTTTTTATATTTAGGAATTAATTTGATGATTTTTAGTTTTTCAATTTATTTACATTCTATTAATCTCTTTAAAATAACACTCATATAACTTTGCCATAAGATCCCTACATTTACTTGTGCTTGAGGGATCACAGAAAATGATCATTATTTTCTTTTAAGTTCGAAGTTCATATCTGGCTTTAAGATCAGTTTTTTGAACTCAAGAGACGTAACTCGTAAGATTAAGCTTGATTTTAATCTGTTTCATTCTATTCTTTTCAAATCTGTTCATTATTTACATTATTCGGATAATAATGTAAATAATGTACATAATACCTCATCTCAGAAATATAGTCAGATAAATCTGTTCATGTTTTCTTTTCTTGCTGCAGCATGCCCATGCCAACTCTGTCGGATACTTCATACCTCAGGACTCTTCATTTGGAAATCTCATCTTACCAGTTATACCACGTTTTGATGCAAAATAAACATATTTCATTTTTCTATGTTACCACCAACTCAAAAAAAAAATCTCCTTGCTGCAGAATTTTTGTTGGGCAATGGGGGGAGCCCCACTCCTCAATAACCCTTTTTTTTGTCCTCAAAAGAAAGCAAATACAAATTTGGTTATTCAGGTCATCTATATTGAATTCATCTTTACTAGAGGCTCAAATTGTAGAGAATTTTTCTTTTTTTTAAAGAAATAAATCTGAACCTGTGGGAACAAGTGAGACCACTCTTTACAATCAAAGAGTTAATTTTCTTTATTTTTAAATAGCAATTAGTTTGTATTTAATTGGTAGCTCGAAGAAGATAAGTGGCAAAATCTTTAATTAGCATTTTATTTAAGAAACAGAAGTTAACTAGAAATCAAAACTTAATTTTAAACATTTTTCATGTAATGATTAAGGGAATTCTTCTTTAAGGTTCAAATTTCAAACGCGAAGAATTTTCATTAGCTCTCAGTTTTTTTTTGATTTTTTTTATATAGTTATACCAAGTAAGGCACAAGGCCACTATTTTTTGAGTATTTTGTAAATTTAAATTTCTGTACATTGGCTTCTATTCTCACTCTATTAATCACCTGGAATGTTAGCTCTTTTAAATGAATTCTAATGGCCTGAATTGAACCGCGGAACTTTTTATTGGTTTATAGGGCAGTTTGTTAAAACCCAAAGAGGTCATCTTGTCCTTTGAGCTTTGTTTCAGTGCAATAATACTTAAAAGCCATATTTTTAGCGAATACTCTGAGAATTTTCAATTATTTACAGCATTTCTATTAATTGTAGATTTCAACTGATCACAAATATTTGACAAAGCTAAGTATCAATACAAAAAGTTGTTGTTTATCTGGTAAAGACGATAATTAGCTAATATTCAGCTTTGAGAACATGTCGCTCATTTTAGTGCCTGAATACAATACTTGTAAAAATCTAGGATACTGAATGTGAGGAATGCGCTACGCCAGTAACCAAAACTTGCTTTAATTTGCAATTTTGTATTCCACCTTTGCCACCCCAGGGTTCAAAAAGGAATCTATTTACAATCTTAATGAATTTGGCCATTAAAATAAATGAATAAAATATATTCCTTGAGCCTCAACAAAAAGATGACCTTGTAGAAGTAGTATAGTTAACATTATTCAACTGATTCTTTTCTTTTTGGTATGATGCATTCAGGGAGCTTTAACATTTACCAACCACTAAGGATTAGGGCCATTTGTCCAGCATTTAAATGCACATCACTAACCCTCTTCAATGTTAGCATATGCCCAGATGGCATGTGACTTGGGTTTGTTCCCAAACCATTGACCTGGGAAGAAATGCAGTAAAACTAGAAGGAAATAATAATAAAACATATTGAGAACAGTTTCAGTTTAAAATGGCCACTCTTTTCCTAACTACTTATTTTTACAACCACAATAATAGAAGTATACACCCCACGCCTGATCATTTACAATTTGGTTAAAAAAAAAAAGTAATTATTAAAAATACATCTGAGAAAAAAATAATTTTGCATATAAGCAGTCGGCCTATTTACCTGTGCCACTCTTCTTTTTTTTTTTTACTTCACTAAATCAAGGTAGCTGTCAGAATTTTTAAAAAAAAAAAGTTAATTTCTTTTGACAAATTATATATATATATATATATATATATGAAAATTTCTCAGAGTTAACCTAGAGAGTGTCGCCATAGAACATTACCCAAATATTAATCTATGCCCAGGCTTTTTCCCTATTTCACCTTTCTTAACAAAATTACTGCTCTCACAAACAAACGTACACAACAATATCGTAAAACCAAAAGAAAATGGTTGAATCTGCCAACACAGATATAATGATAATATTCTTCACACGTGACATTAACTGACGTTATTTTCAGTTAACAATATGAAAATAGCGTTTCCTACATTCCAGTTGCTAAGAACACTCTGTCTTTTGTTTTTATTAATTTCCTTGTTTAATCAAATTCATTTCGATTTTTGCTTTGAGAAAGTCCACATTGAACGAAACGCGTCAGCAATTAATAGTGTTTTCCTATTGTCATTTATATTTATAAATATATATATATATATATATATATATATATATATATATATATATATATATATATATATGTAAAATATTGCTTTTTCTCCCTCATTAATTTGAAGATGCCTGCCATAAATCTCAACTCATTACAGGCTTACAGCCACATCACATTCAAACACTGGTTCCCCTACAATCATTGAAGTTAAGCAACATCGAGCTTGGTCAATACCTAGGTGGATGAACACTTGGAAATACCAGGTGGGGTAAGCTTGTATGTGCGGGTGGTAGAAAGGATGGTAATAGCTCAGAATTGTTAATCAGAGAGCTGAATTCCAATTCCTGTTAGGTTCATTATATTCACACCCACTAATACCCTTGGGTTAGTAAGACTTGTATCAGTAAATCATTATTCTCTCACAACAAAGAATTCTTTAAATAACTGGCAAAGGTTTAAAAATTAATAGCCTGTCATAAATCTCAACTCATTATTTTTTTTTTTTATATATATATTTCTTTTTCTTTTTGACAAAAGCAGAATTACCACCCAGATTAAAAGACAAATATTTTTGGTTGGTTTTGTTGGTCTTCTAACTTCTCTAATTTTCCTAACATGAAAATATTGCTCAAGTAACACTTTTATTCAGTGACTCCATGTTTACCACTTCTAAAATATTTGAAATGATTTTGAATTATTTTCTCTTGTTTTGGAAGGAGTTTTCAGCTAAAGACAAAGCTTTTCCAGTAGTTTACCTTAGTATATAAAAGGCTAAATTGTAATAGTTGGTTTGCTTCTTTTCTTTTTTAAATTATCTCCCTTGCATTAGCAATTTATATCTTTAAGCTAGCTCCTGCAGAGGGCTCTTGATTGGGCCTTCATCACAGGTAGGGAGGAGTAGAAGCAATAGGCAACAATAAACTACAGAAGAATTCAAAATTGATCATTGTATTTAAATATTGCATTAATATTTAAGCTTAGCTTTTAAAAGTTCAATGATAATTTTTCTGCCACCACTTAATTTAAAGACAATTTGATGTATGTAGGTCCTTTCCATATAAACAATTATTTTTTCATGGATGACTTTCGCAATTAATTTTGATTGTTCCCAAATTTATTTCCAAGTTATAAAATTGTTATCGTACAAAAAAAATTAATTGCAAAAAATTCTGTGAAAATATTGCCGAAAACAATCACAGTAATGAAAACTTGGGAATCCAAAATTTCAGGATTGTGAGTCCAGATTCAGCCCAGAATATTTTTAATTTTCTCAGGGAGCCAGCCTGATTCCAAAATGGTATGATGTTTTGGGCTACAGCTTCTAGGAGTAAAGTTCAAAATGTGTGACACACTGACACTTTCATTTATTATATAGAAGAATCGAAAACTTTCTAATAATAGTAAGGACAAATAAAAGATAATATTGTTTTTAATTGTAAATGTGTAGAATTTCATTTTGCAAGTTAGCTAAACCAGTATTTTCATCTGGTCTTTACAGTAACTCTTTAGATGATACATTCTTCAACTTTAATCAAGTTTATCCAGTAATCTTTTGAAAAAACATCAACAAAATATTCCATGGATTACTGAATTGATGGCAGTATAAATCTTTTAAAAACTGGCCACCAACAGAAGTCGAGATACATTATATTGCGGCTAAAAGCCAATTTCATTTTCTTTATTGCTCACTTTATTGGTGTTTGTTAATATCTTCTCTTCATAATGTCTATAAATTTGAAAAGTTATTTTCATTCAAAGATTGTAAAATAATTTATTTTTTGGTGTACATGTGTTCATGAAATATTTTTGTTCCCCGTAATATTTCAGACAATGCATTGTACAGTTTTACTTCAGGTTTCCTCCCTCTGCATGAAAAGTGGCAATCTTTCTTCTTTTTCTTTTTTCTTTCCTGTAGTGCAAAGCAAAATATAATAGCAAACAAAAAATTTAAACACGAACATCAAAACCTGCCCAATAAGTTTGAGCCACTTCAGACTTTTACTGCTACAACCAGTCAGGTTACTTCCATGAAGTTGAATTAACCTTCATTTTTCTCCATACTTCAAATGTAAAGAGAAAAGTTCCACTCAAACAGCTACCCTCACCCCAAGAACTGCTACTTTGTAGAAGAGACTCTCATGTAAATATTTCCCTGAACAGTAATTTCTTAACCTTCTCAAGTCAAGTGTCAATTGTCATCTATTCTCATTATGTCCATTATCTTCACTTCGTTCATGCGATACACCTAATTCTTCATTACAATCTTAACACTAACCCTCTACCTTGAGTGCTTTTCAAGCCTTGTATTAGGTGAACTTTATTATGCTTAAAAAAAGTTATTTAATTTTCAGCAATTCATGCAGCACAGCTTGATCCATAATTTTTAACGCCTGGGAAAAGTTCTTACAGACTTCCATGTCCTGTATTATGGTTGAGCCCAAAAACCCACACTGGTCTCACTTAGGCATCTTGCCAACAAGTTGGTACGAGCCAATTCTTTTTTCTTTTTCTTTTTTTGGATCTCTTTCCCAAGAGGCTCATCTACACACTCCTCCTTCCTGATGTCAAAATATCCTATCTTTAGGGTGAAGAGTGTCCATTATTCTGTGGAAATAATTTGAAGAATTAGAAAACTGAAAGGATCGACTGACATCAACTTGTTAGTAAAAAACATGTCAGGTCACTGTGGATTTCAATGATGTGTGATACACACAACTGAAGAAGGCTATAAAATGGATTCTCTAAAACATTCCTGAAACAACAAAAATCACCAAAACAATGCATTCCATTGTTCAAAAATCTCTTCACATAATCTTTAAAATTGTTATCAGATGCACTATTGTTCAGGGGTTAAAATGGCAAATCAGTGTTGAAGTGTGTTACTTTTTCTTTTATAAAGAAAATATGTTGATCTTTTTGATAAAGCTGAACTAATTCAGAAAAACAAAATGACTTCAGTTTTCTGTTTGATCAAAATACAAGATAGCTTCTATTTTTTTTCTCTTTCATAAAACGCCAAGCAACTGTCTTTCTATTTCATTCAAATTTCTTCCAAAAAAAAGATTCATATGTGGAAATGAAAGAGAACGGGAAATTCTTTGTGAGATTTTCAATACAAATATCATTGCATCTTATCTGACATAATTTACTATTTCAAGTATTATCCAATTTGAAAGAAAGATTATTGCAGGGTTTCAAATCTTTTCTACTCTTT
Organism: Acanthosepion esculentum; assembly: GCA_964036315.1. NCBI lineage: Eukaryota > Metazoa > Mollusca > Cephalopoda > Sepiida > Sepiidae > Acanthosepion > Acanthosepion esculentum. The sequence goes on from OZ038487.1 coordinate 125,860,810, forward strand.
TTATTCAGGACATGTTTAAATGTGCAGGGTATTTCAGGTTGATGCCGTTCTCAGACAAAACTGATGATCAATATTTGTTTCACCAATTTCATTCACTAATGGTTCTGAAAACCAAGTATTTCAAAAAAATAAATTTAACTTTGGTAACACTTTTCTTGAAAACAACTTAATTTCATTTAAAAGTAGAAGTTTTACAATTTTCATTAATTTAACAAAACTGTAAAATTCCCAAAGTAATAGAGTAAATTTACGAGCCATAAATTCTTATTCCTGGTTATGTGGACAGCGGCAGGAGATTCAAATTATGGGGAAATGAAAAGATTCTTGGCTAATGAGAAGCAAGACATTTTAACAGAATTCAGTTACTGTATGTCATCCAAATTGCTAACTTGAAAGACATTGTAATTATGTCATTTTCAGTCAACATATTCAGGTATTGTCTTCATTTTCTTAAGATTCAGCTCAACATGGTTTTGTATTCATTCTTGGAAATGTGTGAACTTTATGGCAATGTCAGAAATCAAGATTCATTTGATCTCAATTTGGTCAACTGGACATTTATATTCTCTTGGCCATTATGATTTTATAAGTATAGAAATAAATACAATTGACTTAGTGCAAATATTGCTCTTGTTGAAACTGAAAAGAGGTAAAGTACAATGCGACTATGTGTGTAGGTGCATTGTTAATGGCATAAAGACAAAATGACTAATTCTTGGCTTTATTATTGAACCTCATTATCTCGGACACTGTCTACAGTTACTGTGACAGTCAATTGTAATATTAAAGTGATTAAAAATAGATTTTTGTCTCTGTTCCATCATCTCCCTCAATTCTGATGAGGCTTTGAAAACGAATTCATGCTAAAGGGAATCTTATTTGTTCTCAAACATGAAGACAAACAAAGCTTATGCCTAGCTTAAGATTTTCTTTTTGCTAATCAAAATCTGTTTTTAATTTCAATGTCCTTAGGCAGTTAAAGAAAAATTATTTCTGACTATTTTTTTTTTTTTTTTTTTCTCTCAAAGTTGTTGCCAAAGTCCAAACAAGGATGCAGTATCCTTCTGGGGATAAAATTGTTCAAAACCTGATATATAAATATGTTAGTTTGGTTAAAATTATATTTGTTTTTTATAAAATTATAAAAATGAAAATCAGAAAACTGTCATAATTGGAAATTAGCAAAACAATGTATCGTGGGAGATTTACAAGCAGAGTACCTGTCAAAAATAATGGTATGGTGGTGTGATTAGCATTTTTCTGCTTAGGATCGGATCATGTACACTATTTACATTATTCGGACTATTGTCCTCATCTTTGTCACCATATTCATTACAACATTTCGGCCGTTGTACACTCCGACCTTCTTCGGGTGGTTGGAATGTTGAACTGTTAATTCCCCTCTCCAAGTTCTCCACTGCCTTAACCGAGTATTGAACTCACACTCTTTGGGTCCTGTAACTGGATAAAGGCGCTGGTTTGATCCAGTTACAGGACCCAAAGAGTGCAAGTTCAATACCTGGTTAAGGCAGTGGAGAACTTTGAGAGGGGAATTAACAGGAGATAACTGATAATTGACATCCATTAAACATGGCACGTGGAACTAGAGCAGTCTACCCCAGTGAGCGAAATAAAGAGTTCAGTTTGATATTACAACCACCTGAAGAAGGCCGGAGCGTACAACAGCCGAAACGTAATGAATATGGTGACAAAGATGAGGACAATAGTCCGAATAATGTAATTAGTATACATAATACCTCATCGCAGAAATATAGACAGATATCAGATTATCTGTATATTTCCTTGACCTTCATCCTTGGATCAGTGTTCTCTATGAAA